>JASVER010000027.1:6000095-6188592 GCA_030449065.1 Oceanodroma leucorhoa | reverse complement strand
CTGGAGGTGTTCAAAAAACGTGTGGATGAGGTGCTTCAGGACTTGGTTTAGTGGGCATTTGTACTGGGTTGATGGTTGGACTCGATGATCTTAGAGGTCTTTTCCAACYTTAATGATTCTATGATTCTATATTGCCATGCCTCCAACAGTGACTTTAAAGCTGTGTGGAAAAAGCAAGTTCGTGCCTAACAGGAATTAGAGCTATTTATTAGCACACCACAAGGCCTTCATGAGACTCACAGAGTAAAAATAAGAACCTACAGCCTAGGTTAGACATGGAAATGAAGAGAAGTTAAAGGAAAGGTTGCGAAACATTAGCCTGTGGCATTGTTTTAACGTAGATATACACCTACTTAAAATGACTACTTAAACTGGGCCGAATTACTAAGCTATCCAAACAAAGGCTGAAAGTCTTCTGAGTTGGACATGGATGATGGACGTCTGGGTTCCCACAACAGTCAAGGGTGGAAAACAGGTAGTGCTAGGACACAGCTCCTCTCACCTTGAGGCAGACATGCGAAGCAGAATAGATAAGTGCCTGTTTCCAGTGACTCTGCAGAAAGCTTTGGGTGGTTGCCTAAGATGGGGCTTGTAATACACACATCTGAAGCTAGGGAGAAGAATTTCACCAAAGCAGCCTAAAGAAACGGGGAAAATGAACACAAATTTTTAAAATAACTGAGGTAGGAACATTCATTCACCTTCGGTCAAAAGAACAAGTATTGGAGCAAATCTCTGAAGCAATCAAGACTTTCCCCACTCCTTCCCTCCATCCCTTTAGCCTCCTCAATTCAAGTCCCCGTGCAAACTTCTCCATCTGTGTTGTTTAGCAAGCGCTGAGAAGGTTTGGCTTAGGGAAGATAGTTGTGTTGAATTTTTTTTTTTTAGTACAGAAGACCCTAGCTGAGAAAGAGCTTGGACTGGAGTCTGTAAACATCTCTTTCCCACAGGGTATACTTGGAAGCTCAGCAAGGTACTAACATAATCATTCCTTGTACTGGTAATTTGATATTTTTCCCCTCCCCAGCTTCTTTAATTCCCTTCAAAAGCATTTGTAGCTTTACAATTTAAACTGTAATCAGTCGAATGATTATTTTGAAACTTTTTAATTACTTGGTTTTTTCACCTTTGTGTACATGTCTGACTTTCACCATGATTCACTCCATGGTGCCTGACCATCACTGGGTTCCAGCCAGGTGATTACCAGATGCATCACTGTACTGTCTGGCAGGGAGCACTCTGGCCATCAGGTTTGATGGATGGTCATGATGGAACGGAGGGGCTACACAAAACACCACTTCTCTCCACCATCCACTCTAAGCCTGCCCTCCAACCCACAGTGCTGCGGAGAATGCGAGTCATCGCCTTAGAGTAAATCCCCCCCATTCCGCAGTATAAGGGTACCTCATATAGAAGGTCAGGCTTGAGTTTGACTAACGACTGAAATTTGGGGCAGGATGCATTCCACATAGTTTAGAGGCTAATCACATAGGCTTCCCCAAAACTAAACTCTGAATTATAAGCTCCTCTGGGAGCATTTCACAGCCTTTATCAGGATCAGTCAAGTTTCTCTCTCCACCAACTCTAGGAGTCTAGGTGACTATCTTAACACAAGAATATAAAATTTGAATGAAATGAATCTTAGTTTTGGTGACTTCAGAAGTCAAGATACTAATTTTCTTTTTATGTTCATAGTGATGGTGCAGATTCCAGTCCACTGACAGCCCACAGTCATCACTCCTTTGCACCTTTTACCATTCAAACTTTCTATGACTTTTCTGTCCAATGAGTCCTGAAATTTTATGTTCCTCAAGAAGAGGAAAGTATCTTGGAAATTTCTGTTCCAACTTCAGCATTTTCCAGGTTATCTGGAGCCACCACCACCACTCACTTACATCAGGGTTGAATCTGCTGGCACACCATACATGTAAAGTAGACTTCTGTTAATACCCTGGGAAAATTCAGAGTAAGCCTCACATTAAGGCATTTGGGAAACTGGCCTCCCATTCCAACTTCATTAGCTGACCTCCTCACCTTAGAAAATACCTTTAGCGATCCAGCTAAGAGTAACATAAAAATTTATTTAAAAAAAAAAAAAAAGAGAGTCATGGGAGCATCAGTCATTCTGCCTCTTTAGCTTATCCCAGCCTATAACAGCAAACCTACTGGAATACACTGTCAATATAGCTCCTAAAAATTCCCAACACATCTCCAAATGTTTGACTTGGTCACGGAATTTTTCCTTTTTAATATTCTTTCCCTTACACATAAATGTTCTTATTCTAGGGGAATGTTTCATAGCTTATCACACATATTTTCAAGGTATTTTTTAGAGCTTGCAATAAGGACATATTAAAGGAAAAACATCTATGTAAGATTTTTTTACTAAAGCCAGATAAATATTTCAGAGATATCCCAGATTCATAGGCCAAGAAGAATACAGATACATCTGGAGACTGTGAACCCAATTGCTAATGACCTTTCCGTCAAAATATGATCAGTGTGATAACCAGGCAAGAGCTGGAAGTCTTATTTAACTGACATGTGTTCTGGGTTGCCACTGTGGAAGAAAGTGTCAAGCATGAAAGCAGAGCAATATCAGAGACAGTATCTTGCCAATATCCTATTAGCAGGAAAGAAAGATACACTGAGAACAGATCCCCTTATCTACAAAAAAAAAAAAAAATCAATTAACAGGATGTAAGAAAGAGGGGGTTGGATAAGGTTCTGAAAGAAAGAGAAACTGAATGCAGAGCTTATTTGATGTTGAAACCTTCATACTGTAAACACGGAAATGAGAGGTAGGAACTTCCAAGTTCTAATGTCTGCTCCATCTACGACCCTGAGCAAGATTTACAATCTCTGTGCCTTCCTTTCACAATCTATAAAATGTAATAACAACTTAAAAAGTTATGTCCTGGACAGGGATAGCATGAAAGTTTTACATTTTCAATAAATTATTTTAGAATCTTGGATTGGTCTGTACTGTTATTTCCATTTTTACCTAATCACTTGATTGTATGTCTATGGTTTTTAAATCATATGCATTACACAATAGGACTAAATATGAATAACTATCTGACCCCTAAACCCTTCAGGATTTATGCATTGTTACTTGAAAACAAACTATCAGTCTATGATATTTCTCGGTTAGTGAAAGTTTATAGCGTTTATTTTTTTCCTAATAATTTTATTGTTGTAATGGCACTGAAATACAGATTTAAAGTTAGAACCCTCCCTCTACAGTGAATATATTCAAACTTGATACTCCTCTTACTTCTACCAGAAATCAACAAATAGCATTGTAAGTGGCATAATAGCTGAGATTCTTACATATTCCCTGGACCTCATGAGATCAGACATGCAGAAAAGCCCCAGAGCAATATTCTTTAGGAGAAAAGCAATTTCAGACCTACCATATCAGTTCACCCACTTATATTTGTACTATGACAAGTCCAGCACCAGCAAAATAGTCATATCTAGAGCTGGGTGTATTCAACAGGTGACTCAGTTTATTTGACTCACTGAGTCTCTTTGTGCCTTACAATAAGGTTTTGAATATTAACTTTGCACTTCATGAAAAATTCAGGAGTGTAAGACTAGCTAAAACAGCATGTGTAGACCTTTATGTAACAATAGACCTTTATACAAAGTGGAGGTTGAGACAGTTTAAAACAAATATGGTTGATCCAGAGCACTTCCACATCTCTACAAAGGCCCTCAGAGAACATCAACAAAGAAAAAGAATTGTGAAAAGATTTGGGAAAGATGAGAGTTGATTGCTCAGCAAATGTCAGAGGGATATGAAGACAAAAGTTAGAAGCAGAGATCTGCTGGAGATGAGAGGGCTGTTAGGCAAGAGCCAGCATAATGATCAAGGGCCACCTTATTCTTGTCAAAGATCAGATACTGGGATCACAGACCAAGTTCGGTGCACTGAATATCACCCATGTAGCTATTGTAACATAAAACAAATCAATGAGGATTTTTTGTAGCTGTCAGGATTTGTTGTAGCTGTCAGGATCTTGATTATTCACCACAGATATGAATAGTTTATGTGATAGGGAGGAAGCTAGTAAGAATATATAACGCGTGGGCAGAACATCCTGGGCAATCTACATCCACTGATGTATTATGAACCAGTGAATATGGCCCTCTATTAATCTGACAGAAACAAGTTATAATTAAAGTGATCTTTGCAATTCACAGTTAAGTCACTAATTTATTTCTAAATAAAAATAAAATATTTAGCTATGAATTTGCCTACCTGCTTAGCTGTTACTTCAAAAAGAAGGTGTAGATGGTAGTTACTACAGGGGATAACAGCTGGGGAAGAACAGGGCCAACACATACCTTAGAACTTTGTAGTTTAGTAAGAACAGGGAGAAGATAAAAATGCTCTCAAAACCATATTTGCAAGTCCATATTTCCACTTTGCAAGTGAAAGTTTCCCAGCTAATAACTGGCAGCTTCTGTCCTCCTTACTTGTCTAGACAAGTTCATTCAGCTGGAAAATGGCTGCTTGGTTTTACCTAGAAAGTTTCTACAAGAACTTATGATGGATCAGATAAAGTATATTGCAGTCAGGGAAGTGCAAGCATAGAATTAAAAGATTTTGAGTAGGGGGAGATTCTGTGGACACATCAGCCATTTTTTTTTGCACAAGTATATTCCGCCATGCCTCGGAGCCTGACCAGAACATCATTTAATAATTCCATTCTACGTAGAAGATCTGTCCTTAGACGAAATTTTCCCAGAGTTTCCTAGACTTTAAATGCCACATAGTTCACTGGACTCCACATCACACATCAACTCAGTAAGGTCTAATGGGCACCAAAAGGATTCTGCTCACACCTGAGCAAGAAACACATAACTTACCAATATAGCTCAATTATTATAAACACATATGCCTTCAGAACAGATCCATCAAAATCTTTTCTGTATTGACTGTATTTGTACTTATTTAGAAGTGAGCCCAATTTCCATTCACCCCGTACAACATATCATTGGATTATACTCTGCCTGCTTTGTACAGCTGAAACTGGAAGCCTTCCCCAGTTATATTCATAACACGCCACGCCAGTGTTAATATATACCTTTCCTACTACTTGGTCCTTTAGAAGGTTCTTTTTTAGATCTATAAACTTCATCTTTGCATTGAGGTCATAAACATASAGATCTCTTCAGCCACTGAAATTCAGACTCGCCATTTTCTTTGCAGATGCAGCATCTATATTAAAAGTAGGAAAAAAAATAATAGAGCAATTGGATTCTGCCTTGCCAGATTAATTCCACTAGTGTCCGCATGTGCTGCAGGCATACTATGGTAAATGAAATCAGGAGTTGGTTTTGTAATCCATTTGTCCCAATTTCTTAGTCCATTTGGGCCATTACCCTTTATACTGAAGTCAGTGCTGTATCCCTCTTTAAAGAGCAGAGCAAATTCACTGGAACTCAGGACTTCTGAACAACACTTGTAGAGCACAGATATTGTAGGATATTATTTTTAAAACAAGTCCAAACAGTCTCTAGTTAACATTTGTAAATGGGAATGCAAGAGGAGCATTTGACTACATTTAACATACACTTAAAACAATGTGTTTTAAGCATGGAAAAGATCCCTGCAATTTTTACTTGAGTTATATCTAGAAGAAAATCCCTGGCTGTTGCACATATGAAGACTATTCCCTTAGCAGTTACTGAAGAGCGAAATAAATACTTTAGAAGAACACTTTATTCTTTTCCTGGCACAAGCTGTGCTTCAAAGAGGAATTCATTTGTATCATTTTTCTATTTGTTGCCTGTTTTTATTAGTCTGCCTTGGCTTTTCGGAGAGTAAACTCAGTAGAGACCATTGTCTATTTTATATTGCTGCATTGCCTAATGTAACCTCAGCCTTGAGTGAAGTCCTTAGCTATATAATATCTTCAAATTATTAACTGCCATGACAAACATTTCAGGAGAAAAATATTTACTGACAACAGAAAAGGTGACAAAAAAAACAAGTGCAAATCATTATCTGGCACTAACATTTATGGGCATTTGTGTCTTCATTTTATTTTTTTTAAAGGATTGCATCTGTCAACAGCACATAGTTGCAAATACAAGAGCAGGAAACTTCGTTACTTTGTTAACAGAGTACTTCATCCTTATTAAAGCTATTTTATCAACTTTATCTTTAGCTTCACGTGCCTCCCCCCATTCTTGGACTTAGTGCTTCATTGTTCCTCTGCTGGGATTTTTAAGATGGGTTCATCTAGACTTTAAGAATCTAAATGAATTGTGTTCTCCTTCTCTACTCTTTTTAACCACTCCATGTAATGAAGCCTGGAAACTTGTTTGTGTTCTGTGTTGTACTCATACATAATAGATGAAGAAGCCATTTGAACTTCTGTTATACTTGGTTCCAAGCAGTAGTAAGGCATTAACCATTCTATTCAAACTTAGCAGATCAAAACAAAGGCCCTATACATCTTACGGGTTTAGGGACACAAAAGAAACTCTGCATTTAGCCCAATGTTAGTATGATCTCCCTTTGAACAAAACATTTATGATATTCACTCAGCAGCCCAGATCAGTGTTCAYTCTCCCATACTTAAAAACGGCAAAGGAGTTGAGGAGCCCGCAGGGAGCACAATCCCAACATTACTGGTCACGAGCACAAGAGCTGGCCCATTTTATAAACCAGGAGCAGGCATTATTCTCCAGAGGATCAGCCACCATCCTCCAGCAGGCTGGCCTTCTGTTCAAACGTAAACCTTACTACCCAGGTTACCATCAAAACCCCAGCACCCTTGAGCAGAACCACCAKCCCTAAGGGGAAGTTCCAGACACAGGAGATGAAAAGCAGGGAAGATTAAAGGTCTTTCATCCACATTTGGTGGGAGAAGTATAAAAAACAAACAAACAAACAATACCAACAAACAAAAAACTCCYCCAAAGCCTAAGAAAATAAGTAGGCAGGACATGTTTTGACTGCAAAGGGGGCAGGGGAGAATGAAGTCAAGACCCACACAGTACAATGATGAATGACCAGAAAATATATTCTGATAAGTTTGACCCCATATCATTGTAACTCAAGATAGTTTCCATATCAAAATTGAGCTCTTAGGTAGAAAACAGGGGAAAAAAATAATTGGCTTTTGTGAAAGTGGCCAATTTTAGCAGACTGGAATTGTTTCTGGGATGTAAATCTATTTCTCTCTCCAGATAACATGGAAAACAATTACTTAGAGAGAGAACACTTTTAAACACCTATCTTTGGCAGGATAGGTCTCAAGAATAGCTTATTGCATTGATTCTCAGTGGTGAGATAAGCTCATTATTTCCATCAGGGACCTGTAGGGTAATAAACCAACTTCTCATTTAGTAAAAAGCTTTAGAAATTCAAGTGAGTATTAAAAAAAGAAACTAATTTATGTTTCATTCAATTGCACCCAATAATCTTGATAGAAAGATTATTCTGCCTTCAGAGTTATTTAAACATAACTTGTCTGGTTACAACAGTTGTGCAAAGATACTCGGAGACTGACTTCCACCAGGGACAAGCTTGGCACATACAGAACAGGTTGGAGCAGAGGCAGACTCCCCTTCGGTTCATCTCGTTGCTTACAGACAAAAAGATACATAAACTCATATCTCAGCTGTTCCAATATTCAAGTTATACATGGGCAAAGGAAAGTCTACTGGGCACTTAGTTCAGCTGCACTGGGAGACTATTAAGCTCAAAGACAACTGTGGAAGAATTGCACACAAATTCCAGAGAGCAGCTTTCAAACACGCTTTGTGAGGAATAAATTTCATTTCATAGCTGCAATGTGCACTGTGGTTTAACCAAGGGAAAACCTTTTGTTTCACCAATTACTTTAAGGATGCTGACCACAATTGCTGTAGTGAAGTGTGGGCTGCTTCCTTAACATTTACTGCATGATCATGTATGGAGGCTTTTCTTTTTTTCCCCTCCTCGCTTTCTTTTTTAAGCTTTATTAGTAGAGGAATAAAAAAAACCACACCCAAAGACTACATAGGCAAACCACCATGAAGACACAGGCAGTCAGTCAGGCTTGACATCTCAAAGAGCATCACTGAAACGCAGGTATACTGAGACCCTACAGCAGTTGCCACTGCTGTTGTCATTGTGTGGCCAAAGCACATGATATTTCTTGTCTTGTGGTTTTCTATCCCACTTTCCATAACGCATTTCTTTGTGGATCAGAACCTCTGGCTATCTTAGCGGCTCAGAGGCAAAACTGTAAAATAGCTGCTAAAATAGCTTGAGGATGTCAGCAGCCTCAAGTTCCTTTGTTTACTTTTCCTGACTATGTAGTTGTTTTTCCCATAGGAAACTCTCTATGCRTTGAAGAATCTCTGACAACGTAGACACACCTTTTGATTTTAAGTTAATTCCTTCCCTATATTCATCTGCAGTTCTTCAGCGTTCACAAAGGGGTTATTGATCCACTCCACTGCAGGAAAGGATGGCTCATGCTGCAGCCAGATAATGTTAGACATTGGCAAACGTAGCATAAGGAAGAGCTTGCTCTTTGCCACAAAAACCCCTGTGCTGCGAAGCTCCTAATCTTAGGTTTTCAGTAAAAGGGAATCCCTCATGAGTGTCATGGAAGAACAAATCTACAAATGTACCAGAAAAAGTTGGGGGGGAGGGGTTGTTTTTGTTTGGTTTTTTTGTTCTGTTTTAAGATGCAAAAGCTATTTCATTAGGATTTGTTTTAAACAATGTTTTACTAGATAGTTGACTGATGCAAAAACATTGCACCAGCTGCAGATGCATCTTCTTTTCTTTCCAGCACTAACTTCTTGCATGATTAAGGGCAAGTGGTGGTGGAGTTAAGAACATATGAGAACTCGGAGACACCTTAAGACACTTCAGACACCTCCTGCCAGTGGATTCAGTCAAAGGTGAGAAGAGGAGTTCAGAGGGAACTAGTTTCTCCTCACGTTTCTATTAAGTGTTTCTGCTGCTCTGTATGTCCCATTACAAGGCAATTAACAAAAATAAGCCTTGGATAATTTTAGAAAACTTATTCAAATTACTCTAGGAGGTATTCCTTAACACCAGCAGGTTATTAAAGCCATGCTTAATTTCAGATTCCTTCGCATTGCTGAATCCAGGCTTCAATGTGGTTACATATTTAAAATGCAATTTAAATAAACATTAAGGATTCCAAAATCCCACAGCATCCACTTAGTTCATTTAGCCCTCCCTTCACGCTTATCCATCAGCAATGAAAGACAAGATACCAGTAACTAAAAGAGGATTTGAAGGTTTTATAAGCAACTGCAGTTTCTTCCAGTACTTCTATTGTTTATCATGTATTTTCATTTCAAATGAGGGAAATTTGAGACCAAAAACGCTTCAAGTCCCTTCTCCTGTATTGTATCATTTGGTTCTGCTTCTTAAGCAGTACTGGAGGGCCCTGTAGTTATCTTAATTCCTGGCTATCAACTAAAAAGTTGCAGAAGTCCAGCATTTGTTGTACATGCTTTGGATTGCAGCCCATACTAGATCCATTTGTTTCTGATGAGGAGTGTGTGTTTAGATCTGGAAGAAAAATGTTCTGTGATGGAAAGAAGAACAACATTTGCTTTCATTACTTGTCTGACTGCTTTTCTGTACTGCAGATAGAAATAAATCCTTGCAGCTGGAGGAGAATAAATTAAGAGAGGAGAAGAAATTCAGATGTAAAGAACAGCCCTTAATGTAACCAGAAAGAAAATAACACTCTGTGTAGCAGATCCAAATGGGGATGTGAGATACATAAAACTAGGGGCAGGGCGACACAACACAAGATAAACTTTAATAAAGGATCATGTTTCAGCATAGCTGGAAAGATTAAGAGTAAAGAAAAAAAGAAAGACTTTACTAAAAACTATACCCTGATATGCATCCAATCATGCATATAAACGTGCTTTTAATTTGTAATTCTATAGCATTTCAAATGTTTCATGAGTTGTGAAATTTAACAAGGGCTATATTGCTTTGGGCTGAACCTGTTTTGGTTTTGCCTAAATTACTGAGCCAAACACAATATGTGGAGTTTCAACTCAATGCAGCTTTCATGTGCTAGTGTTTTCCCTGGTTAATATTTTATTACATATGGACTCACTGTCAGTGGGAAGTGATTGAACAAACCAATTATTTGTCAGCTACATTTGACTTCTTCCTCACCCTTCAGGAACTACGTGAAGTCTCAGTCACTTCTGCATGCACACTTCTCCTGTCTGGTTCAACCAAAGGAGAGTGAATGCCACCAAAATGCTGTCTTCTTGTACGGACTTGCCAATTGGTGTCTCAAAACCATTTAATACTTCGGGAAGAGGTACCACAATACCTTTGGGTTTTATTCAACAGAAGTAACAAGCTTTGCAACAGGAAATCACATTATGTCAAAGTTTCAGGCATATATGGTACAGTATCTTCACAGATCTATCAAAGTATTTGAGCCAACACAGGTAAGTCACTGTTGTTCATTAATGCTTCTCTGGCCACAGTTTCAGGAATATATCGTTTTAGTCTATAAGAAAAGCAAAGACAAAACAACTAAAAATTGCTAGTGAAAAATGAATTTAATTCCCTTCCTGCATATTTTGTCATACACTAGAACATGAAACATATAAGAGGGAGTTCTGGTAAGTCCAGTTTTCCAGCTGATGCTTTAGACTAATGAGTATTAGCAGGCTATTGATATGACCTTCAACTCTTATACAAGATGCAGCTAAAAGAAAGTATTCTTGGTTAGGCACTCAGAGGAGAAGCCTGCCTGGAATCCCAAACAGTTCTAGAAATAAATGCTGGTAAAGCGGTATTCTTTATATAACTGAGCAGTTTTCTATATAACTGATAAGTATAGTAACCCAGCACTCTTCCAGAAAGCACAGAGCAAGCTGGGGACCATAAAATTGCAGTCCAGCATCGCTGCCAGAAAGCCGAGGGAATTGCTCCCATGTAGTCATGTTGGTAACTCTGACTCCATAGCCTATTTTAAAACATTGTCCAAATATTATTCGAACAGTAGCATTGCTGTTAAGGCCACGGAGATTGAATTTACTGGCAGGGGGGAAAAAAAGAAGGGAAAAAAAAGCCAAAAATATTAAGACAACATAAAGAAAGATTCTGATTGCAGCTATACTGTACACATGCATTAACCCCAGTGACTTCAGAGTAATTACTCAAGGTTGCTAAAATTAGCATCTTGCCCATAGCACCGAGCAAATTAGAAATACATAGACACAGAGGAAAGGAGAGACGGGAACTGAGAGCAGCAAGACACTGCCCCCACGAAGTCTTTGCTGTGCTGCTGAGAAGCGGAAGGTATTTGGGAGGAAAAGCCGTTCTATCCCAACCGCTCCCCAGGAACCTGAGAGAGAGGGTGCCTGCGTGGAAGGTACCTTTTGGCAAAAGAAGGGAGCGTAGTGGAGAGCTCAGGAAGCCTTTCAAAAGGAGAGACAGTGAGCCTGCCTGCCAGGCAGGTTTCTGCGAGATCTCATTGTTCTATTTATAACACCACATGCCATGTTACATTACATCACACCACGGGAGATGCACACCACATGCAACAAAATGCTTTAGAAACACTGTGGGTTCTCCCCAGAATAAATGCCCACAGCACACAGTAGTGGTTAGAAGTAAGTTTTCTGGGAAGGATTTGAAATTCCTTGGCAAAGATTTGTAACCTACAGAGTTCACTTTTACATTCTGCCAGCTCAGCATTTGGAAATCCCCTGTTTTCTATCCCCACTTGTTTTCATTTGTTCAGGTTTATTCTTGTCTTTTCCTCCAAGAACAAACTGCAGTACAGTCTTTCCTATATTTAACTGTGTTTTATCCCTCTATCTACTGAGGAGCTCATTCAGGCATCCTGTTTCACGCCATTAAAGCAGTCGCAGGTAACTCTCCAGCAGGCCTGGGGTGTCCCAGATGTTCTGGAGCAATCCACGGGCTTCACTGCACTCAGGATGGTGACCTGATACAGCCTTGGGCAGCCTGATCTAGTTAGACGTGTTTTGAGGAGAGGGTTGGAGTGGGTGACCTCTGGAGGTGACCTGAATTATGATTCTATGATTCTCAATATATTCCCTAATGATGTAGGTACCATTTGCCTACTAAAACCACCAATATAACAACAAAGTGTATCACCCAAATTATTCATAGTATTTGCTTTACTTTGATTTATTGGGGCTGGAGTTCTCTTAAAGTAGAATAAGCAACACTAGTTAAGCTTGACTTCTACAAGTGTTTACTCTTCACAGGAGGACAATGTTGCTAAAAATGAGAAGTCCAAGCGCTCATTTTAACTTCTGAAACCTGCAAATATCAACTGTAAAACCACAAGACCAGGAATTGTATGGAGGCAGGGGAACAGTTGCATAAAATGCATCCCAAGAGAAGCTTTAGGAGCCCTGGATTGGTATAGAAGCAAAGTAAAACTGGTATCAAAAACTGAAGGACGGAAAGAGAAAATCATGAAAGAGAATGAAAAACACAAACCAAGGAGACAAGGATATGGCTGAGGAGGTAGGGTGAAAACATTCATGCCCATGACTGTTTCATCAGAGGAACCCAAGATCTCAGTATCTCACTCATCCTCTGCTGTATCCAAGCAGAGAGATGTGCCATCTCTTTCAAGGGCTTGTCCACATACAGGCAACTTTGCATTGGTATTAGTTACATCCTTAGTCAAAACGGAAGATAGTCATATAGTTAAAAAAAATACCGGTTTGAAATCCTTAGGAGATTATGCATGAAAATCCTTATTAAATGCCTATTACCAAGTTTTCAAAAAAAGTACTATGCGAGCACACAATTAATTGAAGGCTGCATCACAGCAAACGTGTGCAGTGGCACTGAAGAAAGATTGCATGGGACACTCTCAGTTGTTATTCCCTAAATTCTATATGCTTGACATTTTACCTTTGTTGGTATTTGTTTAGTACAGTATTTTTGAAAGGAATATTATTTTCTGTAGCATGTCAGAGCTAATCCTGGAGTAGGTTCTCCATTTCACTTTAGAAATGGAGAACATGGAAGAAGTAGAAGATTTTGCATTAATTTAGCAAATGGGATAAGGTTGCTAATACTGTGACATGAAGAAAATTTAATGAGGATAAAAAGGAAGCAAGCCCAGAGTTATGCAAGGAAAAACAAACAAACAGGTTCTAGAGATACTCTAGGAAAAGCAGCAGCCGGATTTCACTCTGGCATTTTCAGAACATGTGGTACTATCTGTATTTACTTTGGCGAGTCAAGTAGCTAACCATCAGACTCAGTTCTCAGTGCCTGTTTAGTTAGCTGTCTGAGATAAGCATGGTTTAGTCTGCAGCATTTGTTGATTCTAAGCATAAAAGGATCTCATCTCTCCCCTTCAGTTAATCAGATTAATTGTGCTGGACAACTTGAAGTGTGTCAAATGCCACATTGACATCTTTACTGAAGTAATTGTTTAGTCTCCAGATTTTGAGTCACAATCATAGAGAGTTTTTGCCCAGAGCCTGTATTATGAAAAAATAAATAATGCCTTAGGCTGCTGAGCAGGGCAAGTGAAAATAGCTTTGTAATCAGTTTGTTTTAAATTTAAACCATCTAAAGCTATACCTGCTTACATTGCATGTTGCCCAAAAACGTATCCAAAGAAAATAAGTGGTGTCCCCATGACAACAGACAGGATCATGACAGCTTTCGTGAGGAAATGCCCTGGCTCAGTGCCAATTGCCTGGACCTTTCCGTCACATCAGGCCTCATACTACAAGTTCACTGGAGTGGAAGAGCCCCAAGGAAGCRATGATCCATTGCTGGGTAAAGCATTAGACAATAGTGGAAATTCAGAAAAGCGTATCGAGTCAAGACTGATGCTTTCTCTTTCTCCTGTTCTCTACACCTTATGAGTATTTTGGAAGAAAACAAGAGGGATGCAGGGGTGCTCTGGACTAAAGGCTAATATTTGAACTTAAGGCAGTACGTCCCCTATTGTTTGTGCAGCAAATACTGCAGCAAGTTGGTGCCATTTAAAGATGGTATTCAGGACTCCAAACTACTGCCTGTACTTGCATCCACATCAGTACTTGAACCTGACAAAGACTCTTTCAAAAAATAAATCTATATTCTCCGAACAGACATGAAGGAGATTGCATAGATGCCTGCTGCACTTTCAGATCTGCACTCTGTGTTATTTCACTAACAGGTGGATGAACGCAGATGAGTAGAATAGTGCACTACCTCCTCCTCCCTCTCCCAATACCAATTTCACCAAAAGCACACACTTCACACCACCAGGCGGAGAGCACGGACCAGTGAAAGAGCTATTCCCAACCAGACTTCTCATCCCTTTAGCTCTCCATGCACTTCTCTCTGAAACAGGGTCCCGCAGACAGAGCGCTGAGCATCTCTGACCTGTTCCTACAGACTGACCCACTGTCACACTAACTCACTGCTGAAATTTGTAACCAGCTAATGAGACTGCTAGCAACCTGAGAGCTAATTCTCAGCCCACGAAGCTAGATTTCCTAGAGGACAGCGAAACGCACAGTTCACCTGTAAATCGTTGGGAGTTTCCTTGGTTTCAATGTTCAAGGAAGAGGGAAGTATCCAGCAGAATACACCACAGTGCTCTACTGGCTACACTTTTTCTTCATTTAAACAAAAAAAAAACCACCAAACCAAAAACTAAGTAGGATTGTTTCTCTTTAGTCTCTTCACCATCAGCAAAAACTTGCAGCAGGGTGCCCTACAAATTCATACATGTTTCTCTGCTTACATCCCTCTTATTCAGCTACATCTAATCCTTCCAGTGGGACTTGTGAATCAGAATCAGAAGTTGGTTTGTTTCTAAAACACTGGCTGAAGCCTCTATCTAGAAACTCCACTTTCATAGACAAGTAACTTAGCCTGCCAACCAGTATTTAAAAAAAAAAAAAAAAAGAAAGGAGAAAAGAAGTACCAACAGTGTAGATAAGCAGAATAACATACAATACTTGCTCTCCAAACTATAATATTAATTTCACAATCCTTTCATCTAGATAGTTAATTTTACTAGGTCCGTCAGTAAGCATTAAGCACAGCCTTAACCTACATCCACAGGGTCCTAAAACAGAGATTAAAAACTTGCTTTTGTCCAGATTGTTCTGCTTAGCTGCTTGTCATTGACCAAAAATTAAATTATAATAAGTTAACTCCTATGGTCTTTTTAGTTATTACAACTGCCATAGAAATTTTAATGGCACTAACTGTTTGGGGAAAATGTTGAGGCAAATAGGATTTTAAATTTTTCTAGCTATCATCCATAGCTGGAGAAATAATATACTAAATGGTTTAACACATCTTTGCCAGTCAGTGACTAAGCCATGACAAGGTAAGAGAACAGGATATGTGAGTTGTTGGAAGGTTTTTCCTCTGATCAAACCCAGCTATATCTCTGTCAGAGGCAATACTTTTTCCCAGCAGCTCCTGCACCTGCACACATAATTTAATCCCGAGTCTCCCTTTCAAGGCATTTCCTCTTCAATAACCTCCTGACAACTGTGGCTTCATCGCACGTTTGGTACAACCAGCAGCGAGCAAGCACTGGACATTCGGTGGGAACACCACCCCTGCAAAGACACGAGCTGACGAAGAGCTTCCCCGGCCGCCGCAGCGGCGTGTTGTGCCTCAGCCAGGGAGACGTGGCCGCAGGCATAAAGCCAGTGAACTGTGTGGGGCGGTGACTAACAGCAAGCTGAGCTCAAGCTAGAAAATATTTCGCATGACTGCGCACTACTTCAATAGGAAAATAAAACGTTATCCAGAACCACCCAAAAACATTTGTCTCTGGTATAATACGGCTCCCATCACAGAACACTAGAGGTCTGCAGCACGAAGTGGGAAAGGAATATTGTCCCCATTTTGGGACCCAGTTGAGCTACCATGACTTGACAAGGTCCCATTTGCCAGTGAAGCTGCATGCACTGTCTTCACCTGTCACACGTGCAAAATAAAAAATTCAAAAAGCCTAACCTTTTTAATTGAAGCTGATACTTTTAACCTCTTGCAAGTGTGAAGTAAAAAGCACGCACACACTTGGTTGACAGATGGTAACCTCAGGAAGCAGCAGTTCAGCTGGACATCTAAGCCAGCAGTCAGGGAGCCAAGCTACAGAGACAGATCGCAGGTCACGTAGAAAATCCACAGGCAAGCAGAGAACCCAGCATAAATTTCTCACATCTTCAGTCATTATTCTAACTGCATGGTCTCTGCTTCAAGTTTGAAGGCACCTTTTAAACAATTACGACACAGACAGTTTTTATTATGTAGTTTATTACTCTGAGGGGTTTCTGTTGCACATTTTACTGAATCAGTGATTCCGATATTGTTCTTCTGGACAGCAACTGATGTTTTCATGGCCAACAATAACTCCTAAGGTCTCTTAAAAGCTTAAGTATTTATTGATATATAAAATTATAGTTGCCTAGTACTTTTTAAGTAGTCTTTCATGATCCAAATATTCCATAAGCTTTTTCTTATTTGTGAAAATACAACATCACAATATAAACATCAGATATATTTGGAGAATTTTGGGAATGAAGACCGTTTCATTACTTTTATGTTATTTAATTTCAGTGAATTTGTTTTAGATTTAATCCTCCTGTAAGCATAAATGGTATGTGTTTATCCCCTGCTATAGATTATGTTTAGGACTTGGAACAGTCTAGCCCTGCAACCTCTGACAAAACATTTTCCACTTTATCACAAGTACCACTTAAACATTCTTTTTTAAATTATCAACACTTCGAGGCAAAGAAGTTCATAGGCAAGGGAAAAAATACCCTGGATGATTTCCTGCCCTGAAACATTGTAGTGAATGTAGATAGTGCAGAAAGTATTCAATGTTCCACAATAAACCACAGAGTAGGGTCAGGAACGCAGGTGCCACGTATTAAAACCATGGGCACTTATGTACATGGACAGAAAGGACATATTGATAACCAATTTGAGATGGACCATCTATTACTGGCTATGTAAAACCTTATAACCCATATATCTACAGGTAACAACTTTCCACCTAGTAAACCTACATGGGTGTTTTCACTGTTCTACCTCTTTCCCCTTCAAGCTTTAACCCAGGCCCCTGGAAAATTCTATTTATCTTTATCAATGATCTGAATGAGGGGATCCCTCAGTAAGTTTGCAGATGACACCAAGTTGGGCGGCAGTGTTGATCTGCCTGAGGGTAGGAAGGCTCTGCAGAGGGATCTGGACAGGCTGGATCGATAGGCCGAGGCCAATTGCATGAGGTTCAACAAGGCCAAGTGCCGGGTCCTGCACTTGGGTCACAACAACCCCAGGCAACRCYACAGGCTTGGGGAAGAGTGGCTGGAAAGCTGCCYGGTGGAAAAGGACCTGGGGGTGCTGGTCGACGGCCGGCTGAACATGAACCGGCAGTGTGCCCAGGTGGCCAAGAAGGCCAACGGCATCCTGGCCTGTATCAGGAATAGTGTGGCCAGCAGGAGTAGGGAGGTGATCGTGCCCCTGTACTCGGCACTGGTGAGGCCGCACCTCGAATACTGTGTTCAGTTTTGGGCCCCTCACTACAAGAAGGACATTGAGGTGCTGGAGCGTGTCCAGAGAAGGACAACGAAGCTGGTGAAGGGTCTGGAGCACAGGTCTTATGAGGAGCGGCTGAGGGAGCTGGAGTTGTTTAGCCTGGAGAAAAGGAGGCTGAGGGGAGACCTTATCGCTCTCTACAACTACCTGAAAGGAGGTTGTAGCGAGGTGGGTGTGGGTCTCTTCTCCCAAGTARCAAGCAATAGGATAAGAGGAAATGGCCTCAAGTTGCGCCGGGGGAGGTTTAGATTGGACATTAGGAAAAATGTCTTCACCGAAAGGGTTGTCAAGCACTGGAGCAGGCTGCCCAGGGAAGTGGTGGAGTCACTATCACTGGAGGTATTTAAAAGACGTGTAGATGTGGCGCTTCGGGACATGGTTTAGTGGTGGATTTGGCAGTGTTAGGTTAACAATTGGACTAGATGATCCTAAAGGTCTTTGCCAACCTAAACAATTCTATATTCAGCCCACTGATCTACCATAGGAGAAATCCCAACTTGCAGAAAGGATAAACAGGCATTTAAGACAGCATTTTCAGAAATGCTTACAATCACCCTGGGTATATTTTTATTATTAAAGTCACGATGTAACCCTACACTGACAGTCTCCTCTCTGCTGTTTTTAGACCTAGAGCTCTTCAGGTGGGAACAGAGATTACATAAGGGCCAGCAAAAGGGAATTCCTGGCTCAATTTAAATTGCAATGTAGATTTCTTTGCAAATGCTAAGATTATACCTGATCTGTCACACTCTGTAGTTTCCCTGCTGCCATAATCCAGGCTGCAATTTCTGCAGGTAACAATACATCAGAGGAACAGTCAAAAGCCACATGCTGTTCTGTTCCAGACATACACATTGTCCCAAGTCTTTGGATCATTGCACTAAAGAGCACGAGTTAGGCGAAAAGATGGCTAAAGTCAAGAAAGGGAGATTTATGAATATTGTAGCCCTCTTAAATACCTTTGACGTGTGTAACTTTCAGAATTAGCCACTGGTGCAATCCAAATACTAATGGATCTTCACACTCTATTCTAACAAAAGACATTAAGCACACAGAAACAGATGATTGGACTTAAGCCATAACTTCAGCATGAGACGGGTTTGTCCTACTGGCCTGGTCTCCAGGTGCATGCCTTTGCCACATCCTACCTATAAGTCAGGAGGACAGATTCTCCTTCTGTGATCACTGCAGTTCCTTCTGAGAGGAGACTCAGGTACAGAGGGAGGGAAGGAGCTCCCTCGTGGTCCAGCCTGGTCCTGGGGCTCAGGGCGGAGAGCAGTCCCACCCACGTACCCATCATGACTGCAAACCCATGTTTTCTTTATGTGGACCGATCAAACACGGGGCAACCTGATCCTCTGTGGCACTGAAACAAGTCCTGTTCAGAGTGACACTCCAGCCACTCATTAATGAAGCAGTTGTTTTGCTGTGAGATTTCACAGGGGTGTTCAACCCAAACAGGCTCCAGTTAGAGCTTGCTTTTAATTAGGCTACAAAGACTTTAGTAGCACAGTGGTTATGACTGCTAATGTTTTGTTCCACAATCAGATCTTAACAAATCTGTGAAACAAAGTTCCCTGATAAAAAAAGCAAAAGAGATTAGAAAAAAGCTTTGAAGAATTCCATAAGGAAAACTCAATAAGATTAACACCGTGGAAAAAATCCTGCGTCAGAGATTTAACTGCAAGGTGAATAATAACTACACTGTGTTCAGAAATTAAAGGTTGGATAGGACWCTAGGGCTGTATTTGAGAAGTTCAGACAGAAAGCAAGTGCTGACAGTAAGGAGGTATAACGCAGATGAGAGGGTTTCAAATTGGCCACCTGGCCAGCAGAGGAACAGACATGGCAATTGGAAAACCTGAAGACACCTCATTATAGCACATCACAACTGAGACCATGACTTTGTTCCAGCTCTCCTTGAGCAAGCCTGCCCATACACACAGAGCCCAGGCAACAGCTACTCTGACTCACTGCCGACCCAGGAAGACTCAGGTTTTGGCTGCCCCCACCATCTCTCAGCGGTGTGGGAACTTGGAAAATAAAGGCAGCAGCTGTCTTTGTGGGCGAGACCTATCAGGGGCTCTGCACGCTGCCACTGCGGTGTCCCCATGCAGATTTGAGCTGAAGCAGGGCTCCAGGCACCAGCACTGCACTGCTGGAGAAAACATCTGCCACAGATGCTAGGAGGACTATAGGCATTTCTATAGGCAAAGGCTGTTTAATCCTTCCTAGCTGAACTCGGTGCTTACAGATAGCTATCAATGCTTTGGTTCATAACTAACATTATTATTCTCTTGTTTCTTCCCCCTCCACATCCCTTTTCATGCTACAGAGATACCAATGAGGCAGTTAGAAGGAAAACATTCAGTGACCTCAAGGCCATGTCTCGTATGGAATTTACTCTATTATTTACACTGGGAAGGCATTAAAACATAGTTACCTGAAGTCTTACAGCACATATGCTATGCTACACTGAAAGATTCCATAACATCAGACACGCTCATGGTCTTCAATAATATAATATGGATTTTGGTTTTTCCCCCCCCATTTCTTTCCAGCTCTGATGCCTGACAATCAAACTTAAACCTCTATTGTAAACATTGCAAATAAGTTAAAGTTAACAAACTTTTGCAAGGTAAAAGTTTCTTCTAAAACCTATGAAACACTATGTATATCATGTACTAAGGCTTTATCTGTTTTTTGGGGTTGCTGTTTTGTTTAAATGGAAGAGAAAAGATTACTTCATTCCTTTTCTTGGCAGAGGGGGAAATGAGAAGGAGGGAGGCAAGAGGGGAAGGAATGAAGAAATTAGAGCCCAAGATTTTCTGTTGTGGAGTCACACAATAAACCATAAAGCACTACACACACTCATACAACATTTAAAGGAGCCTAGAGAAGTGAAATCAAACTGTTCCCTTATACCAACTGTTAAAGAAGGTGGAGGGAAACTCCTTTTTATTCAGCACTAAGAACTGGTTTGTACCAACAGCAAGAGGTTGTTTCTAACACCATTTGCTTCCCATGTTTAATGAATACATCAGATCACTGTTCCAGCCCTCACTGTAGTATAAATAAGCTTTTTAAGAAGACAGGTCAGCATGCGTTTTAATAGCTGCTCCTCCTATGTCCTCTCACATCAGGAACAGGGAAGATGGGAAAGCTGTTTCTGCTGGGATGCGGGGCAGACTGTAGCTCGTACCTCCCCAAGCCCATTCTCTTCCACAGCAGGCAATCCTCTGCAGAGGATATTAGCATTCACGCTCTACTTCAGCAGCCATGATATATACCTCGCTGTTTATCGATAACAACATGGACTGGAATTACTGAGCCACTGACTCTGTTTCTGGCTTCCTGAAAGTCAATGATTTACCTTTCACCTTGCAGATTAGCTTTAACCAGTGGGAAAAGTGCATCCTAAATATTCTTGAGTTATCCTGTGATGAAATTCCCAGATGTTCTTATTCGTAAAGTTTCCTTTGTCTTCATTGTTCTTTCTTTATACAATTCAATCTCCTTGGATGCTCTTCATATTTTATTTTTAAACTCCAAGTGTTTCTACTCCTCCATCAATTTTTATTATATGTAGGATTTACATCTTTTTTCTGTCCAATTCAGATGCATAATGCATTAGCTTGGTTGAAAACTTCTGCAAGTTCTCCAAGACTGCACAATATTTAAAATAAACTGATTTCCCAGAAAATTTAATGCCTCAAGCACTGTAATAACATGGTTTTAAATAGACTGCTGAAATATTAATCTTAGCGTTCATTATTCTTTCACTCTGCCTCTATTGTTTGACGTTTCTTCTCATGCCATCCCATGTTCTCTCTGTCTATGTTTCAATATCCTCTGGACACCACTGCATCCATAGGATGACTCAGATTTTGGGACAGCTGTGTGTTTTAATCCTCGCTGTGTTCCAAAGGAACACATTCCTTATTCTTCACATAGAGCCAGTTTTCTTTGAAACATCGCACCTGTCTTTCAAAAAATCTCTTCTTTGGGTTTAAAGATCTATTTATATTAAAGYTTGTAATACTGTAGGTACCTCAGGTGATCAGACTGTAGCGTCGTCTTTTCTCCTTGGGCTTAGTATTCCTCTAATTGTTCTGCCAAGTCACAAAGAAGTAAATGAGCCCCTCAGCTATTCCCCTGCTGCAGGCAAGGCATCAGACTGAAGGACAGTGTGAAATGGGATACCAAGCATAAGCTGGACAATGGTTTTAGAAATTGAGAAAGATATTGCTTAAAGAGGGACTCTGTTCAGGCAGTCTTTTACAAAAGTTTTATATTATATCCCAAGAATGTATTGGCATTCAGACTGGGCTTTGATTTGGTTGTTTATTTATGATATGCAATTATTAAATGCATAGAATTTTGTTACATATTTAGTATAAAAACATTTTTCTAGCTATGGTTTTGTGTCATCTACCCGATTTAGTCAAAGGGTTATAAACTGCCCATGAATATAAGGCTAGAAATGAGAAGTCTTCAAAACACCCAGGGAGACAGGTTCTGGAGCAAATTCACAACTGGGGAAGTGGGAGGAAATATTTTTAGTAGCTAACTTCAAGGCAAAGACACTTTTGCAAGAGGAATGGCAGTTGGTTCCAGCAGCAGGACCCCAGCTTTGGTGAGCAGAAAAGCCCTCCTGCTCCTGGCAGCCCTGTTCCTACCTTCAGCAAGAATGTACTCAGTACAGCAGAGCCAGCAGATGCAACACTGTCCCTTTGGATGCACTACATACCTACCACCCTACTTACCTATTACAGACTTAAGGCGTTTCCTTCCTCAAGAAGAATATTCCATGGCTTAAAAATTCTTTTAGGAAACTCATCTTTTCCTCCTTAAATCTTCAACTAGACCACACACACACCCCAAAAAAAAAAAAAAACCACCAACCACAAACAACCCAAACTTTGCTTTGGAGAAAGCAGCTTGTAGGCCTAGGGGAGTTTTAGGCTTCACGCTGCTATTAACGAAGATCAAGACTTAACTCCTGCGCGCTGCTGGCAAGTGCCCTTTGGCTCCCAAGTTTAGCCTCTCAAAATTCATCCAGCACAAGCCCTATGCCCTGCTGCAGGCATCATTTCCTGTGTATAAGCACACAGTGGTCGTCCTGGTCTCCGAAAGACTGAATTTCATCCAAGCTTAGTGTGCAAGACCTGACCTTGACCTGCAAGTTTGATCCCCAGAACAAATAAGAGATTCAGTGCTCACTGCCTGGCCAGATGTTTCTCCCTTGCAAGAACAGGCTGCTTGATGATTGCCAGTTGAAAAAACCCCACTATTTTTAGCTACTAAAAGTGATCCTTAAGATTCCACCATGCCTCAGTGAGATGCATGAAAATATTTCCTCCTTTCCTTGGGGTTTTATGCCCTACATGGGAGGCAGAAGATGAACACAGAGATTAATGGAGTAGAACATCACTTTTTCCTCAATTACTTACACTCCACACTGAAGTCAAATGCCTGGGAACAAAAAATAAAGATACCAAGCTAGAGCAAAAGTATCTTTTTCTGAATTCAGCCACCCACCTTCTAGCATGGTCAGACCATGCAGGGACAGTGAAGGAATCAGCCAAAGATATTCTCTTCGATTTTTTCTAAAGAAAATGGAATAAAGTGACTGCACTGGATTATTTTGGTCAAAGTGATTGACATTCATATTTTCCTCAAAGCAATTTTATTACTTCTGCATACAGGTTTCATAATAACCAGCAGAGGAGAAGCAAAAGGTACCAGGAAAGTTCCAGCTCTAAAAAATTTGATTCACAACTGGTAGCCTGATGGAAAACATAAGGGCTCTTTATATCATTTATAGAGTAGGCTAATGGGTGGAAGGAAAAAAAGTATACAGACCTTAAAAAAAAAAAAAAAAAAAAAAAAAAAAAAAAAAAAAACCATAAAAAAAAAAAAAAAAAAAAAAGAAGATAGAAAGGTACACTTAAAATTTCCAGCCACAAGCAGTCCAGTTCAGTTTTACTTTCAGTCTGCAATTATCTAAGACCTCATCTCATTTATATGGTAATAACTTGTCTCATGTCAGCTCAACAAGCAGAGATAGCAGTTACGCGGCACCAGCTCCTTGAACGCTTTGGCTGGCTGAAGCCTCCCAGCGTGGGCGGATGGACCTCGCTGGGCTCAGAGCGCCAATTAGACTTGCCAATGAGCCAGGCCTAGCAATGCTGTGAGGAGCATAACAAAGGCAGGGAATTTCTTGTCGCTATGAATTTAACTTAACTCTTTGTAGTTTTGTGCACTCTCACCATTAAAACATTTTGAGAGATAGTTTGCCCACGGAAGAAGAGACTTACTGCAGCAGTTTGGAAAGAACTGTTCCTCGATAAGGAGCAGCAAAATTTCATGGCAAGGTTCGGAAATTATTCCAGGGTGATTACTACAGCTGCAAAGCTGTATTCTCTAAAATTCTAATTAAATATAGATAAAGTGAGAAAAGAGGCCAAAACAGATCGTGACATTAATGAGAGATAAAGGCTTTGGCCTTTTGCAGTTTCAGAGGTAATTACTAAGGGATGTCTTATCCCCTCGCCAAAGCAGAGGAAGTGCACGGAGACCTCTGGGTTCCAACCAACCTTACGGCTCCCAGATGTATTAAAAAAAAAAAAAAAAAAAACAAAAAAAAACAGGGGGGGGAGAGAGAGAAAGAGAGATTTTAAAGTTAGCCAGGTAGCAAACATCAAGACAGAATAAGGATCTGGAATAGAAGTACCCCATACAGATAAGAAACCTCACATCACTCTCCTTATTGAAAGTTCAGCTACTCTAACAAGCTCTTTCTCAAAATAATTAACTGTGGGTTTGCCTATAACCCATTATCCATTTGGAAGCATAAGAGAACATTTTGTTTCAACAACTAATTTCCCACCACAACCTAGATAGYGAGGTGCGGTGATTGTTTATACCTGAACTCCGATTGCTGCGGAGTAGGTTGTGTTTTAATGACTGTAGTCATTAAGTACATACTTCCAGCCCTCCAGAATGGAAAAGTTTAGGTGTAAAGGGGGGTGGGGTGGTCATCAAAACGTATCTTTAATGAAGACCAGGCAGGATACGGTTTGCAGTCTATGCTTTCTAAAAGAGTTCCGTGCCTCGCGCTAGAGGGAAATGTATTTTGTAGGTAATTTAGGAACAATAAGACAACTGATCTTATTTGTGGGGAAAAAAGCAGAAGGGAAGACCAGGGTTTGGCTTATGCCCCTGTAATACTAGTACACTTTGTGCTGCTTTTTTCTCTTCCAGAAGAGACAGGCAGCTTTCAGGAGGATCAGGTCTGTGCTCACTCCCTCATCCCTTTGCAGGGTATAGGAGTGGGAAGCCTGCTCAGATCATGTTCCTGATGAAACAGTGGGAGTCAGGTGGTTTAGGAACACTGATTTAAAATGTTTTGAATTCAGAACATTGATTTTTATATGGRATTTACTTGTATTTAAATATAACACAGCAGTTTGTCATGAAATATTATCGTATACATAGCATAGCTGATGGTAAAATAAAGGATTTAACATCAATTGAGGA
Source organism: Oceanodroma leucorhoa (assembly GCA_030449065.1). Lineage (NCBI taxonomy): Eukaryota > Metazoa > Chordata > Aves > Procellariiformes > Oceanodroma > Oceanodroma leucorhoa. Next base: position 6,163,457 of record JASVER010000027.1, on the reverse strand, counting down.
CTGTGTTATTCTTTAACACAGAGGATGTTACACATGAATGCCTTAATCCCTACCACATCACAGTAAGCTCTGAGCCACACAGTCCAGAGAAAGAGTCTTTAAGATGCCCCTTAGAGTTTCTAACCATCAGCAAGGGTTGGGTTTACATCACTTCATCTCTAAAACTACCCCTTTAGCCACACATGCTTCAGGTGCATGTTAAGAATGTGAAATTAAGGTTAGCAGTTCAGAAGAGCACTGAAAGGGATCTAGAAGTTTTCCTGTAAGTGCAGATCTGCCCACCACCCCAGCAATAACAAAMACATCTATTTCCACCCCAACATAACCATAATACCCCTAATCTCAGTCATATCACGGACTCATGGAAGTGCTGGATCATGGATTGCTGTACCAGGACAGAGGGAAGTCAATGTCAGGGCAGTGGGGATGGAAATACTTTCGTGAAGCATTGGTAAAAAGATGCTAGCCATCAAAAGATAAGTCAACTTTGGACAATCTGAAGTAGCCCTGGGAGAAATGTGAGAAGAGCAGACAACATAAACAAGAAACTGTTTTGCCTTAGTTGATATGAGCAGAACTGAGTTTATAGGCACAGGTCAGGAGGTTCAGATTTTAAGCCTGAACACAAAGGATTCAGTCTCCTGCCAGCTCAAGAGCCAGGGAAGGATTTTTGGTAGTGAGCAGCTGCAATCTATGCCATCTCAAAAAAAAAAAAAGTAAAAATGAAACTTAGGCAGGCATAGAACTGCTTATCAGTTGAGAACAACAGCATCAATAATGAATTTTCACTATTAATAAATCTTGCCTCCGGAGTTTTCCCAGAAAGCTTAATAAATATTTCATTGTCTTTCCTTCTGAGAAGTAAACTAAGAGACGACTCTGAAAATCTTGAGGAAAGGCAAAGGAACTGTTTAAAGTTTAAGTTTTTGAAATGCTAATAGCTATGAGGAAGCATTAGTGCACTTTGTCTTTGATTGCATCAGGAGTGGAATAGCTACAAGAGAGATTTAATGAGCAAGACATCCAGCGTAGTGCTATTAAATGCTTCTCAAGCATAATAGGGTAATATTCCAAAAACACTGCAACCACCACACCATAGTTCTTCAGCAGAAAGAGCATTGCAGCAGTGGGATTCCCCGCCCCCCCCCACTCCCCAACATGGGTAAATTAGAACTCAAAATACCACACACACACAGACACACCATGTTCATATAAGGGAACCTTGTACTATGGAAAACATCTCACTTCTGATTCCTCAAGCACAAAATAAAATGCTGCACACTCAGGGCAGAACAAAATGCYGAGAAAAGAATCTTATAGTCTGGAAAGTTAAAAGAGTGAGGGTAAACCTCATTTGAAGTTGTAATGAAAAGCTCAGTCTCTAAAGGTTTTAAAAATGAATAAGCTACCACACACTAGTAAGCATTTTAAATATGTATTCAAAGTCCTGTTAGATTCTAATGCTCCTCTGATGATTAAAGCTGATTCTCCTCCTCAGTAAATAATTCAGTAGCAAAGAATTGCTTGGCCTGGAAAAGAGCTGAACAATGGGCCAAGACTTTAGATAGTTGCTCTTTTCTGAGAGATTTTGGCCTCAGTTTTGACTTTGTGAGGAGAGGTTTCTGCAACAGAGGAAGTCCTGCAAAAAAGTTGAAGTGTTTGTATTCACAACTGCAATTTAGAATCAGCATTTTCTGACCTTTATTCTGTTAGTGGAAAAAGAAATAGCTGATGGCACGAAAAGAGAACCCAGCAACATAATTTATATAAGCTACTGCCACAGGAGAGCAATTTTCTTATTCAAGGGCAAAGTACTGTTTTGTTCTAGTTGTGGTCAGAGAGGTTCATCCTCTGATACAGCATGCYGGTATTACATACTTGGGAGTGCAGATATCTAGGAACCTCGTCTAGAGTAGACTCCAGAAAGCAAAATACAATTCTGTGTTTGGGGGTGGTTTTTCTTTATTTAATGTTAGTACAAAGATGCATCTCTCTAAGCACTGAAGAGCAATCTGATTAGGAGTGAGACTAACACTAATAAAGTACTCCCAAAACCACAGGCAACTCAAGTTTCCTCCACCCAAGAAGCAAACATTTTTAAACCAGAGACTTTAAAGCTGTGTAAAACCTTTCCCAAGTTAATTGCACTAACGCTGATGGGTCAGAACATGGTTTGGCCTAACACACCACTAGGCCTGATCCAAACCCCATGGGAACCTTTTGAATCAGACCCTAATAAGGGACATACAGGACAGACACAAATACACATAAAAGATATTGGTTCWTTATATTAAAAAAATGTAGGAACTTAAGCCACGCATGTCTTCAATGTTGCTTTTGTCAGATGATTATATAGATCAAGGAAAGACACCACTGAGTCTGAAACAACAGTCACAAACCAGAAACCTCTTAGAGTGCACCTCTACCCCAACCCAACCAGCTTCTCTGAAAAACGGAGCTATTCACAGGCATTTGCAAACTATTAGCACATGATACTACAAAATACTCAAGCCATCCTGAGAGACATATACACACAGACCAAAAGAGAATTGCTCTAACAGAAATGAGATGCGCAGAGGCACGTTGAAAGAGAGATAACCATGAGCAGCCAGTTTGGAACTACACTTTAGGCAGTCCCCAAAAAAAGGAAGCTTTGGGTATCTCTAAAGTTAGGAGGAAACCAGAGACAAGATATCCCAGATCCTCACTTCATGTTATTGGGGTTTTTTTCAAACTTAAGAGTGTTCGGATACAGCTTGTTCCTAGCTAGCTTTAGGAAAAACCTTATTTCTAGACAGCATTTCCCACAAATAACTCTTAAAAAAAAAAAAGCAAACAAAAACTTTAACTTTGTATTATTTCACAGAGAATTTACCTCTTAAATCAGGAGAACAAAACTGCATATATATAACTGACCTGATTCATTTAGACCTTTCTCCACAATCAGTTTGCTTAGCTGCACAGACAAATCTTCATTGGTGACTCCCTTTTGACTGTGGTCTTGGCACTAAAAACAAGGAGTGACACAACAAAATGCTTCAATTTGGAGGTGTAATACTTAAGTCTAAAACAGATCAGTTCAAGAACTGTAAGTGCAAAAAGGACTTTAAAAAAAAGCAGTGGTCACTACAGAGTATCTTCTAATGAAACAATTTTGCACAAGGAAGACTGCACGCAGTTACTCACAGCTGTTGCACTCTGTAAATAGGAGCCATCATCAGTTAAATCCCTGAAATATCAGCCATATCTAAACCCCCCCATTTGACAACTGTTGTCCCTAACGCTTTCCCTTTATCCCAGCTCCACATCACATCCAGGGCAAGTTGGGCCATACTTGTCTCCCAGGAACTAGAAAAAATCATCTTTGTTCCAGGCCAGAACTACTACAGGCTGCCCGATTAATTGCATTTAAATGCATCACCTGTGGTTCCCCTGATGACACAGCACCATCGCTCAGCCACAGTAACTCAGTACAGCTGCCTTGAGCCCTGCAGAAGGGCAGCACTTTACACCCGCTGAACCTCCATCCTGACTCCTCTTTGGCAGCAGCAACCTCCTTTCATGTGCTTGCCCTTGTGACTGCCAGGATGCCATGAAGGGGTGCTCCTGCCGGCCTCAGGACCCCAGGCTGGGCTAGTTTTGCCTCTACCGGCTGCTCTTCTTGCAGGCAGCCGCTGTGAGAGGGCAGAGCATGGGCAGGTGGGCAGGGGCAGAGGGGCTGCTGATCCAGGGCAGAGTAGCACAGTCAGGGTGCCCCGCACCCAACCCACAGAGTGGTCTCAAGCATTTTCTTGCTTCTTGCTTAACATTCAGCAACTCCCTTTTGTTTTGGTTTTTTTTTTTGCATTGCCATATTGTTTGGTTTTGTGTCTTACTGAGATAGACTTTCCCCCAGGAAATGCTGACTTTTCAGCTGGACCTTCCTTGTGTGTTGGGGGGTGGAGGACGTGTGACAGACATGGTCTTGGGATACCACAAGTCCACGTCTTTTTGTCCAATGTATTTTTATGAATGAACAGGCTCCAAAAGATTCCTGTATTTTTGAGGGAACAAGCATTTCTGCAAAATTTCTTGCTGGAACTTCGTATACAAAACAGTAGAGAAACCCCATCTGGATACTGCACGCAAGAATTCACATCGGAACAGGGGCATGGAGGGGCTTATGGAGGTGACCAGAGGAGAGGAGCATTTTTTCATGACAGAAGGCTAGAAATCTTGTCTTGCACAGTAAAACACAGACTGAAAGAGGAGAGAATTGCAGTCTGTAAGGTATCCAAGAACTAAGTACCAGGAGAGAAAAAGAGCTATTTAATTTAACAGAGATATTGACATGAAGATATTCGACACACACTTACCACAAAGACATTCATCCTGGAAACTAGAAGAAGGATTCCAATTATTAGGAGGATGATGTTCAGGAACTCTCTTCCCAAAAGTCATCTTTTACAAAGAGGCAAATGAGACACAAAAAATTAAGCCCTCTATTCAAGATCATATATAAAGTTTGTGTCAGAGATGGGAATCAGATACTAGATACTTAAATGCCAGGCCAGGTCCTTTAAAACAAAATCAATATTCTTATCAGTGAGGGTCAAATGTGTTGAAAAGATGGTTTACTGAGTCAAATTTTGCAATTCAATATAGGTGCAGTGAGAAAAGGAAACTAATACAAGAAAACAGATTAGATTTTAGTAATATTAATGAACTGTTAATAAATAATAAATAAATTGTTAGTGGTAAATCAGTAYCACTAATCTTTGGAGTGATTAAAAAAAGATTTTCATTTAAAGAAAAGGTTTGCATTTCTGATACAGGGCATTATCTCCGGATGCTACAGAATTAAACAAGATGCTTATGGGCAGTCTTTTCCTTCTTTTGCATGGCAGAGCAAATAATTTACTGATACCTCAGTGTAACCTGTTCTTCTTGGTTGGTCTTTTTTTTCCTTTTAAGTTTTCTTATTGGAATTATCAATGCAGTTGTGTCCTCAGGGAATAACATCCATGCTTGTAAAGTTCAGTTATAAACAAACAAGCTTAGACCCTTCTCTTTCTCCTGAACTCCTTTTGATTTGGGATTATCATCTGACTGTAATTTACTTTTTTCCCTGACACAGTGCTTGTCAATCTGTTGACCTGTTTTTTTCTTTCTCAGTGTCAGAAGAAATCAATGAGGATTTCCATTCAGGGATTCCCAAGGGTGTCTCCCTTATTATCAATTTCATTGCCATGCCTATTTTATCTCAAGCCCTATATACTACTTGCTTCATCAGATTTCTCTAAATCCTAATTCCAGTACCAAAATCCCACATTTGTTATTTTTAGTTAATCCTGAGATGCTCACTTTATGCAGAGAGATGTATTTGCTGTTCAGGAGTGAAGATTTTTAAAAGTGGTGTTTGTTTGGTTCCTCAGGTCCCTGTTGCCGCTTCATGCCCCAGGAACAGGGACCATGTTCCAGCTATAAACATGTTGTCACCATCTCCAGGAGGGACACAGTGACACAGGGTCATGCACTCTCCCCAGTGCTCCCTCATGCTCACAAGGATGTACATTGCCTGTCTTGGGGACCTGGATTCCCAAACAGTATTAAAAATGCAGTCTCAACCTTCTTTTCCCCTCGGCCTTACATGAGGCAGAATCTTTCACATTTTTGGGTAGCCCTAATTTTGTAAAATGTCACCATTGTTCTTAGCTTCTGATTCACACTTCAGTTTTAGTTAGAAAGTTACCTTCGGTAAGAGCAAGCAACTCTGTGCTCTCATCCTGACCCCCCAAAGCTGGAACCAGAGGGTGCACTTGCTTCATCCAGTCATCAACGTGCTGGACTATTTGAAAGACAAGTGAGAGGACGTGCAGGCAGCTTTTGCAGGAACGGCTGGTCCTCCATGGCCACAACCACACTACTTACATTCCTAGCTTCTCTGCAGCCATTTCTGTCCTCTGGCAGCTCCCACCAGCAATGTTTCCAGCCTCCCATGAGAGTTTGGTCTGAATGATGCCATTTTACTGCTTTTTCTCCATTTTTTCATACAACAGCAAGACCCTTCATTTTCCCTTTTTCCAGCAAAATTCAAAGACCAGCTTCTTACATTCAGTCACTGGGACTGGAATGGCAATTTCTCAACATAATGCAGTCTTAAGGCAAGTTGTACAAGGATGCAGAAGTGAAGGTTATTCCTTTCTTCAGACAGTTGCAGAGTTGGTGAGTTCCCCTATCTCCCTGGAAACATGTTTATAACTTCTCTCTCTCTCTGCTTGTCTATCAAAGTGCTGCCGTCGACACCCAAATGCCCTGCCTCAGCACCTCGTGAACTCCAATGAATTAATAACCACGGCAGCTTTGCAGAGAAAAACACTTGAGTAGAAATATATCAGTAAAACTTAAAGGCTCAGGCTTTCAATATGTGTTTAAGTGGCCTGAGCCATGGAAAGACACCAGCATGACTTTCCCGTCACCCACCTGCATCACTATAAACCTACAGAGCTTGCATAGGTTTCTGCCTAAATATCTTTAGAAAGCTAGAGCAGAAAATATTTTAGTATGTCTTGCATTAAGTTCTTAGGTGATTTGGGGCATTTCTCCAATACAGCGATGCTGAACTCGGACTCTCCGAGTTAACACATGGAACTGTCAGAGCATCCTTGCGTGCTGCACAGCTTTGTTCCAGCGCAGGGCACAGGCTCCCGGGGACTGCTTAGGGCCTTCAGCGCAGGACCTGCCAGCACCTTCCGGAGAGGCAGGCTGCACTGGGAGGTACAGGACTCGTGTGTGTACATGATGACAGGAGGGACAACAGGAGCAGCTTGCCCTAGGCACCGGGGCAAGGGAGGGTCCCACATCCTCTGCTGGTCCCTGGGACCTGCAAGCTGTGAAGGCACCAGCATGTTGCTCTCACCAGTGCATTGTGCAAGTGTGGAGGCAAATTTCCTATCACTGCCTGCAAAACCTGGCGTCACGTTGGTGCAGTACCACAGAGGTAGAGCTCCTCTGCTCGGCTTGAACTGAGAATTAAACACCATGCTGGGAGCTGCCACCGGGCGCRCTGAGCTGTCGCTCTTCAAAGGGCTTGGGTTGTGTAATCGGACCAAGGGAATCGCTAAACCACAGACAATGAAAACAACTTTAAATGAGAGACTAAATGAAACGAAAAAAGTTGTCAAAATGTCAAGGTTAATGTTTTCATAAAACTAACCAGGGAATGGCTAGACAGTATGAGTGTAAATTTTAAACTTAATTAAAACTTTTAAAGTGTGAATACAAAACTAACTTCAGTCCAGACAGTCAATAAATCTATTCTCCTTAATGAAATAGTGGTCCTTTTGGTATTTCTGGTCAATTTTTTTCCCCATCCTTGCAGCTATGCATGATTTTGAAACTCTGATTCCTGTCTGTCAAAACCAGCAGAGCCGTGCGGAGCGGGACCACAGCCTCCCGCGGCTCCTGCTCCCCGTCCTCCTGCGCCCCTGGCTGGGCCAGCGGCTCTGCCCCCAGCCCCCAGCTCTGGGATGGGCAGCAGCCTCTGAACACGCACACCGAGCCAGGGAGTGACAAATCTCTGCCCTCACCCCTTAGCTGGACCATGATGGTTTCTGCAGAGCATCTCAGAGGCAGTTTCCTCCGTCTGCAAAGTGCCACAGCTCTGCCTGGGCTCTAGACTGCAGCCCAAAGGAAAGGGACCTCCTTGTCTTACAGCCTGGCAGTGGCTCTGCTATTTGGACAGCCAGAGACAGGAGAAATGGAGTCTGCAGTGCCTCTGAGAAAGCCTAGCCCCGGCAGGTCTCTGGCAGATTTTAAAAGAGATCAGTTTAAAGAGCTCTGGGATCTTGTTTTCTTGTTGTAAGTCTGCATCATCATCCAGAGTTGAAGTTATCTATAAATTGTCTACTTAGGCATTTTCCTGATCTTTCAGGCAGTTTTGTTCTTGAAATAAAACTGCTTTTTAATTGACTTTAAGAAAGAAAAGGAAAATGGTAAGAACTCCCCATGATCTCAAATTGTTTGGTTATTACTGCCTCAGTGCATACCATACTTTTGCATACTGTCCCTCCTGGGGAATGCTAGAAGGAATGCATGTGTGCTCTGTAAACACACAGGGCAATTGTTCTTCCCTCCTGCTTTCCTTCCAAATGTTGTTCATACTTACTTGTGTGCACAAGCAGAGTTTGGTTAAATGGTCAAGAATTTAGTAGAATCACCACACTTCTTGTTTAGACATTCGAACCTCCCTAGACAGCCCCTTTTTCTTCACCTTTCTAACCTTCGGCATGTCTATCATTGTTTTCCTTCAGCAAAAATTCCAATTTTGTGACCAAYGGGTACCTTTTTTTCCCCTCTTTTTTAAATTATGCCTTGTTCAGACACACTGTTTGCAGCCTGTGCTGCCAGCGCACTGCAGCTTTCCCCAGGGCAGGATCTGGCCTTGCACTGGGCTAAAAAATGATTGAGTCGGGAAAAAGGTGTGGGCATGATCAGCATATTCATAACCAAGATTGAAATCGCTGGCTCTGCCATCTGCTCCACCTTATAGTCTTAAACCTGGATTGATATTTGCCTTCACCTGTCTGACTCTACCTCAGCATGAACTCCACAGCTGTAGTCCTAATAAGTCCATCAATATCAGCTCAGCGTTGTGAATAAGAGAAGGCTAAACTAGTATCATGGCTCTGTAACAAAATAAGGGTATTGGAATCTTACATCAAAGCTATTTTGTTAGGGAGCCATAATATTAATTTAGCGTTCTGTTGTTCGCGGTGCTGAAACAATGCTATTTCACGTGATTTGATCCGCAGAGAGCAAACAGACACAACCAGCACTTCGGCTGCAAGTGAGCAAATATGATTCTGAATATTCAGTAAGAATAATTATAACCAGGAAGAGTACAGCACTGGAAGCTCTCTTCAGGAAGGTCACTAACCAAACAGATTAGGTTGGAAGCTCATGTTTTTTCTATATAGAAGAGACAATCTGAAGTTTAATTTCATTTTCATAAGACAAAACGAAAAAGTTAACACAGCATATAAAGCCAAGAGCATATTGCAAATATTCCAACTGAAGAAAAGCATAAGCTAAGAGCCAGGATACTTCAGATGAATGTCAAGATGTTTTGACTTCCTTATAGTTTTTAAGTTACCAAAGCTGCCCCCATTAAAACAATGTAAAGCCCCTACTTTCTTCCCAAAGAGACTTTAACACAAGCCGTTAATTTTTCCCTCCAGTACATAAGATAACGGACTTAATGCGAGTTAAATCCTCTCCACTTTTTCTGTTATTGGTGAGGAATCTCAGACATGCAACAATGTGTGACAGAGCAGTGAAGAAAAATAATCATCTAACTCTACAGGAGATATGTCCTGGCATAGTAAATCAGCACTGGATGTTCCCAGGGCTACCGCCTGCATTCATGGCTTTCTTTTATTTTACAGTGTTTTGTTAAATTGAAACCTGATGTTTTTTAATTAAGACCTTCGCTCAAAAAGTTCTTTCTTTTTTCCTTCCTTTTTTTTTAAAGATAAAGATATGCTTTTCCTAGCTCTGATGGCAATTCTGTGTCATATAATCTGCCTGGATCTGTAGGGTTGAAAATTTTACCCCTGCCACTGAAACATATCTCTGAACAAAGGGGTGCAGAGGTGACTGTGAAGGTGACCTACTCCAGCCCAAGCACATAATTGGTTAAAAGGAGGGAGCAGTCTTAGAAATACAGAAAAAGCAATAGCTCCTAGAAATTTTAGCCAGAAGGAAACAGGACGGGGAGCCTGTACTCCAGTGAGGGACACCCAGCAAAACTCCTAGGCACATGCACGGCTTTGGGCAGGAGGCACCCTGAGGGGACACAGTCACTGTTTTCCTGCCTTTGGCATGGGGTTGGAGCTCATCCGAGAGAGGAAATTAGAGCATTGATACGGATGATCACCACCCCAAGCCTCCACACCACAGGAGATCCCCAGTGCCTGACAGTGCTATGGCAGTGGATGGTCTGTGCAGCAGGACAGGTCTCAGAGCCCTGCCCTCTGACCGCAGCATCCCCATCCCCGAGGCTGACTGTCAGTTTAACAATGGGCTTGAATCATTTAAAGCAACTGCAGCTTCCCCAAGAACTGCTGCTGCAGTAAGAAAATATCAGAAAGCAACACTTCAGACCCAACTTAGAGTGAGCTCAGCTTCTTTACCAGAAGAGCGAGCAGCAGAGCAGTAAAAGACTATGCACGTCTGAGAGACGGGAAGCTCTTGATTCCSCATCATCGACCCCCAGCAGGACCTGGCCACGGAGGTGGCTGTCAGCTCAGCTTCTGGGGCTCACACATATGCAAAGCCATCTCCAGACCAGCCTGAGCTGTAGGCAAGACTCAGTGTAATCCTCCTGATGGAGAAGGACCAGGCAGAGAAAGGGAGGTGGTGGCAAGCCAGCAAGCAAGGGAGAGCCCTGGAGAGCTGCCCCTGGTGCAGCCCGAGGCAGGGGAGACGCCCCAGCCCCTCTCTGCCTCCTGGCAGAGGTGAGGCAGTCAGGGCTGCTTCACCACCTTCAGCATCCTGCCATCCAAAAATTGCCTGTGCTGAGAGCTGAGCTGGGATGCATGGTCACTTGTTGGACTGAGTTTTGCATTTTGTTTTACTAAGAATTTCTCRACTTGGGAGAATTTATACTTGGATATTAGAGAGACATAAACAGCCGTAAAAATTCCAGCTCTGCTAGTACAAATGATCCACTGATGTGTGTTAAATGCACTCTATTGCCGCACTAAAGTCAATTTGCAATTGATCATATTGCATTTCTAGTGTCAGCAGATATGAAAACATGTCATTTACCAATGCTTAATGAACCTCTATGCTGACAAGACATAAATATCAATAAGCAGCTCTCCAGTTAAGGAGGTTAACCAGCAAAGTACTCAGTGAAAACATTAAAGAGGTAATCATCTGGCAACTGCTGTATAGATGGAGCAGCTGCCCTCAAGGATGACTAAACCTATGCAAAGGACCATTACAGGAAAAAAGGAAAAAATAAAAAAGAAGAGGCAATTAGCTCCGTATTATAAGCTGAAAAATCTGAATGAAAAAAGTAATTGCCTTTCTGCATTGCACTTGTACTCTTTTCCACGAGTACTTGAGGTAATCTACTTAGTAGGGCTTTTTGACCGTGTTGGATATTTGGAAAGGAAAAGGCAAGGCAGAAGATTGCTCCGAGGTTGTTCCTCTTAATTCTTCCTGGTAATTCTTCCTTCTCTCTTTTTGGAATCTTTGCATTGCTTTCATGGGTATTTTAATCCTAAAATCTTCCTTTTTTTTTAGGACAAAGCTTTCAGTTTCCTGTAAAGTTAAAGGAACGCAATAAAGGGAACATTACCAAGCACTTCATGAAAGTAAAACACAGCAGATTAAACTTTGCTTTATAGTTAATGGAGCAATTTAACAGCAGCTACATTCACCGCTGGACTGAACATAAATTTCAAGTTCAATTCAGATTTTAAGCAGATGTAAATGGTGCTTATATTTAATCTATGAAGCCCAAGGCAGCAAGAGTTTTTTGAGCAACCACAGGAGTCCAGAAGAGTTTATCCTCTCACAGCTCAGCTATGCCTGCTGCTCGCACGATACCCCTTTTGCAGTCAGCTCTGACCGTGAAATGGGCTCGTTCTATATGGTCAAGGAGAAGGACAGTACAAATGAGGGTGATGCTACAGAGTGCTGTTGGCAGAAATCACATCTCCTGTGTGAGATCCCCTGACCTGGGCATCCTTTCCCCATTTTACAACCATTTCACACCCCAGGCAGATACCAACTATCCTCTGCCTGCAGCAACCACTGACCGGTAGGTACCCCAGCCACTCCGCGGGCAGGGGTCCCCCTCCTTGCAAGCCGCTTTCCCTTGCCCAGACGACGCCGGCAGCCGCCTCGTCACACCCCTGCCTGTTCTGCCCCCTCTCCTATCTGCCCAAGTAGCATCTCGCCTCCTGGATCAGGCTCTGAGCTGATATCCCAGCCATGAAGCCTCTTTCCGTAGAAGTCAGAGGGCCACATCAATCCCACAGACACCCAGACTGACCCTGCTTATGTTGGGAGCAGGCTGACACCTCTCAGAGGCCAAAAGCTTCTGGTTTTGCCAGTGCCCAATGCCTGAAGTACGTGAATTAAGCATCTTAAAAAACAGAAAAGAAAAAAACAAACAGAAAAAAGCAGTTCTATATTGCCATTAAATAGTGGGTTTCAGCAGTGTGTCATTCTGAACCAGCACCTCACAACTTGCAGCTGCTTTGGGAAACCAGTGAGTGGTCACATTATAAACAGTTACCCAAGGCAAAAGGAAAACTGTAGTAAAGCTGGAGGAAGAAAGGGAATCTTCCCTTTCTGCAGAAGAAACATAGGGATGTTCGGAGATAGCAGGCATTTGAGGACATTGCTGCCTTTTGTGTATTCAGTAACAACTGACTATTCTAGTGACAAAAACTCCCCGATATTTTAATGTATTGCAATGCTAGCTGTGCAAAATCACCACATCTTTGAGACAGGAAAAGGGGTTTGTACATCAGAAAAAATGCAATTAGCAGGAAATTGCCTCTGCAGTGGTATAGCCTTTGCCATACACGCTGACAGGGTACCACATAAATCCTTCTCATTTCAGGCATGCTCCCCAGCAAAAAACTCATCACGCAGACCCAGTCGTCCTCTCTCCTGTATACATCCTATCCTATTTCAATGCAAATGTGTTGCCCCTTGATAATAACAATCACCCACAGCTCTCATATCACATTTTTCGTCGGTAGATGTAAAAGCAAACACCAGACCCACAGAGGTCAGTTCATTAACCCCATTTTGCAGCTTCAGAAAGTGAGGAATGGGAGACGTCCCTCCCCGCAGGCTGAAACAGAAGCAGGGCTTTGGTGCCCAGGGGTGCTCCCCTGGGATCCTTACCCTCTGTGCTTGCAGCCCGGGCTGGACACAAGGTCGAGTTCAAATGGCACAGCCGTGTTGGCTTGTCCTGGGGGACACGTCTCAAGGCACTCAGCATGGCTTCCCCATTTGGGCACTAATATTCCCAAGTGCGCTCAGAGGAGCTTGTCTGGCTTTCCCTCTGTTTACTGCCAGTGTCCACACAAAGTTGCACTGATTCGCCTCTACTTGCACCTCTCAACATGCAAATGCCAGTTTTCCATACACAATTAACATTAAAATCTTCAAAAATGGAGTAAAAACTCAAATAATTTGCATGGATACTTTTAAAACTATGTTTTATATTTTTTTAAGCATTCTGATAACTTCATGATGGCCAAGCTCCAAACCTCAAGTACCAAACATAAGATGTAAGGGAGATGAGATAGAGGTTTCCAACATCCCTATTACTGTACACAGTAATGGTTGGTGATGAAATTCAGTAGGTATAACTGCAGAAACACTTGTCAAAGGGTTTCAAAATGTGCTGAAGAATTCAGTATACAATAAAACAAGATGTCACAGAAGCCTTGATTTCCATTGCTAACAGTTAATTGGATCCCAGATACTGTTTGGCCAACTACAATTTGAACGAAACATCAAGAATGACAGAATTGCAATCAGTAACACAATCTTAATATTGAATTAAACATAACCTCCACATCAACCTTGGTTATGTACAAATAACTTGGGAGCATTCCATGTCACACAGCAGTACTCTAAAAATCCATTTATTTTCAGATAGGATTATAGATGGCCAAGCAGTTTCTTCTTAACTCACACCTGAACTTCAGAGTCTTTGCCCACTACAGTAAGCTTTAATCAAAATAGAAATTTGCTCGCAGGTATGATTACATCTCAACCTTACAGAGATCTCTTATTATTATTGCTGCTTTTTGTAGAGAAAAAAAGAAAGGCTTTATATAAGTCTGTGCTTGATTTTTCAGAAATGAAATAAAAGAAGAGGTTTCGTTTGCACTGMAGGATGAGATTTCCCTCTGGATTTGCTGCCCTCTAGATATCTTTCAGTATAAAACTGCTGTGCTTTTTAAATGGATTTTGCAATAATCTGCTTTAGCTGAGGATGCAATAGGGAGGGGATAAATGAGTACAAAGGCAGGGAAGAGGCAGTGTTTGAATAGTTTGTCAAGATGCTTTTTACAAAGATAAGGTATCTTCAGATGATGCCAGTTGTCCAAAGGAAGGGGGGCGGTTATATGTGTCTATGGGGGAGACAAATCAGTGCTAAAGAAGTGCTGGGTGGTTGCTGTTATGGGACAGCATGCTCCATTTGCTCTACAGAAGGAGCAGAGAGATTATCAGTGCATCATTCCCACATACTGCTCCGCCAACGGGCATTAGTGCTGATGTGAGATAACTGATGTGAAGAGGCGTATTTCTTCCCCAAAACTCCCTTGCTATGAGTCTCTTGRATAGCATAGCTCTGCAAAGCTTTTCTCAGTGATGCCAAGCTCTGGGTTGGTAGTGCCACTCCAGACATTCCAGATTTGTTTGGTTTTCTCTCAGCAGAGAATGAAAATGTTTTGGCAACTTTAACAGAACCTTATTTGCTAAATTCTCCATTTCCAGCGCTGTGGTGGTTCTGATTTTCCTGGTAGGGATCTCAACAGAAAATTTTTCAGTAGAGGGATGTGCACAAGTGTATGGCCACAAAATGCAATAGGAGTATAAGAGAAAAATGTCATATAAAACAAGAGCGGTACTGGTGATTTATTATAAGATAGTACTAATAAGATGAGGATTAGGTAAGCAGGGCAGCCTATAAGTAAAAGGTAACCATAACTGAGTTCTTCAGTTTGTTCAGAGCCAATCGGGAAAAAGATATTCAGGCTACCTAGAGCAAAAAGACCTCTAAAGGTCCCTCCGAATGAGAAGGGACAAAGAAATTGTTTCACTTCTCTCTCTATTTTGTGTCTTAACCAGGGTGTTTACTTCAGGAAAGAGTCTGAGGAAAAAAAAGAACCACTTTATTATTAGATGGAGAAAATAAGGCACAACTTTTGGAGCCCCAAATCTTTATGCMTGTATCCTACCCAGCTTTCAAGTAATTTGACTCATACACAGACATTTGTGTATACTTCCCCCCACACCAAATCCTGTAAAAAAGTACTTTTTTTCTCAGCCTAGACATAAATAGTCCTATTGATCCCAAAGAAATAGCCACTGCAGCAAGTACTGCTTGCATTTCAGTGTCTGCAGGACCAGACCCTGTGATCTGACAGCTTGACAAAATTATAAGCTGGCATGTAAGAAGCACCATTCGTCAAGGGAAACTAAGGGAAAAAACAGTTATTAACTCTCAAGGTCAATATAGGGTGATCAATATTATTAATTGCATGTGGATAAGTTGAGACAGCAGTTCAGCACTTTAGCAATTTTCTGAGATTCAATACAAGTATTAAATACTAACAGTATTCAATCATGAGTGGTTAAGAAAAGAAGCTCCTAATTCTGCTCCCCTTTCGCAGGTGAAAGAAGAGTTCCTTCACACTAAAGAATTGCTGGATACCCTCAGCCCTGTGCTCAGACCAAGTGTGTATGGGAGTCAGAAAGGTAACATTTTGTCTGTCTTGTCTTTCTTGGAAACAGAAATCAACTAGTACAAAATGCCCTGCCTTGGTGACATTTCCAGCCTTACCAGAAGCTCAAAATTCCCAAATCCACCCAGAGAGCCTGTTGCCAAGAGGTTACAGCGTGACTTTATCTGTGTTGGAACAGGAATCAGCAAATACACGACAAAACATGCATGCAGGGAAGAGCAGACTGAAAGGACATACTTGCTTACACAGCACATGGCACCACAGACATTTCTATCTAGGGTCCTACCAGTTAGTCAGAAAAAAATCCCCTCTGAGTTTCCTAACTTTATCATGTACCCAATGCCAAATCCATCCTTTCACATATCTATTCAATGTCAGTTCCAAATATTACAATATTTTTCTACTCAGGTGGTAAGAAAACACAAATTCCTAATTTTTAAATGCATGAGCCTTTTCTCACAATTTTGTCATAATTAACGTGCTGTTCCTGTCCTTTTGTCATGCCTTCAGCTGTTTTCAGACTCTAATTTATCTGATTTAATCACTCCATTCCTGCACCAGTTTCTGTGGCTAAACATTTTGTTATGGACACTCGCTCACTCCGAGGCTTTGGGGAATACAAAGGATGCTGAACCCACGCCCTGTATGTGATTAACCTGGGCCAGCCAAGAGCAGACAAATTCCCAAACAAAGATAATTTGTATTAAATTTGCAAGTGTCCTCACAAACATCAGATGCCTTTTTAAGTCCTTAGCCTGAATGGCCAGACCTTGGCTGTTCTCACCAAAACTGCTGGGAAGAAAGAATAAGCACTACGTAGTTGTTAGTCATGCCACTTGTTGCTTGCCTGAAAAGTGCTCATTTGCTATGGCGATAAGCAGAGATGAGGAACCTGAACAGAATAAAAGTCTTGCTCTTTCTTTGGACCAGAATCTCAGGTGGATATTAGTATTTATAAATTCAAAGACTGCCACTGGTTCAGAGCTAAATTTCAGGCACTCATCCAAATTGAACCCAAAGCTTAAACCTTTAGACATGAGCCTTCCTCTCCACCAAGTATTTGTGCAATTAATACACCTTTCTTTTTAAACCCTTAAAAAAAAAAAACAAACACAAAACTGTATCAAATGAGCTGGAAAAGTACAGAGAAAAGGAGGTGTTCAGTGAGAGCCCAGAAGCCATAGCTCTGACTTACATAAGTGAAGGACAGCAGTATCTTCCATTTTAATAACTCCAGGAGAGTTTATTTTCCTGTCATGATCCAAACTAATAGTGGAGGTGGGTTCACTTGTCAGATGTATTATTCCAAAAGAGGGATGATGTTCTCTAGCCACCCCCAATGTGCATAGGGCCAAGATTTTCCTCCAGTTCCACTGCCAACATCAACTGTTCTTCCCGCCAGCCTAACCTGAGTGAAATCTCTSCTTCCAGCAAGCACCGCCTGCTGAGGCACCTGCTGCCCTGAGGCAGGAGGACTGATTGATGAGGTTGCCTAAACTTTGTGCTGACGTATGAAAGCTGTGACAGCACCTGGAGGAGTAAAGGGTTGGTAAAATCAACTCAAAGAGTTACAAGAAGTGGTAAAAGTGAATGTGAAGGCAGAGGTGCTTTATTTCTGGTCTATTTTAATTCTGCCTATGGAAATTTGCAAGTAAGAGATTTCAGTGCTGGTTTAAAGAAAGAAAGATGTACAGAGGGCTGAGCTGAGGGAGGCACAGACGTGGAGGGGGAGAAGGGAAATTATTCGTACGGATTCATTAGAAGTATCACGTTTTCAGCTACACTGCACAACCCAGTTATGTTATCTCCCACGTCAGGATGCCAAAAGTATCTCTGTCACCTTCTCTCTGTGTGCTTACCTTCAGCAGCTTCTCTAGGGTGAGATGTCCTCCCAAGTGTTCCCCCAGGGGACACCAGGAGCTGTTCAGCCAGCACAACAACCTCTGCTCTATTCCAACCTCCAGACCATGACAGTAAGTTAGAGCCAGGGAACACAGCTGGGCCCATCACCACGTGTGGCTGACCAGTGGGTGCCAGGGTACCTCCCAACAGCACATGGCATCCGACAGGAGCATATTCCTCAAYTGGACACGAGCTCAGTAGCTCGGTGGCCCCAGATGAGAGGAGTTCAGTTACGGGCTCGTGCTGCAATCATACCCTGTTAACCTAGCAGATCTCCAGACCATCAAGCAGTGATGGCATTACAGTTTATTTGCACAGAGCAAACCTTGATAATAGCTTTAGTAGACAGCACTCTTGACTACAATGACCAGCTCATGTAGAGAGAAACCTGGACTGCCGAGATGACCCTGCTACAGAGAGCCTTGTGTTTGTGGTGTAGAGCTGAGGCCCAGGAATCTCGACTCTGTTCTTGCTTTTGCCAGAGAGCTCTTGTGCAAATCCCCTGCCAGTGCTGGACTTCAGCAGCCTGGCACTGTTCCTGGCTTTGTATTTGTTGTGACCCTCTTTTCATTACACCTTGTAAGATCATTCAGGACCTTTATAAACAAGGCACCACAGGAATACAGACAGCAAATTGTCAGTGTCATGTTGTTACTTGGTTTCTTAGAAGTCCATACAAATACATATGCCCCTCTGCATGGATCTAAGCACAGAATAGTGACCATGAGAAAACTGCTAGCTGCCAGGTTCTGCTTGGTTCTTTCAGCCAGATAGCTCTATKCACTCTACTTGATAAATAAATATACATTTTTCTATGTATATGTAAATCAAGACTAAATAAGTGGGATTCGTTTAAAGTTCCAGTCATTCTCATCATCTATATACAGATAAAAAGATAAACTAATCAAAGCACCTGCAGAACATTACATTCTGGACAATTATGAAGGCAAAATAATATTGTTTAATGATATATCAAGCTGAGACTATCACCTGCTCACCACAGCCATGAGCCCACAGTGGTGAGAGTTGGATTCTTATTGGTATAAGTGAAATTAATCCCACTGGAGTTAACTCAGTTTACAGCCGTTGAAGATTTACCTATTACTTTGCTGTAATGACTTCCACTTCCCCAAGTCTCCAGGGTGATCAGTGAATTGTGGATTTATACAGTCCCTATGGCATTTTTCAGACATTCATGGTTGCTGCATTTTTTCAGTTGTCCCAGTTTTTCCCTTCCCACCTCCTTTTAAAACTTTGACCATATAATTCACTTAAGCTTCTGAATGAGATATTCTATAAAGAGCATCTGGGTCGGCCAGCCTTAATTTGAAAATGCCATTACTCCCACACTAAATTTCCCCCATCAATCCCACAGCAGCCATCCCAGTTTGTATGTCTCCCAGATCAACCTTAGTGAAGTTGTGGTCTTTTCATCTTTCAAAAAGGAGGAAAATAGGGGGAGGAGATAAGAAACCACTACCCAGGTGGTGAAGACTGAAATTATCCAGGGAAATAGAGCAAGAAAGTAYTCTCATTTCCACAGGTTTTTTGGGCTGCAAAGGTGTAAAGTTTTACCTGGAGAAGGGAAAACAGTAAGCTTTCAGTTTATGCTTAGCTCATTTCCAACTATCTTTAAGTCAATTTCATTTTGCAAYGTTCAGAAATATTCAAGATGCTCCTGCGGTTCAGAATATCGTTACCAGGTCTCTCGCATGGCCCTTCCTGCAGGTAACTGAAGAAAGCTGTTTCTGGGTCAGTGGAGTTAAAAGGTTTGTATTTGAACTAAAGGTGGGATGCTTTTCACCTTCTTAACCTGATAGTTAAACAGCTAATATGCCTAGTCTCTCTCTGTAGTTAGTTTGATGAAAGGCACTTTCAGAGGGCAATTCATTTCATCCTATAATAGCGATTAAACCCAGGCTGAATATATTTCCCTCTGTAGCTGCTTACCTAGATATTTAACTCCAATTGTCTTCAGGAGCTGGATCTGTATCTTTAGCCATAAGGGACTGCATTCAGTTGGAGGTGAAGATGTCTCCATCCAGGTGTCTACATGCGAGTGTCGTATCCAGGTTGCCCATCGCTGGGAGGTTTTGCCAATACAGTAAGCAGACCCCTGAGAGCAATTCAGCCTACCCTCAAGTAGACAACTAGGTTTGACTGTGTAAATTGACAGCTGGAGGTGTCCGGTCTCGCCTGCAGCTGCTACTCCAGAAGGGCAAAAGTCCTGTGCCAAATCTTCAACTCTCTACGGATGTCCCACTTACTCCAGGACATCTCAAATGGCACCAGACACCTAAGTTTAAGCAACTGAACTGAGCCCCTGGTGCTTGCACAGCTCTCTGGACCCCATTGCCAGTACTGATGGATCATCATTGACTATGATCAGAGCACAAACAGCCGTTTCATATGTAGAGACCTCCATGCAGATGCCGATGTTCGCTCAACCCTCATGTTAAAACCCACCCAGGTTTTACCCACCAGTTGTGACACAGCAGCATCACAGCAAAGTGCTTTTTAGCCTGTGCATCCCACCACGTGCAGCCCATTTTCCCAGGGAGAACAGAGAGACAGCACAAACAGACTTGGCATCACTGGTCACTTGTCACTGGTGCTGCAGAAACAGGCTCAAGGACAAACCCTACTCAGTGGGTTAATCAGTGTTAGTTCATTGATTAAAAAAATTAGGTTAATTGATGTAAAAAATTGATGTAATAGGAAACAGAACCTGGGCCCTGAAGGAAGCATCTCTGGCAGAGTCAGTAACAAAGCCTAAAGGGTCTCACCATTCCTGCTCCAGCATCATGACCATGGCCCCATACAAACTGCTGTAAGAGGTCAGGGTCTCCTCCTGAAGTGTTTGCTCTGCCCTAATTACAAGCAGAAGAGGACACAAGTGCCTCTGAATTTCATCAGAAAGTGTACAGGCTTGTACTATTATGGTAATAAAAGTGATACACATTTGTTGAGCTCCAGTGGGGAGCAGCAGCAGTATGTTTTGAAAAACAGTAAATCCCTTTCTTAACAGCTACACTGAACTTTGGATGCTTTCAGCTACACTTCAGTGTGGTAAAGAAAATAGGTACTTTGGGTTCAAACTTATTATCTTTCAACTGTCTGTTTATAAAGGAATGGTAGGAGACGTTTAAAATATGAGTGCAAGTAAATGCTCTTCAATCTCATGAGCCAATCTAAAGTTGAGTGAATCGCTCATCTGAAGTCAACTAATAGGAGGAGAATCAGCTCTGAGAAACCAATTATAGTTCTATACCTTCATCCTCCGGGATTTGATCTCAAAGTCAAGTAAGTCCCCAGAAACCAGTCTCCAGGACTCACTGGGAATGTTCTGCATGCCAGAATAGGGTAAATTTTTTTTCAGAAGACCTAAATGGAGACATCCAGACTGAAAAAGCAAGATGGCAACATAGCATGGTCAACTGGAAGTAGAAGTATAAAAACCAGAAGGTAAAATTACAGGGATCAGATTGGCTTCAGCATTTGAAATTCCAATCAAAGCAGGACAGTGAGCAGAAAGAAGTATTAACACAACTACTGATACAGTGAAACAAGGATTTGCATACCTAGTAAAATTCAAACTGATAGGTTCCTGTTGACCTCTCAGGATACCAGCTCCCAGTACTCTTTAGGGGGGATGTTGTAGAGCTCCATCATGCACTCTTTATGATCTCCACAAGAAAAATGAAGAGTCGAATAATAATCTAGAGGGGGCTCAGATGCAGTGTCCGATTTGGGGCTCCATCATTTTGTGCTGAACTTGGGGATTGCAATTCCTGGTGGAATTCAGCTTACCTTAGAGTGGAAAGGACTTTAAACAGCAAGGTGTCAGTACTTATAGTCCCTGAAACAAGTCCTTATAAGTCCTTGAAGTAAGAGAGAGCCTCTATTTCACTCTCAGTGCTGGAATTACTACATAAACCACTATGGCCCTGTGCCTGGATTTGGAAACCCTGGGTGTGATTTTCAAAGCGACCAAGCACCTAAAGTTCCAGCTGAACTCAGCAGTTCTGGAAAACAAACTCACAACAACTGACCCGGCAAAATAATACATCGGAGAAAAATTTGCTTTAATTTTCCTTTAACTTTGGCTTCTCCAAGTAGAAAACTAGATAGCAATTTCTCCTAGACACAAGATCTGAAGTTTAACTCTCCCACTCCATTATTTGGGAGGTAAAAAATGAAAAACAACTTGTCCACCAACTCAAAGACCCTACCTTAAGCCATGAAGGGGAGGGAGAAGGGGGAAGAAAAAAAAATCGCAAACTGCATAGTTACAATTTGCATTATACTGGCAGGATGATCAGAAAAATATATCTATGTTTTTCTGCTAGCTGGAGCCAAGCCAAACATTCACCACTTGGACATCTTAGAAGAGTTCACAAGATGTTATTGATAATTAACACAAAGCTTTTCCCCAAGACTGTGCCTATAATCTCTATTTCCCACTCCATAGTCCTGCTACTGAGGAGAAAAATTTTCTTTGTCTTAATGATGAATAAAGTGGTTTTGAGAATTGCTCTAGAATTGCCAACATCTTATTCTGTTATCAAACCCAAAATAGTTTTGGGTATGGGAAAGGATGTCAGAACTGTCTGCTATTCTGCTGGTGTAGAAGTAACAAGATCACTGCATTTTGGTCTGTCACTCAGACATGGAAACCAGCTCTAAAGAAACATTTGATGATGGCATTGAGGTACAAGTGGTTCAAGTTTTTTGTAGGGTCTTAGTTCTCTTGAGCTTTGWCTTTGAGTTATGGGTGTTTTCATAAATGGAAAGGAAGAACCCAAACCTACCGACGCTGAAGTGTTAGCTATTCAACTCTACTATGGATCTTGCATCTGGAAAAACCCACATTCATCATATTATCAAACTGTCACATCAAGCAGCTGAATTACTGTGTGACGACATGAGCCACAGCATCCCATGGCATTAGAGAGGGGAGACTTTTCTCATAGAAGAGCACTGGAAAAGCTGAGCAGCAGGACTGTTGGGGAGCTGAGTGAATCAGCCATGCTGCTCTGCTCCATGCTGCCATGGCTGTCCTGGTTTAATCAAAGTCGGCAACCAAGTACCACACAGCCGCTCGCTCACCCTCCCCCCAATCCCTGGTGGGATGAGGGAGAGAATCGGGAAAAAAAAGTAAAACCTGTGGGCTGAGAAAAAGATGGTTTAATAGGACAGCAAAGGAAGAGAAAATAAATAATAATAATAAAAGAATATACAAAACAGGTGATGCACAATGCAATTGCTCACCACCTGCTGACTGATGCCCAGCCAGTCCCCAAGCAGCAGTTGACGCCCCCCCCCAGCTTATATGCTGAGCATGATGTCATATGGTATGGAATAGCCCTTTGGCCAGCTTGGGTCAGCTGTCCTGGCTGTGCCCCCTCCCAGCTTCTTGKGCACCTGGCAGAGCATGGGAAGCTGAAAAGTCCTTGTTTTAGTGTATAAGCACTACTTTAGCAACAACTAAAACATCAGTGTGTTATCAACATTATTCTCATACTAAATCCAAAACACAGCACTATACCAGCTACTAGGAAAAAAAATTAACTCTATGCCAGCTGAAACCAGGACTATGGTTAAACTGATTTAACATATAAATTAGGTAATTTAAGGTGTCCTAGGCACCTCTGCACCATCCTTTCTTCCTTTCTATGACTGCATAGAAAATTCAAAGGAAAAGGTGAAACACAGTCTTTCTAAAATCCACAGTCTAGTTTATCACCGATGAATACAGAGCTTCTCCAGGCATCTTGCGGCTGATGCTGCTGCAAATACCCAGTGAAACACTAGAAATGCTGTATACTGGAGGTTGCTGATATGAAAATAGTTGTACAGAACAGAGAAGAGAGAAAACCAGCAGGGTTATTCCAGAAGCCTGTAAATCCTTTTTTTTTTTTTTTTTTTTTTTAAGTTTGTATCATTTAATGTTACTATAAATCAGTATTTTCTAATCAGCAGAGCACACGGCGGTGTTCAGATGTACAGATCTCCAGAATGAGGCATAGCATCCTATGCCTTCTAATTAGCTGTGCTGGCATAATTGACTCTGGCTGGGCACCAGAGTCAGTACAGCTGTCAGTGACAATGCTATGAGGAGACAGCAGCAGGTATAGAGGAAGATGAGCGACAGCAGCATCACATACSGAGGAAAGGAAGGCGAGGAAAGGGAGATGCTAGGAATGAGGGAAGAATACGTGGAAGCATAGATCAGAAGAAARGGAGGAGGAGGACTGACAGGCAAAAACAAAGGATAAAGAAGTGGAAACAAGAAGGTATTAGTTCTGTTGTCTGTCTAAAAGAACAAAGAACCGCTGGTTGAAGTTGATGAAAACTACTGAGTTCTAACAAAGGGTCTGGGCATGAAATACTTGTTGATGTTTGGGGKTTTTTTTAAACTGTTCCAGAGAATCCTACTGAGATTTTTTTTTTCCGGGTAACATGGGCAGTTTGTCAGCCTTTGCTGGCAGCATGGAAGCAGGTGGGTACYTTTGCAGCAGCACATGGGAACAAAGAATACAATGAGGAGGCCACAAATCATCCCAATTTGCATAAAATTAAGATAGAAAAAACCACATTGTTAAGGGTAAAGTTATGGATTCTGATGACATTTTCCWCTCAGCTCATCCAGACTATTCACTATAAACATACAGGGATGTTGTTAAACCATGTTGACATTGAATCATAGAATCATTAAGGTTGGAAAGGACCTCTAAGGTCATCAAGTCCAACCGTCGACCCAACACCACCATGCCCACTAAACCATGTCCCGAAGTGCCACATATACATGTTTTTTGAATGCCTCCAGTGTTGGTGACTCCACCACTTCCCTGGGCAGCCTGCTCCAGTGCTTGACAACCCTTTYGGTGAAGAAATTTTTCCTACTATCCAAACTAAGCCTCCCCTGGCACAACTTGAGGCTGTTTCCTCTCGTCCTATCRCTTGTTACTTGGGAGAAGAGACCCACACCCACCTCGCTACAACCTCCTTTCAGGTAGTTGTAGGGAGCGATAAGGTCTCCCCTCAGCCTCCTCTTCTCCAGGCTAAACAACCCCAGCTCCCTCAGCCACTCCTCATAAGACCTGTGCTCCAGACCCTTCACCAGCTTCGTTGCCCTTCTCTGGACGTGCTCCAGCACCTCAATGTCCTTCTTGTAGTGAGGGGCCCAAAACTGTTGCTCTTTAGATCCTATCATGACACCACCTTTCCTTTTTTTGTTTGTTTTCCTACTTTATGTTCTGTTTTCAACCAGTTTATAAAACAGAAATGTATGTCTGGGTAAAGAGAGTGTGTGCTTCCTCAAATTATCTCAATCCCATTTTTAACTTCGGGTATAATTGTCCCCCTCCATTTCTCCAATGAAATAGCTGTTTTTAATTAGGAAAGGCATATTTTTGCTGCAGATCAGCTATTTCAAACTAAACTCCTTCAGAACTTTTCAATGTACCATCTGGAGTGGATGATTTGCTGCTTTTTAAATTATCGATTTGTTCCAGCTCTTCTTCTGACACATCTTGATTACGAGAAAAGAGCAAGTCCCAGTAGGTATTGCTCTGATATTCTTTGTGCTGAAGAGTGAGGCAAAGAAATAATTTAGATTCTCAGCAATGTCTTTATCTTCTTTAATTTCTGCCTTTAATCTTCAGTGATCTAATTTCTGAGCTACCAATTAATTATTCCTACTTTTCTGACTGATAAACCTGAAGCATTCTTGTTTTATACCTTTAGCTGTTTGCAGTCCACTGTATTTCCTTTTAATTTTCTTTTCTTCTAGTCTTCATGCTAACTAATGTGCCAATGTATTGGTAAGCTAAGGTTAGATTTTCAAATTTGGAAAGATTCCCATTTGACTCAAAAAAGCTCTCCGGCCCTGCCATTCAGTTGTACTGGTTTCCTCTTTGCCTGCCTAGTATTATTTTTGTTGGCAGCATACACGCCCTCCAGACTCTATTATTGTTCTTAAGTGGAATTCATGGCATCTTTAAGGATTTTTCTYCCTGTACACCTCCCTCAGGAGCTTTCTTATCTAACCCTCTCAAACCCAGACGTTCTGAAGTTCAAATTTCYGTCACTTTTCTGTACTTTATTTCCCACTAAGCTACTGGACCATTTTGCATTAATATCTCTGTTAGCAGCTTCAGATGCAATCTTGTCTTGAATTCCTTCCTGCATGTTGCTTAAGATTAAGAGCCAAAAGTCAGGATATCAGGATTTAGGCACTTAAAAAAGAGGAATTTTGATCTGAAATTCCATACCTACTTACAGCTCTGGCCCAGGCTGAAAAAAAAGGCACCTAACCCTGTTTTAGACCTGCCAAAGGCAGAAACTAGGCAGTAGCTGGCAAACGTGGAGGGTGTGATCCATACCAGAAACAACCTGGTG
The DNA here is from genome assembly GCA_030449065.1 of Oceanodroma leucorhoa. Lineage (NCBI taxonomy): Eukaryota > Metazoa > Chordata > Aves > Procellariiformes > Oceanodroma > Oceanodroma leucorhoa. The sequence goes on along the minus strand of JASVER010000027.1, from coordinate 6,137,661 downwards.
GTGGAAGCTGCCTTTCTGCAACAGCATAGTGATGACAGTTCTTGCTTCTGGACATGGAAAGGCTGCACCTGAGGGAGGTCAAGCCAGCATTGCCCATCTCAAACAAAGCACCCGGCCTCCAGGCAGGGCACCAGGCACCGGGAGAGAAGAGAGCGCACGCTCTCCCACTTGTTGGGGCAGAGGTCCTGRCTCCGAAAGAACCGCAAAGCTTCTGGGGTGAAAGGCGGCCTGATGCTATAGCTTGGTGGGTTGAAGTCTCAGAGGAGAGAGGTCTTCTGGGTTTGAGTCATTGTGCTGCTCCTTAGCACTTTATTTTATCCAAGAGTTCAGTGCAAAATGGTCCCTAAAACAAAATATGTAATTTACTGTCTRGTGCCTGCTGAGACTCCCCTTTAATACATAGGAAGAGCTTATCTTTCCAAGACAGAAATGTGCAGGACCACGCTGATGGAGTGAAAGTCATGGCCTGAGCCCTAAACCACCTCTTGCTCACAGCACTGACTCCTGAGGCCTGGGTTTGAGCAACAGCCAGCCCCAGCCCTTAAAACTCGGCAGTTCTTCAGCAGAGCGAGCGGAACTGTACCTCAAGTCCATATGAAAAGTGAAGGTATTTGAACAGGTTTGCTTCGGGCTACTTTATTTCTGTTATGCTCCTTCCTAAATAGYTAGAAGCTTCTTCAGTATTTTCTTCTGGTTTCCTGCTGCTGACACACATAATTATCGCCGGACAACAGAGTTCCTCAACCCCATCCCTACCCAGCTCCCTCCTCACGCACTGCCAAATGATTTCTCATGAAATGTGTCAGCTGAACTTTAAATCATTTATTGTTAGCAAGTAATTGGAAAAAAAAAAAAAATTTAAAATGTCAGCCTACCTCTGGCCATGCAAAAGACAAAGAGAATTAGTACTGCTCTGCCTGCCACAATCCCTGGCAAGACTAAACACTGAATTGCTGTTACTGGTTTGGGAAGAGATGAAATGCGGCACAACAGACATAATCCTCAAATCCTTTCCTGGCCTCCCTGGTGTGTCCGCAGCACGTGTGGTTTGGCCACCCTCCCCACGAACGGCTCTCTCCTCACAACCGCTTCCCCGCCGCCGGCCACGCTCACTTCAACCACAGAGCGCTGGGTGCAACAGCTCAAAACGACTTTGTAGCAGAACGGCGGCTGCACTTAGCCAGGCCTTGTAAACCATCGAAATACCTGCAGTAGGCTTGCTGTCTGCCTCTGTGCCTGAATGTGAAAAGACCTCATTTTGACAATACCCTTTCAGATAGAAAACAGCTCAGGTGGAAGACTTGGGGAATTAGAGCCGCTGATTTATGTCACATATAAAACCCCGGTCACTGGTTACGCATGCAAAAACACTCAGAGACATAAGCCTTCCTGCAACTGGGGAAAAGGCCTTTACTGAACTTTTCCATTAAATATTCTGCAAATACCCAGGCTGGTGACTTTGTGTTGCTACAGCCACTGCCAGGGCATCTGCTGACCTGATCTGGCATCTGCTGACCTTATCCAGCTCCTTGTTCTTCTCTGCCAAATTTGAAGCCTCTGAACCCACAACCAGAGGATGCTAATAAAATAGCAAATCAACAGAAAAACGTCACCACAACCATCTGTCCTCTTGCTCTGCTGAGATACCCAGGACTGAAAGAAACCCAAATTCCCCTTTCCCACTTCAAATTTTCCCACCCTGAACTGGTTGCAGACCCACGTGCTCRCTGCGGCCCGTCAGCACGGGAGGGAGGCGGGTGCCTCGTGCCCTGAGACATGGGGTGAGGGTGCCCCGGAGCTGCGCACCCCGTCGGGTGCTTGCGGCACCTCTGTTCTGCACATCCCGCACCCGCTCTGCACCAGAGGCAAAATGGCATCGCACCCCGCGCCTGGCCCCGCTCCGGTCCTCGCCGTGGAGCAACATACCCGCCCTTGCACTTACCTTTCCCAGACACGTGTATTTGGGGACAGGCCGCCTCAGGGGCCGGCGGAGGGAAGCTGGCAGGCGGCGGGTCCCCGAGGAGCCCCCACGAGCAGGCGCGCTGCTCCCCACCCCTCGCAGCGACGCAACGGGCAACGGGCAAACGCTTGGCTTTGGCACGGTGCTTCTCAGGCGGTTGCTCCGATGAGGGCAATGAGCTGTGAAGCTGCTCCCCGCCTCGGCGTTACCATCTCGCCAGCCACGCAGTCCAAGCAAAAAGCATTGCCTTCAAGCTCTAGCGTCATCTCCATCGTAGGGTTGTCTGTCTGGGAACGGCATTACATACCAGACCAGGGTACGCTCCGGGTTCAACACTGACACCTTCTTCTCCCAAAAGAAAACAAGGACCCCAAAGAATAACATGCAACACAGATGGAAAACAGGGAGGACCGCATTGAAAGATGCTTCTGGGTCAGGGCTGTGCCGCTTCCCCGGTTCAACAGCACCATCTCCTGGGTGGCCGCGGCCACTCGCCCGGCTGCCGGCAGCTCACCCCCGAGAGCATCTCCCCAAGGAGACCCCTGCAACCTTCCTCCGGAGCCACCTGGAATTTTTAGTGTATTTGCYTTTATTTGCTTTCCTTTCAGACAGCATCAGTCTTCTTGCACCTGTTTCCTTTCACATATTACTGCTTCTCTCTCATGGAGCGTCACAGACAGATGTAAATACATTAAATACTGAAGGAAAGCACATCCTAGATCCTGCATATTTTTCAAATCAGCAGTACAAGACATTCTTGAATACCAGCCCTAAAACTGATCTCTTCCAAGCTGTGAAGGTTTGAATACACACCCAGTATTCATGGACCACATCTTCTTTAAAGTAATCAAAAAGCACCACTTTTCAGAGAATACCTTAATGTTCTTCAAGCAAAAAAAAATCCCAAAACAAACAAAAAAAACCCCAGACAAACAAACAAACAAAAAATCCAAACCTAAATCTACACTTGGAGAGCTGTTTAGATTCCTTAGACAAGTGAAATTGTGGATAGGAACAGAAACATTAGGTTTCATAGTATTACCATTCAACAGGGAAATCTTGTCTGACAAGCAGAATTTCAAAGATAATCATTGTAGTGTGTATTTGAAAGCTCTAAAATGCTTGTTGAGATACCCCTGTAAAAGCATGTGGTTTTCACTCATTAGGTCATACGTTTAAGACTCCAAAACTTTATTCTTTCTATAGCTGTTATAGTACAAGTAGCAAATTACTTCTCTGTATTTCAGTTTATATTAGTCTGCAAAATGAAGCTTTGAGAGCCCTACTTCACTGTGCCCTACTTCACTGTTTTAAGGCTAAACTGTACATAAAATCCTTCAGGCTTTGAAGAATGTGCTTACATAACAAGCAAAAAAAGTGTAAATCAATGATTTTTTTCTAATTCAACACTCCTCCAAAGACCCTTTCGAAACAATTCACTGTTAAGTGCCAAGTAAAATTTTACAGAAGCTCATCTTTAAAAGATGCTAAGTAAGCCCCCTGTGCATGCTTTATGTTAGAAGGGACAACATATAACTACAAAAACATAGACATACATGCCAGCATCTCAGTGTGTGTGTAGGAGCAGTCTCATGGCTTTTTATGTAGAACAGCTGCAACAATTTAAAAAAAAAATCATTGTCCCTCCATTGCTTGTTAGAATTAACTTCTTTAATTAGCAAAGCTGTTTCAAAATTAATATTGAACTTGGCCCTTGGATTCTTCTTACGTCCTTACAAACCATCACCACCTGCACATATTTAAGGTAAACAAGGTACTTTGGAAATTATAGCACGTATTTCAGCAGCTGGAGAAAAGTTTCTAGTGACTCTCTCCACCTTTAAGGAAGTCTAGTTTGTTTATTTACTCTGATTCATAAGGTCTTAAAACATTAAAATCATTTGAGAATAGAAGTCACCCTTGAAAGGTTTCCTTTCTTTTTGAGAGGGGAGCACAAGCCAGCAGCCTGCTGTTCTGCAAGCATTTCTGGTGTCTGATTAAAAAGAAGTGATCTTGGAAACTGTGAAGATATGAATGCTTGCTCATTACAGACGGCACTGCACGTTCCTCTCAGCCACACCCTACAACTACCATGAATTTTTATACAGTACRGTGGTCTTTCTAACTAACGCCTTTGCTCCTGGCCTACTCCCTTACTTCCAGGGAGACAAGGCATGTGCAAGAAGCTGGTTGACAAGGGGAGAGTTTATAAATCAGTATCTTAGCTACATCAGTCCTATTTTCTGTGTAGGTAAAACCTGTTTTTCCTAAAAGTTATGTCAGGAAAGGCCTCACGTAGTTAAATCAGTCAGGAGTTTCTACAGCCACGATCAGGCCACGTAAGAGACAGCAGTGCTGTAAGGCAGAACGATTCAAAGAAACAAGCAGCATCCCAACAATAAAGTCAAAACCAAATAATAAATAACAGCCTCTTCCAGAGCAGTGTTTTTGTCTCAACCCTTTCAGACAAAAAGCACCCACCACCCAGCACAATAAACAATCCCAAACCTTCAGTCTCTTCACCTTTCCTCATTGTTTTTCCACCTTTGCTCACAGCAGCTSTTTAACAGGTAATGTTATCTTGTAACAAATAATCGTTTTTTTCTTACACAATCCTGTAACACGGATGTTGAAAAACCCCATGTAAGAATCTCTGGTTTCTGCAGAAGGTACATGCAAACCGGATTAGACACGGATTTATTGCTAAGGCTGCCAGCTCTGCTTTTTAACATTGCCCTTCTTAGATGCAGGCACTGACAGGGCCTTGATGGGATTCTTGGTGCCAGCTCAGGAGAGATTTTCCTTGGTACAATTCTTCAATTTCACGTCCCCACACTTGATTGTTTTCTATGCACTTTGTTAGCATTGACAGACTCCTGGAAAAATCCTGCCAAAGATTTCTGGACAAGCAATGGGGAATATGGCCACATCCAAACATTTGCTAGCAAAACTAAGGCAAGGAAAAGGTCACTGGGGCTGAGAAACACACTTACCATGTAACCCATTGAGATGTCCTGAGCTGTTAACAGCTCATTTTCTCAGGGAAACAACTTTTGGTTTCACTGATTTGAATTCTCCCAAATCAAAACTAGCAGCACAATAACAAGTGTTTGTAACCTGCTTCCTTCTGCTCCCCACCAGGGCCAGTTCAAGAAGAGCAAAGAAACCCTACCTCCTTTTTGGTGAAGGTTTAGGACACCAGATCGGTTTTGGAAYATGAACAATCTCATTTGCTTAAATCAAATGACCTTGCTTTGTATGTAAAAGGCGAGAAGTGTTAGAAGATGCAGAGGATTAGCTTAATTTATGATCTGGTGGATAGGTTGGTCCAGTCACCTCAGCCTTTCACCACAGCAGGAGCACCAAGGGCATCCTCAGAATAAAATGTAAATAATTATGATAATGGTTTCCAGTTTGGCAAGCATTCATACTACAACCCTATAATAATAGAATAACAATCATAGATAATAGTTTACATGCATTCATCTCATTGTAAGCCCTCAGCAGTGCAATACAGCCAAAATGAGTCCAGAAGCATCTCCCTGGAGGAGCAGCCAGCCTGCCCAGTACAACACACTACAACACAAACAGCAAGAATGGAACTACGCGGTATTTCAGAGCTGGCAGCTCCACACAACCAACCTTGATCTGTAGGAAGCCCTGCAGGTGACAATGCGCTGACAATGCACAGCCCTGACACCTGCCTTATTCTTATCCCAGCAGACCAAACTCAAAACCAGGCAGTTTTGCTTCTTTCTTCACCAAAGATGGCAAGGGCAGCTCCCCATCTTTGCTCTTGGCTGTCCTTCTCRGCAACTTCAGGCAGCCTTCCCAAGCCACGTTCCTGAGCACCCTTACCTCTTCGGTCTCTGTTTTACTGCAGAGTGATCAGGGAAGCACGAGCAGCAGTGCCAGTGATTTTTCCCCACCATTCCCCTCACCTCCTGTRACAAGCTGCTCCTCCTGGGGGGGGGCGGGGAAGACACCCTTTCCCCTGCAGAACCCTTTGCATCCTCCAGACCAGGGACTCCTCATGGATCTTTCCAGCTAGCACCAGCCCCCCAGTATTAGCTCAGCACATCCACCRATTGTCACCCCAGACCCCAATATTATCAGTTGCCTTCTCTCATTGTTAAAGAGCATGAGAAAAGCAGGTGCGAATCTCTCATCAATGAGAGGCATGATTTTTTTCTCAAAAAACTCATTTGCAGCAGCTTCCCTTTTGGATTGGAAGCACATGCTCCCTTTTGCCTCTACTTTGAGGGACAGCAAAAGTTGATGAGCAGAGCGCAGAATACTGCCCGTCTTCTAAAACGATCAACCTGAGAACTAGGTTCTTGGGGAAAACAATCTCAAGTCAACTCCCAAAATAAGCCTCTTTGTGAGCATATGAAGTTCTACATTTTAAGTAGATGGTGATTTTTTTTTTATTGCAGTTGGATTACCATAAGTATTTCTATAGATGTAATATGTAAAACAACTGCTCATGCACACAGAACCTGGAAAGATATGGCTCGTATGGGAACACAGGCAGAAGTCACATTTTATATTCCCACTCTTGTGGCTGTGTCACACACGCTTTACAGTATCACCGATGCTTTTACTTGCTCAATCACAACACATTCCAATCAGGCAAAGGATTGATATAAACACTACTATAAATGTTATGCAAAATTTTAACCAAATAATTAAAACGTAAAAAGTCTAAGGGGAAGGAAGCAGAGAAAGTAGAAAAACTTTCAGTTTTCGTAAAAGCAGGAACTCACGCTGGGCAAAAAATGTGCTGCTTAGAGGAAAAAGACCTGACAATGCTAAAGTTACCTTTATGTTAAGCTACTAGCACATAGTAAACTACTACCAGATAGTACTGAAAAATATTCAACTTTCACAGAAGAATAAAGACTAGAGCTCTATGAAACAGCAGATTTGGGATTTTGTTTTTAATACATTTATTTAGAAGCCAGACTAAGCGTTAACCACTGAAGCAGAAAATAATTTAATTTTCTTCATTACCTTATTCTTTGTTTACTGTGTACATCCACTTCAATAGGTCTTTTGACACTAATAACCAAAGACTTTCGAAATTCACTTATTTTTCTAAACATTGTTTTACATTCAGAATGGCAAAAACTACTCGTGAAAGATTAGCCAAAAGAAAGCTTATTTAATCTGAATGCAGGGAGGTAACACTGAAATGCTCAAAACTAACCTTCATCTATACCTAAAGCTTTGCATTCCGTGAATGTGATGTGGTAGATGAACAAAAAAAAATCTTGCACTCTTATCTCCATGCCCAACAGTCACAAGTGACTGCCCCCGAGTGTAACTTATTCATAGCCAGTGGTCATTCAGCCACCTCCACCGGTACTGGGCAGCTGCCACGAACAAGTGAATACACAGAGCATGTACACACTGTATTTAATCCTGGTGGTACTGATTGCATTAAAACTGTACAGTAAGCTTACTGTAACCAGTTTGGCAAATTCTGTAAAGAATGTACCAGTATAGTTTCTCCACTGGACAGCTTGCTCAAGTGGACAGGAGAGACTTGGAACTGGAACTTCCATCAAATCTCTCGTCTCCAAGTTCCAGTCCTGACTTCCACTGACCATTCATAATTTTTTCTTTCTCTAAAACACATTTTCTATCCTATGCAGTGGAAAACATCTTAGGTTTCAAATCAAAAGTAGTATCAGTTTGATTAGAGTAGTCATTTAAAATAAAGAGGAACTATTGTAGACAATCAACATAAAATACAGTTTATTTCCAATCATTTGCCTAATTCACATGCAAACTGGTTTATATTAATAAAAGGAAACGGCATTTAGAAACAGCTTGGTTAGCCTTTAACCTTAGCAGTACTGCTGTACAGCTGAAGCTACACTGGTTAATATAATTTGTTTTTACTTAGGGAAATGTGGTTAGATAGGTATTGAAGACTTCAGAAACTTTCCACAAAGAAATATTTATCTATTCAGTAGCCTCTCTACTGCATTCATCTACATGAAACATTTCATCTGTTAATCCCATGTTCGAAGATCATATTCTTCAAAGCACAGCAGTCAGGAGAAAATACTTGGAAATACAACAAATATAAAAAGATAACTTAGTAACTAGCAAATAATACAAGATTACAATAATAACTGAAGTATTCTCCCATASTATTTCAAGCTAGAACACTGAAGCCTTAAACAATTCCCACATTTTAGCACTGACACAGAGCTGCAATACACAAAGTATATAAGCAGGGGGGAAAGGCTGCTCTGCAAGAGGTAGAAAAGGTTTTATAAAATCTTTAGGCACAATTCTTTGCAATCTTTTAAAAGCCATCAGAATTTTACAAAGTAATAATGACCATTATACATGTATTCGTACAAGTCTGTTTATTTTTACCCTTTGGAATAAAAGTATATTTCATGCACTCTCATATAATCTCTTTTCTTCTATATTGTTTGGAGACTATTTTTCTCCTATCTCATATGTGATTACAGAAGTTTTACAGGCTCTCAGGAAGTCTTATCACCAGGAGTTATACAGCAAAACTGATGCACTATTACTTAACACTTTTTCAAGAGAAGTAAGGGAATGCAAACACTGTTTGCATAGGTTCGTGTATCAAAGAACAGAGAAACACACACCCAAAATCCATAAAAATATTAGTTCTTTTGGTTTACTCCCGCCTCAATCAAGAAGTGAATGCTTTTAGAAGTGAACTTTTTTTTTTTTAAAACACAATTTCCACAAACGTATGCGTTACAGTGCAGTGGTTTTGCTCAGATTTTCACAATATGCATAAATCAAAATACCAAGATCACTATGTTTACCATGAGCTAACAGACATTCACAGATAAATCTTAGTGTCAGTTCAAAAAGATGCCTTCTTTGAGCTAAAGTACATAAGGCTTTACTGGTAACAAGTTCTTATCGAAGATTTGCTTTATTCCTCTCACAGCATCTTTTTTTGCTTGTTTTACTTTTTGTCTTGATCTTTTTCTGCATCTAGAAGCGCTGAACGGATTCCTAACTTCTTCAGCTCTTCTACAAGATCTCCATTCTGATGCATCTGGAGGAGTATATCACAGCCACCAACGAATTCACCATTGAGGTATACTTGTGGGATGGTAGGCCAGTTAGAGTAGTTTTTTATTCCTGCATAAGGAAAAAAAAAAAAAATATTAAAGGTTTTCCCCCCTCTCCAAATAGAATGGGTTTTTAAACAGAATACATTGCTTCAGCCTGACAGAACTACTGGTATTTTCACTTCTTCCCCATTGCGGCAAAAATGTATCTATGTAACAGAAGCACTATCAGAAAAACTATGTTAAAGTTAGGTTTGTTTCTCATTCCAACTCAAAGATGTGGGTTGAAAGATACAGAGTCAGCTCCTACACTGACTTCAAACAGGAGCTGGAAAAATGTAGCGTCTCTTTTGCCTCCCAGGAAACAAGCAAATATGATTTTTCAATCAATTAAAGAAATGAGAAGTCTTGGAAAACATGGAGAACTGTTTACATTCAGTTATCCTTCATATTTCTCACAGGGACTTTAAAATATTTTATGTTTTTACTGAATTCACACAGTTATACTTACTACTGCAATTTCAATTGCAAGATACATTCGCCCCTCTAGAAGCCTTATGAATTCCAAATTGCTTTATCTTTCATTGCCAGACCTTACAGCCCATGGGAGGGGCACAAAGGCTGAAGTCTCTTAAAAGTACTCACTGAACAAAACAGAGCTCAAGTCACGATTATGAAGTACAGAATTAAAGTTGAAAACTGTACCTCATAGAAGACAAATGTAAGACCAYCCAAAAATAGTAACTGATCAGCTGGTATAAATTGAATCCCAACTTGCACTTAAAGACATAACACAAAAAATTATACAGAAGAATCATTATATCTAATTTGCCACTTTTTAAATGACCCTTTAAACAAAGCCATTATTTCTGTAGCAGAGGAAATAGTTAAATTCTACATCTGTATGCTCTTATACCAAGTCCACCAGCACTTGCTTAGATACCAAGTTTTGAATTCAACATTTTTTATACATTTTCAATATGCAATGCCTGGAATTTTTCTACCAAAGGCATGAAAGCCCATATAACAAATTCAAGCCTACAGACAACAGAGGTGCCTTTTCAGATCATCAGAGCCCATTCACCTTGGAAGTCAACCCACGTGCGAGCTTTAGCATAGACTGTCAAATATTAGACCTGTATAGCAGAAAACACAAGGGAATTTGCTTTCCCCTTAGAAAACATTTTAACCTCTAAAGACTGTAAAAGTAAAACACAAAATATTTGAGGTAAAAAAATAACCATATATGCAAATTATGCTTACTTTATTGGAACTTAAAATACTTTTTAATAAATATGCGTAAGTGCATAAATATGCAATGGGATTACGATTTTAATGCATAAAAGATGAAAGAGYGCTAGTAATTCTCCTTAGTCAAATAGCAGCGTGTTTAAAAAAATCTACTCAAATAATAGTAACCTAGAAAAAAAAATTTGTTTTGACAAAGTGTTCCTAACCATGAAGTACAACATCAGCTAGGAGATTTTATTTTGACTTATGATTTTGTACATGGACAACCAATGCTTCAGAAGTCCAAAATAGCATGTTTAGCGTATAAATCAAGGCCAAAGGGAACCCATAACCATCTAACTTAATCTCCAGCATCACTACCTGTAACTTCTTCCTTAGCGTTTCATTAAAACCTCTCAATTGTTTAGATACAGTTTGCAGAAATTAGTAGTTTTGATGTGAACTTGTGTTTAGCAGTACTCTTCTTAAACACTCCTTGGCCTTTGAGCACTCAAAAGTGGTCTGTCCTAAAAATCTTTTAACCCACAATAGTTGCAATGAAAAACTGATTCCCAATGCTAAGGCACACTTAAGAATAAACCTACTCAAAGGAGCCACTGCAGATACGAAATAGGGTTTGTTTTTGTTAAGCTATTGTAATGCTAARCATGAACTGAGAACCAAGGGCTCTGCATAATAAACTTACCACCAATAAGCATTCCATGGTAATATTTACACCAATTATTCTCTCATAGAAATATTTTCTTCAAGGACCCAATTGCACACTCATATAAGCACTGATAGTACTTTCAAGGATCTGTCCAACTCAGATAAAAATATGAATACAATCAAGCTTAGTTGCTCTGTACGCTGTATTTCATGTATTGGACAAGCTGCTCTAAATGCCTGCACGCATGAGGCTCAACCAGATTACAAACTGAACATCTCCTGAAGCAGCTAACCAACTCCTAGCTTAGTAGTTACTGATACTACCTCAGTAGAGTTAAAGCAAGTTAGCCTGGTCTACACTTGCTGCACTTGGGATGTGCTTTTGTGGTGAATCCTCTGGCAGTACAGACAGCCCAAGGGACCCCTTCCCCCTCCCTGAAGGTTAACACTTCCCACTGCGCTTCAGAAGCTGCAGCTTCTGCTTTGAACCACTGTTTGCTTTGTAAAACCACACTCCACAGATCAGGCTTACAGTCTGACAGCTGAGCTAGCACACTTTATGGTGACGTGAAACCAGAATTGGTATGAAGTGTTACGGAAAGGGGTACCTAGTGGGGTCCCACCCCATTTGCCCAACTCCAGTTACCCATTCTCAGCCTCTCTCTTGCCAGCGTTAGCACTAACGAATGATGGGCCACATCAAAGAACTGACTCAAGCAACCACTCTCACTCCTACTGCACTTTCTCCAGAAAAGCAACATGTTTTCATGGAGTTCATTAGTACTGGTGCAAGCATGGTTGAGGGAAGGCTAGCCCAAGGGTGGGAGGAAGGATCAAGACCAGCCTCTTGGCAGCATCCCACGCTTAGGTAATGTAAAGCAACAATGAAAATAATCCCAGGGTGAACTACCACAACAGTTCAAACCAGTTTAAACCACCACTTTTCCAGAATGTAATCCCAAGCTTCTCTGCCACTATAGTGACCTGAACCAGCCTAATGCTGTCCATCAGCTGAGAGCAGGATGATTTCTGGAAGAGCCAACTTAGAGAAACTTGAATTGCCATGGAGTCCAAGAGAGTGTCGAGTTCTCTTAAACCAATTTTAATAAGGAAGGATTTGTATAGGGAAGCATATCCTCAGCTCAAGTTCAGATAAATCACACGAAGTACCAATAACTACTTAGATTCACAAATCGGAGCGTGGTGAAGAGGCAAACAGGGGAGTTGGTTTGGTTTTACAGCTTGTCATATTTTAGCACAAGGCAAGTTTCAGCAGTCGAGCTATAACAACCCGAAAAGAAGATGTTTAAATAGATATAGGGAAGAAACCAACCAGCACTTCAAATATGCCTGAACCACCATCTCTGCAACAGCCTGCTCTTACTAGAAATGGTATAAGCATACATACACGCAAACATTTAAGTTATGTTCAGCTGAATATAAAGCTGGTGACCAGCTCACATACAGTAATCTCCTTGCAGATCAATCTTTATTTGAACAGATGTATTAGATATTTTCACAGTGAAYGGTTCAGCATCCCCTCGCTAACCCCACATGCATGCAGTGCAGATTATTCACAGAGAGGGCTTAGGAAAGCGGCACATGCCGCACATCTGACTTTTCAGCACCTGAGGCCAGCTCCAGGAGAAGCCTAAGAGGGCCTTCAGGCAGCCACTGCTGAATCACACTTGGCAACTTCCAGAGGTACAGCTTCCAGCAGCCCTGCCCTCTCCTCTGTCAGAGGCTGCCATCCACAGAAGCAGGCACATACTGGCTTTTTAGGGTGCAGTAGGTAATACAGTTGAAGCAATATGACAGCCCGCTGGCCTTGAAAGCAGCGGTGTTGTTCCCCAACCCTTCATTTCAAGGCTGCATCCCTGGTGCTGGCTCTGGCACTCACCTCACAGCACAACAAGCTAGTCCAACTCGCACGCCCAGTGATCCAGTTAATAAATCGAGCTGGCTCTCCGTGCAGCCAGACAAGTGCCAAAGCTGGTGCATGGAAGGGAACAGAACAACTTCTTTAAGTACCTGAGAACTAGCAGGATATTGTGCAAGTGTACGCTCTGTTACTGCATTCAGCACAGCTTAGYCGAACAGTCCGGATCAAACCACTAATTTCAATTTAAATTGAAATTAGGTAGCCAAGAGGGCAATAACCTCTCGGATCACCTAGCACAAGCCAGAGTTCATGTGGAGGAAACATCTGCTGTGCTCAGAAGGGAGATGTTCCTGTTACATAGGAAGAAAATACTATATATTCACATGGTCAAGGCCCAGAGATTATAACTGACAAATGCATTGCCTGTTCAAGGGCTCACAAAAGCCCTCTCAACCAGAAGTGAAATGCTGATGGTTTGATTTCAAGGTTTTGTTTCCTCCTTCTTAGTTTATGAGTTTGTTCTAGTAAACCGTAAGTTTAATAAATTTAGATATGTAAATAAAGTTTAGAAAACTACCATGATTTGCTCACCTRCCAAAGGCAGTAGAAGATTTACTCGAACAAAACCAACATTCATTAAGAAAAAAATGTCATCACACCCAAATTCCAGTATCCAAGTTTTTATACCATACCAACTATTATACTTGCGAACTGAAAAGCAAGCAAGGATTGCAAAAATCAGCCTTTCAGCCAAAAGCTAATGAAAAACTGAATTAGCCAGATGATACCAAAAATGCAGGAGAAGGAAGTCACCTGTGCCAGCATGTGGATTTAAAGCACGTTTTAATGTATTCTAGACAAGAACTGTTAATGCCATGCACCTGCAAGATTAATTACTTCATACTTCTTTTTCGTTTGTTTTAAAACTTTCTCAACCACATGAAACCTTAACAGTCAGCTCTGCACACTGAAGAGGGAAAGAAGGAAGAAAAGCATTACAAGAACAGAGTACTAGCCTTCTACAATTAGCAAAAAAACTTATACAGAATAGCTCCTACCACTCAAGCAGTAATGGTGAAACTCTTACTAAATATTTCTTGTGCAAATGATTAGCACAATTCTGTACTTTATTGAAAGAACCCCAGCAGGCAGTGCCAGCAGTGGTGTAAGTCCAAGCCATTCACCAAGTTTCACCATACTGTTCACAGGGAACAAATAAATCTGACTAGATAATGAAGTATTTTAGGGGTCTTTTAATGGAGCTTTGTAACTCTTAACTAGGCAAGGGAACGCGGCACGAAAAGCCCGATCTCCAAGAGTTACCCCGTAAGTACAACTGCATTCTGCAAATAACTAAGACGCTCTTGGACACAGTAAGGGTTACAGAAACCAAACGGGGGCGTCCAGGCAAAGCAACCTCAACAGCGCATCTCCGTGGTACGCTTCAAATTCCACAAACCCCCAAACCCCGGGACGTAGGCCTGCTTACAAAACAACAACGAAAACCCCAGGGAAGCGAGCAAAAGCAAGCTACGCCTGTGAGAAGCAAGCAGGGGCTGCCACACGGTGCCCGGCGGGGTGCTCCAGCAACCCCCGGAAGGTCAGAGGCGTTAAGGCAAGCCCGACCTCCCCGCAGTTCACACGCCGGAGCCTCCCGAGGGCCTTTCCGACAGGGAAACCGGTACTTCGGGGTTCTGGCTCTGCCCCGTAACAGCGGCGCTTCACAAAGAGAAGCCCGGGACCGGCTCAGGCTYTCTGCAAGCCCCGGCAGCGGGGGAGGTGGCGCCCAAAGGTGACCCCCAGCAGCCGCCGCGCCCGGCCCCAGCCCCAGCCCCGGCCCGGCCCGGCGCTGACCTTGGCGGAGGTCGGGGTCCTGCAGGACGTCGTGGGCGCGGTAGTCCTCCACGCCGTGCAGCCGCAGGATCTGCACGACGGCGTTGCTGAAGCCGCAGAGGGGCTGCGCCGGGCTGCCCTTCATGAACACTACCACCGGGTGCGCCCGCACCAGCCGCTCCACCGCCTCCCGCGACCCCGAGCCGCCGCCGCCCTCGGCCCCGCCGCCCTCGGCGCCCTCGGCCCCGCCGCCCTCGGCGCTCCCGGCGGCCGCCTGGCTCAGCGGCCGCCCGGCCCGGCCCCGCGCGGCGGCTGCACCCAAGCGCCAGGCCGCGCGCACCACCCCGCTCATGCTGCCCCGACCGCCCACCCGCGGCCACTGCCGGCCCCCGCCGCGCTCCGCCGGCCCCGAGTCAGCGCCGACCGCCTATTGGGGGAGAGCAGGAAAGGTCGCGAGGGAGCTTCTCCTCTGCATAGGCGTAGTCACCCGCCAATCAGCACCGACAGCCAGTAGCGTGAAAAGGCAACGAGCCTTATCCCACCCAGCAACCCTGAGGCTACCTTGCTTTCCTATTTGTAGAGGGAACTGCGCTGCTGCAGTTGCATTGGGAGAAGCGCCTGTCAATCTAACTCGACTTGGTTAATCCCCGCCCGCTCCCCGGACGCGATTGGTCAGGCTTCCCCGGTGCGGTGTTCTGCTCGGGGGGCCCCGGGGGCGCGTGATTAGCGCGTAGCTCCTTCCGCTTCCGGGTAGCGGCGGCGCTCGTGGCGCCTGAGACGCCTTCTGCCTGAGCGGCGGGGGATGGCCGTGCTGCGCTTCCCCGCCGCGGGCGCGGAGCCGCCCCGTCCCCCCTGTCCYCACCGCCGGCTCCGCGGGGCGGCCGGGGCGCGGGCCGAGCGGCGGGGAGGGGAAGGGAGGGCAGCGCGGCTGGGAGGCCCGTCGGGCGGCCGCCGCCGTGCTCAGCCGCTCCTTTCGGGCCTTTCGGGCAGGGCCCGGGGGTTTCACGGGCTGAGCGCAGCCGTGAGGGTGGTGCGCTGGGGGATGTGCCGACGCCGCCTGTCCCCGGGGTGGGGTTTGGGTTTTATCCCGCTGGCCTTTGGGTGGTGCAGGCTGTGGTAGAGCTCCCTGGGGCTGGGGGGCGAGCTGGGAGGCAGTGTCAGATGAAAAACGACTGCGTGGGGCCCAGGGAGAACGGGGCTGCGGAGGGGCAGGCTGCTCTGGTGTGTCGGCCGCCTGTGCCGAGTGAAACTGCGGGGCGGTGGAGCGGGTACGAACGTGTGCGAGCTGCAGCGGTGGAAGTGTGTCCCCCAAAGTCGGCGCCTTTTGTCACTATAGGCAGGTGGAGGCGGCAGCAGAGGCTTTGTGCGGGCAGCTGACAAAGTGCTGGATGGGTCTGTCTCCTTGATAGCTTTGGCTGCGTCTAGTGGCCTGTTTGGCTGCAGTCACTCGCTGGGATGAAGCTGGCAGTTTGTATCACTGAGAAACTAGCAGTTCTTTGCGTGCTTTGCTTTAGTACTAGGAGAGGAGACCTCAGTAACCGGTAGCTTTGTGCAGCTTGGTCTGTCACTGGAACAGCTGGCGGGGGTGGCAGCAAGATGGAGAGGTGGGAGCAGGATTGGGCTGGCTGGCTGCATCTGCAAAAGTTCAGTTGGTGCTGGAAGACACGCAGAACTGCCCTGCGTCAGCCAGAGAAGTGCTGAATTTGGAACATGACCTGGGAACGGCCGTGTGTGCAGCCAACTTCGTTTGAGCTCCTGGGCAGATGCCGGATTCTTTCTAAGAACTTGGAGCAGAGTGTGGAAGTTTCCTACAGCAGCCAGGTCCATCCTGTAAGTAGAAGAAAGTGTTGAAAAGTTTTCCTCTGTACTAAAGCACAGTCTCTCGCAAATAACAAATCAAAGTGTATTTCTGAGTATTAAGTTATATTGCCGCTCTGGCATCTGGACTTTTGGTATATTAATGGCCATTTGTATTACTTGCATTTGTAAGGAAAAGAATTTTTTTCCACCCAGTTCTGCTCCCATGAGAGCTTTACAAACAAGACCAGCTTGTCTTCTGCTTTCAGAAGACTGCCTTCTAGTTCTTGATTTTTGTGGAATCCAGTTGATGCTTGAGTGACAACTCCTTTTCCATTTTCTATGAAACCACCTTCAGGCATCGCTTCTTTTGCCTTTTATTTAAGTTTAATTAGAACAAATTCCACAGGGGATTGCGGCAAACTTGCAGTTCATCCCATGTGAATAGCTTAGGAATAAAAAAAGTGTTGCAGCAGTATTTGAAATATATTTATTAAGAAATATTTTCTATTATGAATCTAAAGGCAAAGTTCACATTTGTATTGTTGATGAACATTGTGCATTTTGTGTGTCAGTATGTTTTGTTTTCAACAGAACATCAGAAGCCAGGCACAGTCATGCTGATCAAGACACAGAAAAGTTACTGCTTTCTGTGGTGATATGTTGTGATTAACATGGTGCAAGGTTGTGCAATATAAACAAAAAAAAATAGTATCCAGTTCATGCTAGATAAAACTTCAGTAAATTCTGCAAAGCAAAAATATGTTTTTCTGTTTGTTGAACTGGTACGATATACAGAGATAGAGGCTTAACAGTATTAAGTGTAGTAGCCCAAGTGGTCTAGTTTGTCGTTTCAATCTATCAGAAAGACTCCTGCCACTTTAAGATCCTGGAGAGTTAGAGGAGAATTAAATGAAAATTGAGTAAGAAGAAGGAGATCGTTCTATTCCTACAGGCAACTAAATATCTTCTTTAAAAAAAAAAATGTTGGGCTATGAACAGAACTTCGTAGTATGTGCCTTCCTGAATTTCATTCTAGCTATTTCTACAAGGAGATGGTTCATTAGAAATTATAAGTGAAATAAGGACATCAAACTGAAGTGTAATAAACCCTTGTGAGGATATGCTCATTCCGGAATAATGTAACCACAGTTGTAGCTTAGTCCTCTGTAGTCCAAGAGATGCCCTTGGTTGTTAGTACTCTGGGCATACCAGGCTTGCAGAGAGAGCACCTGTGTGAGGAAGCCGAGGCATGCCTGTAAGAGTCGCAGCAGCAACATGCGCAATATTCCTCTAACAGTTATAATTCTGTTGCCACGGAGGTAATGACTTATCCCATGTCATTATTGATCTATCGACAGTAAGAGCAATTTTGCAGTCTGATATTGTTTAGCAAATAGAGTAACATCTGCTGAACACTGAAGAACTGCTACAAATGTTAGAAAACTCTGAAGTCTGTGTGCTGGGTTAAATAAAAGTACCTGAATTTATAATTACAGTAGTTTTGTGAGATTGGCCTGTGAGATAATATTAAGCTTAACAGAATGCTTTTTAATAAAATATTTAGTATGGTCAAATGCTTTTGGATTATGGAATATGCAGCACTCTATTAGTGGATAAGTACTTTTCCCTACTGATAAGACTTAGAACAATTAGCCCATCTACACTCTAGCAACACAGAGAATTATTTGTTACCTGGTCCAGTCTTCCATCAGTCTGAGTGAAACTTCTTGTATTTTCCAGATAATGATTTAAATCATCTGTTCAGAAGAAATATTAATGGAACTCCCATAAGACTCCTGACATTTTGCTGATGTTCCTGTTAGAAGATGTATCACCTCATTTTGAAAGCAGTAATAAAAGCACCAGTATTCAAACTGCAGGGCTTAAATGCTCATAGTCACAAATTAGGTTACTTCCACGCATTCTGCTGCTGACCAGCATTACTAGTTATGAATTGTTGGTGTGAGGTTCTTATACAGTGCACAACAAGATAGACATCTAAGAATGATAGTGTCAGCAGAAAGTTTTTTTTCTTTGTTTTGTTTTTAAAAAGGGGAGGGCTAAATTAGCTGGTGAGAAAGATCAGGAGAAAAGTCTCATTTCAGCTTATCAGAACAGGACACCTCTTCGTGTCCAAGTTAGATATCTGTGTGTCTTTCTGACTTGTGATAGTGCCTGGAAATGAAGTCCCTTATTGTGCCTTAACAATTGAGCTCTACATAGGCGATCTTATTGTCTCTTGAAACTTTTTAGTGGGATGGCTTGAGCTCCAGCAGTTCTGCATGCCAGGTAAATAATTTCAGCATACCACCAAGACAACATCTGGCAGCACCAACATATCGTCAGTTTTGAGAGCATTAAGAATACGTAAAATATACCTACAGTTCTGGACTGCACAGTTAAAATTTGGGTGGGATGCCTAAATTGTGAATGCTGAAGAAGCGTCTGTGAGAAGTTCCTGGTTATTTTGAAGATGTGCTAGTTTGAAAAAGTTGTGCAACAAGCAGCAAAAATGTAGAAGTGCTATGGGGGTTTTACTGGCATAGAAACTCAGGTCCCATGGGAAACTGACATTCTGGAATCTGAACTGTATCTGGCTTCCTGTTTTGGATCTAACCTGGAGACCTATAAGGAAGTTTGTTTCTGAACTAGATGGGTAATTAAATAATATTTATGGATTTATAGTGTATTCCCAAGAGGGTGTTTGCATTGGCTTTAAAATACAAGTCCATTTCATAAATGACAGAGGCAAAGAATATGTATGAAATGACATAAGTTGGTTTAACTGATGGGTGATCTACATGATCTAGGGCAGGTTTTTGACTTAGACTTAAGGATGCCTTTGGCAGAGAGAGGTCATGCTAATAAAGGAAAAATGTCTGAGCCCCACATATAACAAATAGAATGGAAGATCATGTTCAAGCTTGAATGTGGACCTTTAAATGAGACACTCTTAAGACTTCAAGCTTGCTTCTTAATGACACTGATCTCAAGATAGCCTTTTTGTAGTAACACTCTGCTTTGTGAATTGTGAAGCCGTCCCGGAGCAAGGGCATGTAGTATGACCTTTGTAATAGAGGAGTAGAATTATTTGAGATAAGCAAGCTTCTTGCAACTATTCTGCCTAACCAGTCTGTTAGACCCTTGTTCCTTATTTGCAGATGGTAGTGGTGCTTGAGTCTTTCACTATTACAGAGGAAGCATCATTTTATATACATCTAACTTATATGCAGAGCTGAGAAATATTACCTCTAATGAGAACACCTCTTGCCTCTTTTCACCCAGGAATTATGAATGCCAAAATCTTTCATGGGCCTGAAAAAGACTGGGCAAACTCAACAAAGTAAAATTCATCTGCTACATTCAAAGATACCGTTACTGGATTAAGTCTTGAGCCATAGAAAGCTAGGGACTGAGATTATAACTATATGCATGTTCTGTTCTTTGCTTCCTGTGCATTCACTTTTGACCYGTGTCTCAGAAACAGGGTCCTGAGTTTCTGATTTAACTTGGCATGGTAATTCGTACAAATTGTAATTTACTTAAAGTGCTGGAAATGTCTTCTGGTCTTTCATAATTGTGGGAAGACCCCAAGGCGCACTCTGTCTGTAAGAAAGACTCTTGTGCCCCYGTTAACGTTCTACTGGCATACTCTGGGTGTAGCTATGATGACAGGAGTGCTTTTGTTGGCTTAGCTTGTTTTAGGACAGTGCAGTTGCAGTGAGGCAAGAAAAGCTCCCGTTAGCCTGTATTTTGTGTCCACGAGGGGGCTCTGACAGCTCAGGTCTGGCAGCTGGTGATCCCTGCGTGACGCGCTTCACTAAAATGGCAGCTGTAGTAACTGAATGCTTGTTGCCTCTGAGAGCGGTTACATCTGTTCTTGTTCGGCACTGTTGAATTCTTATCTATTCTATATAAAGCTAAAATTACAGTAAGGTGTTTTTCTGTCTGATTTTGAGAAATGCAAACTTGCAACTTGCTTCAACTTTAATAAACAGCACGGGCCATTTGATCTCCTGTGTGGCAGAAGACAGTACCAAGTATGTGTCATCACACGTGAGTTTCAATTGTACAAGAGATTTCTCCAAGTAAAAATTAAAGAGTTTTGCACACATCAGTGTATTTGTAAAGTAGATGGAATTGTTATGGAGAATCTTAATTATAAGGTTTTTTAAATCTTAGTATTTTTAAGCTTGGTACTACAATATTTCAATAAAGATTTTATTCTTTTCATCACACACCCTTTAGTCTTTCAGTTTTTTCTAGGAATGTATGTACATGTTYTAACACATTTTTAAGTTCTCATAATGTTCCTTTGAAAAGAACTATAGTCTAGCCAGTGCTGTGACCCTAAATCACATGAATTGCTGCTGCTTAATCTTTGCATGACAAATCTGTATTAAAGTAATTCTGGGGAGCCTGGAAGCTTTTTGTTAAAACATTAGTCTTCAGTTGCTAGTGTTATCTATGTAATTTTCAATTAGATGCAATATAACTAAGCTCTCATTACTGTAAAAATGTTGAGGGTAGTTCTCAGCTATGTACCGCATGCTTGTGAAAGTGCAGAAGTGATACTTTAAAGCAGGAATGAAGAAAAGCTTAAGCGATTAACTAAGCTAAAATTAATCATTGCAATCGATCATATTTGTTGTAAAAAGATGTTCCTAGTCACGTAATTATTATATAAAGTATTGTACAGAATAAAATGACCCTCATCTCGCTTGCATCTTTTCATATGGATTGAAACTTTCAACTTTTTATGCCAATTGGAGTTGTTTTCACTAAATTTCCCACAGGAGTTGCACCATGGTTTATGCTTTCCTAAAGAGAACTTGAATTTGGATGAGGCAGATGTAAATAGTGATGCCTCTCAGAAGACAGCTGTGGTGTGGAATTTGAGAGCTTGAAACTTTACTGAGAACTGATCTTTGACAGGAATGTGCATGGAAATCTTCCCATGTTTGGCTGTAGTATGAGGTTCTGTAAACTCGTATTTGTATATGTACAAACTAAATGAGCTAAAAATCTCTTGGTTTTTTCCTCACTGTATGTGATACTGTCCCTGTATTTCTGAATTCTTGTGGGCTGGGTTAGAGTCTGATTCCAGTAATGAAAGTAAGGAGATGATGTACAAAGGTGTGGGAAGCCGGGACTCAGATGCAGGGGAACTGTACTGCTCATCTGATGCAGATAGCTAGGCTGGTTGCTGCTAGAGATGGACGGGACAGTGTCTTCTTTCCAAGCCTATTCCAGTCGTTGTCTCTCTCCCTTCAGAGTGGGGAGATTCTCAGACCAGATGTGTAACCTAACAAGGGACACCAGGAGTATGGAGGGGAGAGGGAATTAGACTGGCTAGGAACGTGGGCAAGGCTATAGCAACTAGGTCTGATGGTACAGACAGCAGAAACTGCTAGGGTGGTGCTGGATAAAATTAGGAATAGAAGAGTTCTGGGTGAAAAAATAAAATAAATTGGGCTCTGCCAAGAACAAGATGGAGGGGGATAGGACTGAAAGGGCTAAAGTTGAAATAGCAAAACAGGCTTTCCGAAGAGCACAGAGATGAAACCTCAAAGCTTTTAGGTGAGAATCTGGTGGCAGCATGTCTCAGCCTTCTGTGCTACTGGTCACCTTAGTGACCACCTTATGGTGCCAAGTAACCAGCTTGTGATCTTTCAGTCACTCCCTGCATAAGTTACCAGAGTCGCTTTCTGATCCAAGCTGGTTTGTGCAAGGATCAATGCGAATTTGCATGGTGAAGGTATTTGTTGATTGACTTTTAAGGAAATCAGCATGGATGCAGGTGGTTAAAGGAATGCTCTTAAAGTTGCAAAGTCAGATACTTAAGAAATGCTAGATTTAGGCTGAACAACTTTCAAAAGTATGTTCATGGGGGGTCAAACCAAGGTTTTCATTATGACATGACATCTTTTTCCACAGAAACCCTGCATATTCAATGCATAGGCATTGGTTTCTTGGTGTGCCCTGAGGTTCAGACAAAGGAAGGCTGCTTGCAGGAGGACAGCATCTAAGCCTTTAATACACCCTCCTTAGATGGACGTTATTTCAATCTCTACTATGGAGGGAAACCTGGAAAATTGCTTAAAGCACAGTCCTCAACAATGCTCGTTGCTGGTGTTTCTCTTTGAGTGTTCATGCTGATGTAATTTGAAGACTGACTTGGAAAAGTTCTTGGCCTTTGCAGTTGTAATTAGAATCAATAAAGCAGAGAGTATGTGAAGTTGGAAAATACGAAGTATTGCAAAAACCATTGTGAAAAGTTAGGTGTCTTAAACTGGGTTTCTGAAATCAGTGGGTGGTTTGTTTAAATCTCTGCCTGCTAATCACAGATACTGATGTTGCAGCTAAATTGTGAGCTCCTGTATGTTGAACTCTCTGAAAAAGGAGTATTTTGGATCACTTGGTTTTCAGATGAGTTTTTATCTAATATGAAGAAAATTAGACCCAAAGTACTAACAAAAACTTTAAACGGGAGAGGAGGATTGTGTGTTGGCATACTTGCRTTTGTAATATATGGACTAAAAGCTCAAGAACAGACTCAAAAGTATCTCTTGTGGGAGGTAAAAATACAAATTCTTAAAGGGGAGGCCAGAAACTTGAGTTTTTAGATCTCTACATTTTGCTTATTTAAAAACCAACCAAACAAAAACCAACCAACCAAACAAAAACCAACCAAACATCAATATAAAGATGAGGGAAGTTTGGGTGGTTTTGATATTCTAAAGCATTATTTCTCTCCTTTTTTGAAGTAAGAAAACCTGTATCTCTTGAAAATCTTGACTGTTCTAAGAACAGGTGAACTGATTGAGAGAGTACTGCCAAATGACCCATATAGATACTGTGATTGTCTTGATTCTGACTGTTCGCACACAGTGTTTTTCATGCTCATTAACTGCATGACACAAACATACAGGTTGGTTTGGTGGTGGTTACTAACCACACACTTCTAGAGAACAAGGAGTTCTTTCACAGAATAGGCAGCTTCTCCACAAATAGAAGTGTATGCACCTTTCCTAAACTTGCATTACAATAATTGCATGGAAGATCTAATTTTGGTGCTGACCTTTAAGTTAATTTCTTGCAATTCAGTGATTGAAGTTTCAATGCTGCAGTGCTCTAAGCTCTTCCTCTGAAGTTCGTAGTAACCTTCCTCCCTTGCTGATGTCCATGGCAGCTGAGATTGCTCAGCAGCCTCCTTGGACATAGCTAGCAACTCGCAGGATAAAGAACGTGTACTGGAAAGTTGTGTGCCATTTAGTTGTAGCACTTGTTGGGCTTGCACAAAGGCCTGTTTTATAATCAGCTTGACTTCATTAAAAAAAAAAAAAAAAAAAAAAACACAACAACATACAAAAAACACTTGCACCCTGTGAACAAAAGCCTGGGAAAAAGCTCTGAGTTTTAGAACAATCACTTTTCTTGTGACAGTGGGGCGCAGATCACTCTGAATCATCGTTGGGCTCCCTTCCCCATCAGTAGCCCTTTTGCTCTTTGTCCAGAGATTTGTCTGGATACTAGTTTTCAATTGTTGCTAGTCCTGGGAAGCGTGAGGAGACAGAGGTACATCCTAGCAGCTGCTTTCTGTCACTGTACTTTAGTTTGAGACACTCGATGGAGGGAAGCTGATCTGCACTCTGTTGTGGTTTCATGCTAGGCTACTGTGGCAAATGATTTAAGGTCCGTGTGCCAGGGAAGGAGGAAAGGAAAACTGAAGACTTCTAGAACTATAGTCTAAATTTAAACACTGGCATATGAGAGTTGTTTTGTGTTTCCCATCCCTTAAAAGACCAGATGCAAACAAATAAATTGTTTCACAAAGCTGGCATATCTAGAAGCAGGAAGACTGGTATAGATGAAAGTGTAGCTCCAGACTACTGAGTCTCAGGGAAATCAAAATAGCAAAACTGCATTTGTGGTGTKAAGGGAAGCAAGGAGAGCTACATGTAGTCATGTGCAATTAATTTTAGTAATAGAAAGTTTAGGGAATGTTATACTTCAACATTTGTCTTTGCTATTTTTCCAGAGGACTCCAGAGAATACTTTTCAAACCAGCTTATGGCATCTCCTTCTGTAACTTTAAAAAAAAAAAATGTATGTGGAGAGGAACAAGGAAAAAACCCAATCYACACTTTAAAAGCAGAAGTCAGCATACCTCTTCCCTCCCGCTTTCTGGTGCGGCTAGATTGTTGCTACTCCAGAACATCTAGTCTTATTTTCTAGGTGCATTCAGACTCCCTAGCAAACTGTGTGTCTGCCTGCACTTGGAGGTCTCTGGGTGCTACTGTAATACAGCCATTAAACTTCTTTTGGTCCACAGATAGTTCACAGCATAAATCAATAATTGCATAAAATCTGAGACTTCTTCAGCTACTGTCTTAAAAAAATATGAAAATGCTGCTTATATATAGAATTATTCATAAACCTAATTAATTTTCACACATTTCTAAAAAAAAAGTGTGGATGAGTATTGATGATTTTTTTTCCTATTTAAATAGAGTATAAAACACATGCAAAATAGAGAATACCTTTCATTTCAAAATGTGGGGATATATTTGGACTTGTCTTTATTCCTACACCAGTTTACAATGGAAGTCAAGTCTGTGTTCTTTAATTTACTTTAATATTAATTAATCAAATTCTTGTAGATGAAGAACATGAAGATTTACAGGTAAGAAAAGTTTTTGGGTTTTAATACACCAGCTATAATTAATTTGATTTTTAGACTATCTTTCTCCTCATTTGTAGGCTTGCGCGGGATTCACAAGTGGTGTGCACTCCATAACAGCAGTCTCCAAACCGCACAAGCCTGAGCAATCCCACTGTCTTATCTCGTCTGGAGGGCGACACGCTGTATGAGCAAGCTTCTCTATTTCTATTTGCAAGTGCAGAAACGATGAATTTTTTTTCTTTCCCCCCTCTTTTCTCAAAGATAGTTTGACGCTCTCCTCCAGTTTGCAGCCTCCTTCTATTTCCATGTTAACTTACCTTCCTAACTTAAATAGGTCAATGAGGACTGTAAAGACACTTGGGAAAAGAGAGCTATGCAGAACAGTGCACTTCAAAATACATAGTAAAGAAGGTAGCTGAAAGCAGGGGAGATTTCTCAAAGAAACAAAGTAAATTCAATCTTTTGTTCTAGTTGCAAAATGTAGACAAGTTAGAAACTGTATTTCCTGCATAGCTGCTAACCTCACTGATGCCTAAATGTTACAGACAACTTGCAGAAAAAACAAACAAACAAACAAACAAAAACTTAAGTGACCCCGGGGGATGGGGGGCACAGGAGAGCAAACAGTGTGGGACTTCATAGCCCGCTAGTGAAGATGCTGCTCGGGGCAAGGGAAGTCGTGGCTTGGGGTTCTGCTCCTACCCCATCTGTGCCTCTGACTTGGTCTATGTCAGTTGTTCTCTGGTTGACACTTTTGCGTGAAGAATATTTTTTTAAAACAAAATAGTCTTAAWTTTTTTTCCATATAGAAACAGTATAAAAAAAGCTTCCTTTTAATAAAGCCGATATAAGGACTTTAACTACTGCAGATGCATCAGGAAAACTGCACCAATGTAAAGTGTACAACAACCTTTTTCTTTTGTTTCTGTTCACTAGCTGTGAAGTGATAGTCTCCAAAGTTTGAGTCTGCTCCCTTTATCAGCTTTTAACACGCCTAGTGTATTCTTTTAGGCATTGAGTGTTTCTTCTTATATTTAGGGAGAAAAGAAAAGCTTTCTGAGTGCTTTCAGACTGTAAAAAATGTGTAGGTACCAGAGTGAGAACAAACGAGCAGAGCCTGCAAGAACCTACAAAGAAAATAGGTAGAAGAAATAATGATGCTCGGGAAAGGGAGAGTTGCTGCTTTGCTCTCCAGACAAAAATTGTTTGATATTGACATGGAAGTTGAATGTTATTTATGAATGTTTTGATGGCGCTGGAGGACTCCAGTATCATCAGTGACAACTGTTCCTTTAAAGCGTATGTTCCAAATAATATGGTGTGATTCAAGCAAGTGTTCGCATGAAGAATCCTGATGTCTAGTGTGTGTGATGCAAACAGTCTGTTTTGCYCATAAATAAATGGAGCGGTGCCTCAGCTGGTTTATACTGGCTTAACTCTCTTTGAATTCAGTGGACTTATGTCAGTTTTTGTCTGCTAACCTTGCTCCCACATTCTTTTCACTGTTAGGCTTGCTTCTATCCATTGCAGAAGCTGCAGAGACCTGAGGCTTCTTCGGCAGTATGTTGCACCTAATGGAAAACTTGAAACAAATTTCCTCTGTTCTTAATTGCATACGCTTACTGAAGTTCTGGGAGTGATATTGGGAGTAGTAAGTCCAGATTTAAATATCTTACGTGCTGAAGGCTCCTATTCTCACAAGGGTATATGGGTGTAAAGGACTTGGTTTACAACAATTGATTTAAAGGATGTTGTTAACACTTTGTGTATTTAACATTGTGCAAACTCCATTTTGACGGCACAGTCTTCTGTGATATTTGTTAACTTCCAATTTGAGATGAAATTCCAAATTTAAAAGCTAAYGAACAAGGGGCACCAAGTATCACTTTTCTTCTGTTTACATGGAAGCATACTGGCACAAAAAAAAATCCAGAAATCAATTCATTTGGAATCTGTCTTGTAGAATCTGTGCTTAAATTTCAAGTGTCCTTGGAGTGTTAAAATATCCAAGTCTGCCCATGAGTTGGAAGTCAGATGTATAGTAAATGCTTAACTATGGAAGAGTATTTGGGCCAGGGGTGTCAGAGCTGATACTGTGTAGCACAAGGTCCCACTTCCCTGCAGAGGTAGTCAGCCTGTGCCCAGGATATGGAGCCTAATTAGACAAAGGGTAAATTTCAAAATACGCAGCAGGAAGAATGTGAAATGCCAGGTTAAGTCCGGGTGGAGTCTGCAGGAATACAGGGCAGGAAGTTAGCCTGGTTCACTGGAGTGATCCTTGTGGTAGTGCTCCTGAAAATATGCTGTTTTGACATTAGCATTTGGAGCTTACAACTCTTCATTCCTTACCAACTGAGGAGAAAGGTCTTCTGTAGCAACTCCTACCACCACCCACGGAAGCTTTCTGTCAAGCAATGTGCAACTTCTAGTAGCTATAAAATAACACCAAAAAAACCCAAAACCTGAGAAGCCCCACTGTTGAAACCTGTCATGCCAAAGACATATGTCACTGGTATGCTGCACACAAATGTTACTCTGCCAACAAATGCTGTTCCTCCCACCCCGACACTGACATGTAACTCATTATTTGAATAACAATTTTACATTACTGTACCCAAGCAAACATAAAGGGAAACATCTTAATATCTTGTAATACTTSTTTGTCATCGGTTATGAGCATGAATAAATGGGTGTGTTAGGCTAATAAGAGAGAGCAGCTACCCTGCAGCATTATAAGTGCTTCTCTATTGCCCTTAAGATGTTGTGCAGGTCCTCCTGTGGAGTAAACCATGCCAACACCATTGTTACTTTTGCAGTATTTGGTGCTTTCCACCCAGTCTCTTGGGTATTCTGATCATCACAGGAAATGTCTGAAAATGCTGTATATTCACTGACAAATACTCGTGGTTTGGTTTAGCGGCTGAGCCAACTGCTTCTAAAAATATATTCCTTTCTTCCAAGGAGGGAGAGCTAGAGCTGCTGCTCTTTCCTTTTAAGAAGCTCCTCCACCCTTCCATGCTGCTTGCAGTCATTCTAACCTCTACTTTGTTGTTTAGGTGTGGTGTGTGGGCAGCTTTATATTGTTTGGATAACGCACYGAATGCTCATTTACTTAATGCCTGCTGTTTGCCTGTGTATATTGTTTTTTCTAACTCAGCATGTACAAAGCTGTTTGAGGTAGTAAAATCAGAGCCATGAAAGCCTCTGCATAGGGAAATGCAGAAAAGGAACTTAATGCAAGCAATTTTTAGATACAGTGATGCATTGTCCAACACCACCAAGCCTTCTGAATACAAGAGGCTGTTTTTATTTTGGACTTTAAAGATCTAGGTATACAAAGTAATTTCCTAAGGAGTGGTTTCATAAGGAATTAATGGCTGCCAGTGAGGGTTGTTCATATACTCACTGTCATGACTAAGCCAGTTTTCCCAATGSAAATTCACAGATAAGATTTTCTATTCTCCATCATCTACCTATTCTAGACACATTCCTTTGGAGTCCAACCCTTTTGTGTTGTATCCAGTGCTTCACACTATTCCAAAGGTCATTAAGAGATAATCAGCTCTGAATTACTATGGGGCAAGAGCAGTTGCATAGGCAGAGATTCARTTTTACACACTGGTGATATAAACTTTAATTCAAGTAAATAATCTGTCAAAACCATGCTAATGAATAAATTAGATTTTCGAAGTTAGATGATAGGCTTGTCCACAAACAGAGGGAGATTACAAGCATTCAGTTTCCCTCTCAGTGACAACTTAAAAGATCAAAGTCACCCCAAATTGTGCCACTACAGGACCCACTGTGGGCATTCAGGGCTTCAAGTCAGAACCAGCTATAAAAGTGCACTCCTCACCATTAAGTTCTGACAAAATTTCCATTTACCTTTTCCACTGCTGGTGAGGGACGGTGGTTCCTGATGGTTTGGGAGCAATTTAAATAGAGAGCTATTCCAGTTAAGGCTGTGTTGGCACATGGATGGCGGATGACCTTGAATAGCTGGCTRTGGGCAGAAGTGAGCCCATGGAGGGCTGATGCAGCCAGATAACACTATTGATGTGGGCCAGCCTACCCCACCCAGCATTAGAGGGTGGAGAGCTGTCGTCCCCTGCCTCTCTCAGACTCCGGGAGCTCACCCTCTCTTCGCTTCTGAACTACCTATCTCCAGGCTGTTGGCTGCAGTAGTGGTCAGAGACTTCTATCGCAAATGGCCCATTTTTCTGCTCCTTAGGCAGATGAACCACACAAGTTCCCAGCAGCAGAGGGCAGAAATATAACCTCTGCCACAGAGTACGTTTTTGTGCCTTATGAAATATTGACAAACTTCTTCATGTGCTCATTCAGTCTGTTTACATTATGTTGTTCAAATAGGAAGAAGCTGTTCATTCTTTCCTCCTTCTCTCCCTGTGGCTCAATGCGCTGGCTTTCGTGTGATTATAACTTTCTGATGCCGCAGATAGAGCACAAGATGTTGACGACTCTCTGGCTTCTCTCGCTGGGCTAGAACTGAGGCTGTGGCTGGCGACACACCACCACTGCTGCTCCTTTTGTTTCTAACTGATTTTTCCAGTATCACCTGAGCATATGCTGTAGACTTTTTACTTGGATAGGTTACAGAGGAAAGAATCGCCTGAATCAGACTAGAGTGGAAACCGGTTTTGTTTCCTAAGTTCTTGGTTCTTTTTTTTTTCCAAAATGTCAGTTACAACACTCCATGCATCCAAATGAATTCCTGTTCGTACTAACTGCGATGACCTGAAGTTCTTTCATTCACGTATAACTGCTGAAATGCAGGCCGCCTTCTTGCTTTCTGGGCATTCAAAAGAAACATTAGGAAACTTGCCCATGTGTTGGCATGGGTCACTGGGGCTACCGGCATGTGTGAAGACCATCCGTGGTTTGTCGCACATCTCCTGGTGYTTGTTGACTCTCACAGCTCCAAGTCCCCCAAAACGTGATATTGTGAGAAATTCAGCTTTTTCTTTTCTAGTGCATTCTACCCTGCTAGAAATAGCAGAGTGCCGGTGCTCAGCCGGTGCCTGTGGCCACGGCCGCCCGCCCGCCCGCCTGCCGCCGCGCAAGGACAGCCCGCAGCGTGCCGGTCCGCCCCCCTGGCCGTGCCAGCCGGCCCCCGGGCAGGGACGGGGCCTGCCGGGGCGCCTGCCCGCGCCCCCGCCCTCGGCGGGGCTCCCCTCACGGCGGCTCCTCGCAGGGCGGGACGGCGGCGCCGCGGCCCGCGTTACATAACACCGCCCGCCGGGCCGGGCTGCGGCGGCGGGGGCGGGCCCTCCGCGCCGCCCCGCGCAGCCCCCGGAGCGGCGGGGCCGGTGCCGGGCGGCCCCGCCGAGGGTGAGTGAGCGCCAGAGAGAGTGAGCGGCCGCAGAGCGGGGGCGGGGGGGGGGAGAGGCACCGCGGCCCCTCGGGCTGCCCGCGGGGGAAACGGCGGCGGCGGGTGCCGCGGCGGTGAGTGGGGCGCCGGCCCGCGGGAGGGGGCCGGGGGCGCTGCTCGGGGCCTGTTGCCGGTGCTCGGGGAGCTGTGGTGGGGGGAATAACGGTGAGGCGGCGGCAGCGCCCTGGGACTGCGGCGTCCCGTCCCGTCCCGTCCCGTCCCGCTGGGGAAGGAGGGCGGCGCAGCGCAGGGGAGGCTCGCCTCGCCTCGCCTCGCCTCGCCTCGCCTCACTGACAGCCCGCCCGGCGCCCAGACCCGCCTCCTGTTGCTCGGCGCTGCCCCCCAGCCCCGGCCCGCGCCCCTCCGGCTCCGGGATCGGCGAGGCGGGGTGAAACGCCGCCAAGGCAGCGGGCGCCCGGCCCCCGCTCGGCCCCGCCGCCTCCCGCCTGGCAGCCGCCGCGCCTTGGCTTGTCCCCGAGCTGGCCGCCCCGGTGCCGTCCCCCGCCGCCCAGGTTTGTGGTGCCGCCGCACGGTCTAACGGTTGCAACGGGTACAGCCGGAGCCGCAGAGCAGGAGCGGAGGCAGGGCTTATCCTTGCCAAGGTAGCTTGTACCCTATGTACTACTAGTGTATATAATAACGTAGCTGCAGTATTGCGACATACMTCTCTAAATAATATAAGCTAAACGGGTAAAACCTTTTATTTAACTTCTTTTTAAAAAATCTCTCCTGTGAATGAGTCCCAGCCTGATGGAAGCGTTCAGCTGCATTCTGCAACTTTTCCTTCCCAGATGTCAGGCTCTTGCCAAAGCCAGTTGCTCAGCGTTGCTGTCAAATTTCTCCATCTCTTGGTCCCCACTGCCAGGACTCTACTGCAGTTTGCAGGCTTCTTGTTTCTGTTCTCCTGCCCCAGCCTGTCTCCCCTTCAAATCTATTAAATATATCTTAGCTCGGCTCTGATCCCCCTTAGGCAGGTCTGACCTTGTCTCCCTTTTTCTTCATAAACAGTTAGAAAGGTTTCCCAGTTGTTCTACGGTAAGAGCCACTATCCTCGATTTTAGATTCTGTACGACTTCCATATGTAAACACCCCTGCCCCAATATGTAGTAAGGCTTTGGTTCCTCATACGCTTGTTTCTGCCATCTTTTTTATTCCCAAATATTTATTGGTTTGACCTGCATGAATTTAGGTCTTTGTCCAGGAAAACTTTATTGCTAGAAATAGCTCTACTCAGATAGATGGGTCAACAGACGGAAATCTGTGGAATTATGGATGTATATGATGATTGATTGTGGAAATTATGGTTGCAAGACACTGCTTTATTTTGCAAGTTCATCAGAGCAGGATCCATGCCTTCTCCTTTGCCTCAAATCTAAGCCTGGCTGTCTTAAATCATTAATGAAAAATAATATCACTATGCTACTCTTACCAGCTTCTTGCTGCTACTTTTGGATGTTACTGTTAAGCCCTTGGCATACTGCATGCCATTTGAAAATCTTTGTACACAGCGGTTGTTTTCTGGGGAAAGAATTTAAAAAATGCAACAAAACTTTAAAAGCTCATTGGTTGCCTTCAAGTGTTTTCCTTCTTTTTCTAAAAGTGTCTCAAATATGTGGGTTGTTGAAATGCACATCAGCTTGGCACAGCCTCCGTGGTTGCCAAGTGTGTGAGCCAGTTGGATCTTAAGGAAATGTAACCCACTGCAGTCAGTCCCGCGGCGACTTTCAATTCAACAAGAAGCAAACATCTTCTGGTGAGTCACAGGGCATTGTTCCCTACAAACTAGCTGTCAGGAAGTGGAGTCTGACAAAGCTGATGGGCTGTCTATAAAAACAGTTTTCCCCTACACTCAGTGCTGTCTTCACGTTCTTCATGAATCATCAGACCCAGAGTCCTCTCAAATTCCCAGCGAAGGCATAATTAGCTACCATTCAGGGTGCGGTACTGTGGTGCTTGCCTCTCTTCTTGTATTCCTTCTTCTGATAGTTCCAGTTCTTTCCTTCAGCCACGTATTTCACTGCTTCTCCTTTTCCTCCCATCCTGGTCAAGGCTTTTACCATGCTTCCAAGTCTGTTCCTGGTGCCTGTGTCCTCTATGTGGCCTTCGTGCACTGACCTCCTTGAAAAGAGTGTCTAGCTTTTCCTCTTGTGTAAGCCACTTTTAAGTGCCCCTCCAGTTATCTGTGGCTCTCAAACCATCCTGAAAACCTCTGTGTACACTTGTGGCTGCTCAGCCTCAGGATGTGGCTGTACCTGCATCCACATGTCTTTGAAGAGCAATGCCACTGCCTGAAGGCATACTTCAAACCTAGCACCTGCATCGCAGCTTCAAAAAGATAACTAGCCTTCATCTTTTAGCATAGTTTCTGTTGGGAACAAGGTTTATGCCATCCTTTAATATGTGTATGCATACGCATCTTGGTATTTGTCCTTTAAATAATATTTTATTTCTATTTCCCAGTTTCAACCAAATATGACATAAGAAGAACAGCTCCAAG
The DNA here is from genome assembly GCA_030449065.1 of Oceanodroma leucorhoa. NCBI lineage: Eukaryota > Metazoa > Chordata > Aves > Procellariiformes > Oceanodroma > Oceanodroma leucorhoa. Next base: position 6,104,636 of record JASVER010000027.1, on the reverse strand, counting down.
GTAATTAAGTTCTTGCAAATTTTGTAGAAACAGACCAAAAGCAAGTCTAGAGTCAGACACTTGCCAATTTTCTCCAGTTTTCATCTTAGCGGTACATTCATATGTGACTGCCTCCATTTGGCAATAAGATCTTCGGTGTAAATGGAGTTGTAAAGAGAAAAGAAGAAGGATTTTCTGGGTGAATGCCCCTGGACTGGCATCTCCCTCAAAACTTCAAAGAAGATAAATAACTCTGATTTGATGCACTGCATTTTGAACATGGAAACAAAAATTCTTAGTACAGTTCAGTGTAAACATTTAATCAACCAAGGAATATAGTTCTGTAGGAGATCTGACTTCCTGAGTTGTGCTGGTCACAAAGTGTGTTGTTTTGCATCTCCAGAGCACAGCTCCTGTCTTTGTTCTGCCAGGCACACATTTGCGCAAGTACATCGAGTACAGAAGGGCTATGATCTCAACTAGTGTCTTTAGTTCTGTTTTATTTTGACAAAATTGGCCAACAGTTTCAAGACTTACTGAATGTTATCATATAAGCATAATTCCCTTGAAACCAAGCACAAGTGATGATCACTCATCATGACACGGAACAATGTATTCCTTGATGCGGCCGGTAGGGCWAATACCAGACCATTTGTAGCAATGACAAGATACTGGATTTTTGTTTTGGTTTGGGTTTTTTTATCTGTTAGTCCTTGTGAACTGTAGATGGGGTTTCGTAGCACAGCTATGACCTGTCCTGGCAGACTTGTTCTGGGGTAGCTGCCGTATATACAGGTGCAATGATATCCTTAGAAAGGTTACCTTTACAAGTGCATTGTACATGTCCACTTAAGGATTGTGGGCTAAGTGTGAATCCTGGCAGTTCAGGCATGTGAAAGGAAAAAGCCACGTGGTAACAGGAAAAATTCTTGGGCTCCAGGTATGTTAACAGAGAGTGTATCTGGCAAGGGAATTTTTCACTTGGCGCAGTTATATGAATACAAAGATATTCAGGCACCTGAAATCAGCAGGAATAAATACCAGGTCCCTAAATACCTCTTTGAGTCTGGCTAAAAACCTTCCCACTGTCTTTGGAGCGTAGGCAGTGGAATACTTTTATTCTTCAAGGAAAATATCTCTTAAGGTAATGTTTACTGATGGTCAGTAATGTCTCGGCTTTCTCAGGCTTCATTTGACAGCAATTCTGTGAAATTTAAAAATGCAAAGCAAGTATTCAGGGTCTTTTTTGATCATGCAGATCTGCTCTGTAAACAACTGAATGGTAAGGTTTGTGCCTTTAATATTGATTAAATAAAAGTACACTGAAATGACACGAGAAGAATTGAGAAGTATTTAAAACTCTGTGTTTAAACTTTAAAACTCAGCCTGATACTGATTAGTGATAGACCCAAACTACACATCCTTGAATTTTACTAAAGTTTTGGTCTGAAATGTCATTCCATTGCCTGTAGCTGATACTGGCATATGCATTTAGGAAGGTAGAATTTTTTATAACATTTGTTCCATGACCAGCTGCAATATTGTCAGCATCAACTTAAATACGGTTTTGTTCTTTTGTTTGAAAATTTACTTTTCTTGTTCTCTAGTGTATGACTGTTCAGGGCATAACAGTCAGAGTTTTAAAGAAATAGTCTTTTTAAATGAAAGTGGAGATCCTACATAAGGATCTCTCCTTACACACTCTTCTCCAGAGCTGGAGCTTCAAGTCAGTCCTTGCCTTCCATGAGAATTGGTGACTCTGCAGCATCCTGACTTGCGGCTGGATGAAGCCAGGGCAAGCAGTAAACATGCTGTCTGTTAGACATTGCTGTTGGATTCACTGCTTCATAGAATCAAAGTAGCATGAACCGTTGCTCATCATGGTATGTCCCTGTATTGCTAATAAATTGAATCGCAAGATGGTACTGCCTGCATTACAAAAAAATGACTCACGGAGTTGTGAGCCCTGGGGTATTTAACTTCAGCTATCTGAATGTTGAACCTCAGTGTTAAGATAAAGATGATAGATCTGACAAGGAAGGGCATTCTCTTTGACACTACGTGTCAGGCTAATAAGCAATCTTTGATGTCTCTGTCTGTCTGTGCACACACTTAATTGTATTCCAAGGAGAAATGCACTGATTTTAAAGATGATGTGGACTCATTTGTTTCCCTTTGGCAGAACTTTTCTATGTTACACTTAAGCAGAAGACATGGGTTTGATACAAAGTCCTTCATATCAAGGGATTTCAAGGGAATTTCTGCTTTGACTGTAATAGGCTGAGGATTAAGTGGCAATCTCAGCCTTGGGATCTCACTGAACAGATGCATGAAGTACTGGAAGAAATTGAAGGAGCTAGCAAGAAACGAGGAGAACCATGAGATTGTAATTTGCTTGGAATTCACATATCAAGCTGTGGCTTGCTTGTTTTGTTACTGATTAGTGTTTGTTTAATGGTATTAAAAGGTGAAATAACTGTTGTTACAGTTGTGCTATGCAGAAAGCTTTTTCAGAAATGTAACAGTAATACTTGGGAGCGCAAGCTGAATGAGAGGCCCATGTGGGTTAGCTTGTGCTGGGGGACTTACTCTTATACTTAGTAGATATAGTGCCTGTCACCAGGGAATCCTAGAAACACTTTACATAGGGCTACATGCTGCTCCCCTTGCAGTTGATGATGATGATAGTAATAGAATAGAATATTTCAGCTGGAAGGGACCTACAATGATCATCTAGTCCAACTGCCTGACCACTTCAGGGCTGACCAAAAGTTAAAGCATGTTATTAAGGGCATTGTCCAAATGCCTCTTAAACACTGACAGGCTTGGGGCATCAACCACCTCTCTAGGAAGCCTGTTCCAGTGTTTGATCACCCTCTCAGTAAAGAAATGCTTCCTAATGTCGAGTGTAAATCTCCCCTGGCACGGCATTGAACCATTCCCACACGTCCTATCACTGAATCTCAGGGAGAAATGATCAGCACCTCCCTCTCCACTTCCCCTCCTCAGGAAGCTGTAGAGAGCCATGAGGTTGCCCCTCAGCCTCCTTTTCTCCAAACTAGACAAACCATGCTTCTCATGGGACATGCCTTCCAGCCCTCTCATCGGCTTTGTTGCCTTCCTCTGGACGCATTTGAGTACCTTAACATCCTTCTTAAAATGTGGGGCCCAGAACTGCACACAGTACTTGATGTGGGGCTGCACCAACGCTAAATACAGCGGGGTAATAAAAAAAAAGCTAGATACAGTGGGATAATAAATCCCACTGGCTTTACTAGAAGAGCAGTCAGACCCACAAAAACCTTTGGGTTCCTTTGAGGCAGGTGGATATTACCATATCTGTGGGACAGCTGAGCAAAGTGAGGCACGTGATACTGTGGTGTTTGCCCAGGTGATGCAGGAATTCATTGGCAGAGTCAGGAACAGCGACAGAAGTCTGACCGGTAGCCCAATTTGCAGGCTTCCACTCCCAGGCACATTTCTCCCACTGTTGGAGAGCAACAGCGCCTTGTAACCTCTTTCATTATCATTCCTTGTGGAACTAAATAGCAGAATATTCAGGAAGTTGTTATCTTTGCTGGAGTGAGAGATGTTCTTCAAAGCTCCTTGAAAATACTTGATTTTCAAGAATGAGTGTACCCATAAGTACTATTTTGATCCAGGCTGGCATATACAACCAGAGTTCTCATGAATTCTCCTGAAACTGTTTACATAGTTCTGCTGAGTAAACAGCATAGTCATCAAGGTCTTAATCCATGACTCCCAAAAAACATACAAGTTGAGCACGTATTGCTGAGCACATGGTCATCCTTCATGCGTTGGACTGATTCAGAAGAGCTGTGTTCTCTGCCATAGGTTTGCTCTATGATGTTGAAGGAGCATGTACAATCAGAGGTTTAAAATGGGACCAGTGATGTTGGGTGCTTCATGTGGTGTTGAGCCTGACACTGTCTGTCAGAGGCTATGTTTGGAAGATAGATGCTGCTGAGAGCATCAGTGTCTCCATCTGTGAATCGGGGACACTAACATCTCATCTCATAGGGTACGCTTGATGTGTGTGGCAACTGTGTTGTAGGTACTAGGTTGGAGGGTGTCACGGGTGAGGCAGAGTAAACTGCCGATAGTGGATCTGGATACTTGGGTTTATTTAAAAACCAACAAGATTGGAGCTTTCACCCTACACAATTATCTCACACGCTGACTCACCTACTCACTCAGCTGGACTGACACAACAGCAATAAAAAAATTTAGCTGTGAAACAAGTGTAGAGGTTACTTTTGGCTGTGTTTTCTCACCACCTTGCATAGAAGTGATGTGATTTAAAGCATTGCATGCTTGTCTTTTGTTTTCCTGCCATTATAATGAGGCAATCCTAGTAGAAAAATGTGTTCCTCTGATTGAGGGGTTGTTTAAGAGATGTAACAGCTGGTCTTTATCTAGGCTTTGTACCCTGTTGTCAGCACAGCCTGAAGAAGTTCAGGGAAGCTGAAGGTGGAAAGCGTACAGGCACTGACATACCCGCTGTGTTTTTAAATTAGTTAGGTGGATAGGTAGGATCATGTGAGGAAATATGCCCGTGCCTTGAAGGTTCTGTGAGTAAATAAACAAATCTTTGGAGCTGTCAGTTCTTCCCCAGGCTGGGCATTTCCTTTAACTTAGATGACTGATTTTACTTAATGCAGAAGTCCCTTTGCATGAGCACTCTTGAGTCTCCGTGGGAACGTGGTAGTGGTYATATGAATGGCAGATGACAGTAGTTGACAAATGCAGGTGATGTTTCTTATGTAAGTCAGCAGAAATGGTCTATAGCTGCAGCAGGTTAAGCACAGGCTTTGTGTGAAGTACATGGCTAGTAACGCTGGCTCAGTAAACACCAGAGAAGCGTTCAGGTTAATTTAGATCTCCAGATAAAGAGAGCACCCAAGGAAAAAATTTCTTGTTGCCTTGTCTTTTAAGTCCATAGGAGTCAGGGTAGAAATCTTGGCTCTGTGACAGTATTGCCCTTGGCTTCACCAGAGCCTGGGATTTTTCCCTTGTATTCTCAGATTATAGACCTGCTGACTCCATTAATTGTTCTGTCAGTGGGTGCATACTGCTGGTGTGAGAGAACAATCTGTAGAAAATGTCTTCAACCTAAAAGAAGGGAAAAAATTTCAAGCTTCTCTGTTATTTTTTTTAACATACAAGCTTCAAATCCCTGTGATGTAGAACTTTCCCCCCTTTTCCTCATGCCCTTGTTCCCTAGTTACTATTAAATTTTTCAAGGCACTTTCAGTGTAGAATTAATTTCTTTACCCAGATTTTCTCAAATCCAACCCCAGATATGACCACTTCTCCTCTGAAACACTTCAATTGGAAGACAGTGCCATTGGCCCTGAGCTCTTGGTCCAGAACTAAAAGTCCTTGTCTGAAAAATGGCCCCTTTGTGGATATCCCCAAAATGATTGTTCCCTGCCCTGGGAGAAGCTCCTGTATAAGTGTGGAATCAATAAAACAATAAGTAGGGAGACAAAGAAGAAGGAAGAAAGAGAATGATGGTTAAGCAGTGAGAGGAGTTCCTGCAAGTAGATGAGGGAGCAGGAGCGTGTCCCTGGCATTTCCTGGCAGCTGTCTGCACCCTCGGTTGTGTGAGGCAATGATAGCTGTGCCACCCCCACTGTCCACAGTACGGCTCGCTTTCATCACCGCCCATCAGCCTAGATCTCGCTGCCCACATCCCTGTTTTGCCATGTACCTTCTCCAGTGCTGTAGAAGATGCGCAGGAACATCTGTCCATTTGCAAAATACCCCTTCTTCAGACACTCCCTGGGAGGCATGCCTTGTCGTGATGCTTGTAAACCTTAACCACCTGATCGCATTTACCTAGGGGTGCTTAAGACGGGGCTACCAGCACCCCTAAAGATATTCTTGCCTTCAGCATTTCTTTATTTCTCACCTCAGCTGTTTGCTTGTCCAGCTGTTTTGTATTGTGAGAATACGTAATGATGGAGGAGGGTTGGTACTGTCATTCTGATCTGCAGAGYGAAGTAGCATTTGCTGTCTGATCAAAGAGCTGAAGGCGTTTATAAGAAACACTTTTGTAAGTAATTACATGAACACATTTAATCCCAATACTTTATATGTGACAGCTTTTTTTTTTTTTAAAGCTCTGTTTGTGTTGAATAGTTGTAGTTAGTCAATGCTGAGGAATTTACCTGGATGTTAACAGGCCATTTTAGTGCTCCACGTGTAATTGTTTTCTATAGTGCGCCCTTCCCGTGTTGTCTATCACTCTGGTATGCGTGAAGCACTTTTAGGTTATTGCTACTAGCAGGTTACACCTTAGTTTGGGGATTTGCAAATAGATTTTTTTTCAGTTAAGCAAATATACCAGCAGCTAACCAACATCTTCGTTCTTTTAGTCTTGCTTAAATCAGATCTGATATTTTTCAGGGTTTGGTTTTGTGTGTGGGTTGGGTTTTTTGTGCGGGGTTTTTTTTGTTTTTTAAATGCTAAGTGGTAAAGTCAAAATACTTTTTTTCTTGTTGAATGGGACAGAGCATAATGACTGCCTTAGCCTGATCTTTCAGATGCTCAGTTTGCAGGTGGGACACCTGAATCATTAGGCTCTGCCTAATGATTAGGTCCTGCATAATGATTCATTATTTACACAGGGTGAAATTGTACCAGAAAGAGAGACCAAGAACTTGATGCCTGTCTGTGCCACCCCCGTCAATACCTCCAAGCCCAGTACTTAGGACAACTTGAATGCTTGGTGTGGGTGTTCCTTTTTTGAAAAGTCCATTCACGGCATTTCCAAACCAGATCCTTTGGGGAGTAGTAATTGCATGGAGAGACCTTTTATACTCTAATGTTACTCTAATTCAGAATTAAAATATAGTTAGAAATGTGATCTTTCCCAGAAGATGGAAATTTTGATTCCCATACATCCCAATGCTGCATTTCATTTGTTACTGAGAGAGCAGCTTCCACCTCTGGCCAGCCTATGATACCAACCTCTGCTAATGCTTGGTAGACTTTTAACGTGAGCGCTTTCATGCTTTTTCTCCCAGTCTTGTCCTCACATGTAATCCTTCCCAAATCGACGTCATGACCATCCCTCAGATTCCTCCTTAAAACTCTCTTGCTGCAGTATCTACAGAAATTTGGCCGTGGTTGGGCAGCTGCTGCTCTGCCTGTGGCTTTTCACGCTGACTAATACTGCGTTGTTGCTCCTGTGTGTTCCCCCTCTCTCTGTATCCATATTCTGCTTCTTCTCTTCTGCCTCAGCAGTAACCTTGGCAAACTGGGGAAGCCACCACTGCTCTACACGTGCTACCTGCAGCATGGTGGAGTGCTGCTTCACAGCTAGGACCTGAGCCTCTGCAGAGCAGTAAGAGTATATAACACAGTTGTAATGGTCGTCTTGGAAGAAAATTTTTTATACTGCTGCTCTGTTTCCTACCTGAGGGGTTTCACAGCTCTTTGTCAGAGCTCAGACAACGCTTCTTTATAACTTATACCCCTTGTAACCCTACTGGGTGACAATTTCTGTCTCCTAAACAGTTAGTGGTCTGGTACATCACTGGCTGTTCAAAGATGCAGATGATTAGTGGGCAATGAGGCCAGTCTGTCCAGAGTATCACTTAAGTACAGTACGTTAATCGGTGGGGCAATGTAGTCATTTAATTCCATAGGCTGCACTGGGTTTGCAGAAATGTTTCCTTTGCAGTGCCTATAGACTGTCAGGTAATCTAGGATCATCCAGCTGGTTTTCTTACAGATGTAATTGAATCCATATTTGAACATAGAGATGTCAGGCTAAAAAAGAGGCTATTCAAATGCTTCCCGCTACCACAACAGAAATTATCATTGGCCTGAAGAGTGGGAAAAACACTGTTCCATCCCTCACTGAAACTGAAAATAGTGTTCTTTGTATGGGAAGGAAGGGAACGGCAGGTCAGATTCCAAATTCCAAATGTTGTGGGAACATTTGGAAAATTTTGCTGAAACTGCAGTTTCTTTTAAAATATGGAAAAACGCAAAATCAAATTTTGTCTAAAGGGAATTATGCTCAAGTGGTAATCTAGGATTTATATATTTTAAATATATAGTAGTTTTGATACTAACTTACTGAAAGTTTTATGGGGAATGCTGCATTTCTAACTGTTAGTTTGATCCTTTCATTGCTGCCTCCTGGTTGTGGCTGTTTGTACTCATCAGGGTGGCTGCAGGGCTCCTTTGCTTTCTAGGTTAGTCATCCAAAGAGTGTTTTAGAAGCTGCTGTGTATAGCTGATATTAGCCATATATGCTTTGCTTCCTCAGTACTAGTAGTTTGTCCTTTTTTTTTTTTTGAACAGGGATTATGGGATTTACCACAGGAGAGAGAGAACAGGTGAAAAGCGTGTGAGGGGGTTCATAGGCATTTCAAACTCCACCGTTCAAACAGCAACACAATCCTAAATCAGCCCTGATTTGACTTTCAGATAAATGGACTGCTCTCCAGTTTGCATTCCCCCAGGCATTATGTATTTTAGTTTGCAGCTTGATGTGTTTTGAGATGTTCTTATCATTTCTAAGGATTATTCATGTAAGCAAAAGGCTAACAAGACAGTTGGAAAATAGCTGGTATATCACTTCCCTCTCTAGAGGCACTGACAGCATTGCTAACTCCTAAGATGTTCCTCCTCTTCTGTCCCTTGTTTTTTTTCATCATTGGTGGCAAAATTCTGTGTTGGATTGGCTGCATTGGGATCACCATTGCGCATGGGGATCACAGCCTAGCTAAGGCTACTGGTCTTCAGTTAATGCTCTGTATTAGCAACTTCACAGGGTTAGCTTGATCTACAGTTTCTATCCCATCTTTGTTCTTCCACCTAGATTTTCATCCCATCTTTGTTCCTCTCTTCAATTTTTCCCCATGCTGTTCACTTGTGTTGCCTGATTCTGCCCCTGCAACACGTGGAGAAGTTCATAGTTTTATCCCCGTTTGTATCTGTAACTTCTAATTTGGAAGTAGAATTTGAACCAACTTTTTTCCCCATGTTTTGTTTTCACTGATTTCTCCATCTTTCCTCCTTACTGTTATTGTAATCATGAAAATGCTGCTTAGTGTAGAACAAATTATGATACACAGCAACTGTAAAACTAGAGAGATTTGTTGGCCATATGGACTTGCTTTGAATTTACACTAGCTTGAGTGTAAGTGGGATCTGGTTTGGACCTGGAGTATATTAACTAGGTTTACACTATTAGGATGATGCAAACGGCAGTGGGTGGGTAGACCAAACCATTGGGTTTCACTTCATCAAATGTCTAACAGCAGGCGTAACCAGAGGGATCATAATTAATTGAGGGAAAATGCTGCTTTATATTTTCCAATAGTTTTGAGGAATCAGGAATGGAGACTTCATCGTGTGCTCCATCACATAAGAGAGGTAACGCCTACAAAGTGTATTCCATTCAGCCAAATTGTGCAGCAGTGGTATTGCCTGAAAATATCGGGTAACCTCTTCTTCACATTGCTCAGTTGTAACTGAGAGCAGAATCTAGATTACTGTGTCAGTCTGTGAAGGGAATCTCCTGCTAGGGAGCCAAGAGTGAAAAAGAAGCAAAAGATAAAGTGGGTAGAAAGGAAAATTATAATTATGTTAGAGGTTGAGCTAATGCTTTCTAAAAATCTCAGCTCTGACATGTACCTGTCTGCACTTTTGCTTCTTGCTGGTTTTCATGCTGCGTATCCTGGACTAATTCCTGTTCAGCAAACATCTGTCAGGCATAATAATTTCAAGCATTAATCCTTACAGGAATTAACCAGCTTGTTAGTTGATGACCTGAACTAGATAGTTTCTGGGGATTATTGCTATTTAAATCTTACCTACCTTTCAAACAGTGGCAGCATGCCGCGCTGGTTTTCTTTTCTTTCTTTTTTTTTTTTTCGCTGGTCTGATATGTGTTTAGATTATCATCCCCTCTTTCACTCCTACCACGCGGTAGAAGGCAGAGAGGAAATCCTGTGCTGCCTCCGACATGAGTAAGGAGGAAGCCGCCGGTTTCTCTTCGCGCCAGACTTGCTCGTGCTGCCAGTTGTGCCGAACCGCTGTTGTAACGTCCAGCGGCGGCCAGGCTGGATTGCATGCACTTGTCGTGCTCGAAACACGTYGGGGAACTTTGATGAAATCACCACAGACTTTTACCTGCCCTTCTTTCCAGAATTCCCACAGTTTTGGTAAGGTTTTTGCAAGGTTTGTTACTTTTATTTCATAAGGAAGTGAGATGGTCGTGACCCTGTGGCGTGTCTGTATCTTTTGGCTCCTAATAACTTTTTGAACTCATTTTCCACTTTCCATTAAATTTACCAGAGAGTTAGAAGTGTCAAAGATACTAAGTTCCTTGAAATTTCAAGGATTTGAATTATAATGAAAAGGAGACAGAAATAAGTGGCTGCTCCGGCAGCACCCAGCTGGTAGCTGGTGAGACGCGCAGAGAGCAGCCGTCGGCGCGCTCGTCGCCAGAGGAGGCCCGCGCCTCGCCTCCTGCTCGGTGCGAGGGCTGCAGGGCGCTGGCGGGGAGGGTGGGAGGATCCGAGGGCGAGGGCCCTGTGCGACGAAATAAGGCCTGATAAACTGTTTTGTGAGCAGCAGGCSAGGATGGGGAACTCCTTCATGTAAGGCAGGAAAAATGAAGTGAAAATATCCCTGCCATAGTGCTCACCACAAGGGGTTGGAGATAAGGGGCAACCAGCGAAGTTGATAGAAAGAGTATCTGTTGGAAGTGTTGCTGGCATTCAAGACATATCAGCTTTTACAGCCCCAAAATGTTCACCGAGTTGGGATGGCTGAGATCCCTTCCCTGAAGTTTGTTAAATAGTGTGGGTTTAAGGTCCCATATGCAACTGTTGAAACATGACCTGGGTGTACACAATAAGTTAAAAAGAGATTAAAGAAATTCAATGTTATTTTTTTTTTAATTAGGGAGTACAATTTGCATCTAGCATTGTTGCTTATATTGTGCTCATTGAGCCCTTCGCACAAAATGTCTGATTATTAGAGGCTCTGTTGTGCTGTGGTGTAGCCCCTATCACAGAGTTGAATGCCTTTTCCCTTCAGGAAGATGATAACGTGCTTCTCTTGTTTTCTGAGTCAACCTTTAGCAAGGTGCCTGCTGAACCCTGATCTATGAATTCAAACGAAATAGCAGGAGAAAATTCCAGTGACGTGAAATGCCTTTAAAATATAACAAGTGTTTGTGGCATCTTTAAAAAATGGCCTTGGAGACTACTTAGGAAAGTTTATTACTTCTTTTAGATCAAAGTCACGTTTGTGCCATGATGTTTATCACTCCTTGTAGAAGAATTATATATTACTTGGGTTATAAAAATCTGTGTCTTTACGCCTTTTCCTTATTGCAGGTATTTGAGAATCGTTACTGCTATGACACATTTGTCAGGAAATGTTTGTCAAATATGCCAGCCTGTGTGTGGAAATCCTCAGCTGAATGTATCTCTGCGTTAGCTCTCTGGCAACCGGCAGCCCCAGAGATATGTCCCATGATATTTAGGGTGGGATTTTCAAAGTTGCTGAGAAGAAGTAGGCCCTGAGGTCCCATTGGGGTCTAAATAGAGCTGAGCTGCCTCATCTTTTTGGATGTCCACAGAAAKAAAAAGAGCTTTGGTTTGTTGTAGTATTCTGTTTCTAAAAGGTAATTAAAAGTGGTTGATGTAAGAGTGAGAAGAATAAGCATCAGCTTTACCCTCGCTGCTCAGCCCGGTAATTATCTGTGATCACAGTTTTAAATAACTCTCTGGTCCTCCGCACTGGAGGTGGACTGCTGACAAATGCGGCTCACTGCTGGGTCCTGCTGCCACTTTACTCTTGGTTTTGGTTTTGATTAATCTCAGTAGGGGGAGGTTCAAATCCCCTTTAGGTTTACAAACCATAGGACTTCAGTCCTCAGTCAGGCTAAAAGGACTACTGAAAAAGCAGTGCTGCTTCATCTCGGAGGCATTCTTCGTCCCTGTTGTGAAATCCTGGGCTACGCAGAGCACTGGAGTTGTGGCGATGCTGGTCTCTTCACAGAACCCAAAGCGTGCTCGTGCTCCAGCGGCTGCTGGGAGGGGCCTTTGCAATTGAAAGCAGAGATGCGATCTTGCTCTTTAACCCAAGTGCCTGGCGAGCGTGCACAGTGGGAGGGTGACGAAGACATGGAAACTGCAACAGTTCAGGCAAAAATGAGTCACGAGAAAGCAGCCTGTTTTATTCAATTCCAGAAATGTTCTCAACCACTCAAAATTAGGTTAGATCCACCATTTTGCAGTGGTCTACTTTGTTTCTGAGGTTGGGGATGAGGTTGCTGGTAGTTCCAGTAATGTATTTTGTTTGCAACACAGGCAGGCCTTGTTTGCCCATGAGTTTGTCTGAACACAAACCTGTGCCGTTTTGCAATATAAAGCCTGGCATTATCAGCTTAGTGCAAATACTACTTTAAATTATGTCCCGAGTGCTGACTATTTAAGTCTAGCTTTACTTTTACCCTGCTGTATGTTTTTGACAGCATTTCAAGGGTTTAGCTCTTGCAGTGGTCATTTTTCTCTTTCTTTATATAAACAGATCTTCCTGTTCTATACAAATCTGCTAATTTGATCCCATCAAAATCACTCATTTATTTTAATCAACAACTTCAGTATTTAAAATTAGTATTGTCCTACTTGCTAACTACTTTTTTTTTTTATTCCAATGAGTCTTACTTTTTCCATATAAATATCTCATTAGCCTCATCCTAGTGATAATGTTTTGAAAGCTATATCTGAGAAAACTTATGTTTTGGGGAATTAGTCCTTCAGCTGTTCTTCTAAGGGGGACAAAAGACATTGTGCCCTTAGACTATACTTGTTAAGTACTTGCAAGTGACTATTTCTAACAAATATTTCTAGTAAATACTTGACTTACAAGGTTTATTAGTTTAAAAGCTGTGTGCTTAATGCTCCCAGGTTGCACACAATTGCAGAGACAGAGGCATCTGACTGATGGTCAAATAAAATTTAACACTGGTTTTGTAAGAGGAAAAAAAATTGTACGTGCAAAAACCCCTAGATCCAAATGTGGAACAGGTATGTGGAAGAGGAAAGGATGTGGAAGAGGAAAGAATGCAGACTTGTAGGCAGATTGACATCCCATATCCCTGAGCACCCACATTATGATTGTTGGCCTCTTGAGGACATGGGATTCCTGCAGAAGGCAAGTTGTCCCACCTCTGGCATGGATCCTTGCTTGGAAGTGCCCCTCTCTCGCACTGACTCCCCAGGGAATCGCAAGGCTCCTAGCTCAAGGTGTCCCACTGACAGCCTGAGGTTTGGTGCAATGAATCCACTCTCCTGGTGTGAGACACACGTCTGAGTCCCTGTGTGTTTGCAGGCCCCATGCTGAGGCCTCGTGCTCGAGCAGGGCTTGAGGATTTCTTTCCGAGTATCTCTGGCTTGAAGGGGTGGGCAGAGGACATGGGTGATGGAACCACCACAGCTTGCACAGAGCACTGGCAATACAGCTGCAGTCTCTAACGGCCCTTTCTTCCGTGAGCCACTGCATGTCCCTAAGTACACACTGATGCCCTGCTTTCGTTGCTGAACCCCTTCTGACATGTCATCTGTAATCTCTTTGGGACAGAGGTATTATCCTTTTAACTGTAGGGCACTTCTGCTCAGCGCAGGGTGCTGTGAAAGCACACTCCTCGTACGTGGCTTAACACATTGGGGTCCTGATTATGAAAATGGCCCTGAGGAGTTACCGCGTGACAAGCTGCACGCAAACAAGAGGAGCTGCTGCCAGCCAGCCAGGGAAGACAGACAATTTCTTACTAGGCTTGTGATGCCAAACCAAAATTAAGCAGCGCAGCTGGGGTATTAAGAATCACAAGGAAGAATTACTTGGGAATAGTCTACAGAGCAAAACTAATGTGCAGAATATATTTGGCGAGTATATTTTCTCACCTTTGAGAAAATGAGATTGTCTGTACACAATATATGACCAGCAAAAGAGGAATGATTTATCAGATACATTATTCACTCTGAATTTTTCACTGATCTCTGGCCAAGAGGCAGATACCATAGAGGGTGATCAGTCAGTATATCAGTGCTGTGACTGGCACCCAGTACTGAGGGATCGTACAGTTTGTGGAGGACAAGTGGGAGATAATTAAATACATAAATTCTAGCTTCCAGAGACCATGAGACTAATGCTGTTGGCTTGCAGTGCTTTTTTGTTGGCTGACTGATGGTAAAACTCTTAGGAATCTGAGCAAAGCTGAAACCTAGCCTACTTCAGCAGCTGGGGACAAGTTCACAAGATGCAGATTGCTGGTAAGCCCGCAGGTACCCTCCAGGGACAATTTCCAAAGAAGAAGAATCGCTGCTGAAGTTTTAGACCAGAGGTGTTTAACCTGTGATTTCTCAGACTAAAGAGTCTGTGAACAGTAACTAGGAAAAGCAGGCCTCTTGTCATTAAGTTTAAAGTCACTAAACGGAGATGTGCATCTCTACAGAGACACTTGAAGGTATACCTATTACAAAAGGTTGAAAATCACTGTCTGCAGTGTTTATTTTGTTCTTGTCCTTTCAAGTATTTCCTTATTGCCTAGAAGCAAGGAACAAAGTACCTTTGAACCTGAGGTGTTACCTATAAAGGGGATAGAGATAGCCTTACTCCCCGGGGTGGCTGAATGAATAAATAGTCTAAAGATTGTTTAATACCTCAATAGAAAGAAGATCAAAATCTAAACCAGACAGATATCCAAGAGAGATACGCTGTCTCCTTGGTGGTAAAAAGGAATTCTAGACGAGTACTAAACCCTACATTTTACTTATCTAGTTGAATCATGGTAGACCAGTCTGTCTCCTAGAGTGACCTGGGAATGCAGAAGTGTGTGTGTGTGGAGTGGGGACAGATCGGTAATTAAGAGTCCTCACCGATACTTTTTACTTGCAAACGACTTGAAGATTAAAATACCAAAACTAAAAATGCTGTGGTCAGGTCTCCTGATTGTTGTTCCTGATACTAAAAGGGAAGATAGCTCCAGGACCCAGCTCTGCCTTACTTGCACATGAGGATTCCATTCAGAAATAGAACTATTTTAAAATTTTGATTTCTTTTTGAGGCAATTTTTTTTTTAGACCTGAGAATTATATATTTTCCACAGCATTCTTATAAAGCAAAAAGATAGCCCATTTGCACTGGCTTTCACCAAAGTCTGAAATTAATCTTTAAACAAATGGTTGAAAAAATTAGGCTTTTTCAGAGTTAGCTTGCGCAAAGCATGTCTGACAAACAATTTTTTCTCTCTGCTTTTCAGGTTTTTATATTAGGTAGGTGATAGAAAATTGTTAGGTGTGATCATGTTGTGGCATAATGTTTTGCATTAGCTATAGGCTTCCAATGGTTTGTTTTGTAAGGGAAAGGAAATGGTTATGATATGCATGAGTGCTGTATGTACTCACGATGTTAGCATTCCTTGGTTGAAGGGGATGCTTGTAACTAGGATATGGATGTGTTTATTCCAAAAAACTGTTTATTCTCTATCTCATTAGGTCATTAATTAGGGCAAACAATTGCTGACTGTCATAAACATTCACTGCAAATGACACAGGAAAAGACTGTGTTGGAAGATGGCCAAGGTGATAGGATTAATGTTTTGAGCCTCTAAAAGATTATGCTGGAAATAACTACATCTTTTATTTGCAACCTTGAGGGCTTCTGCACCCACTCAGGCAGTTTAACTCTTCTCTACGTGGGTGCAGCTCCCCAGAGGCTTTCAGTCCCTYGGCTGGCAAAGCATCAGCTACTGGTAACGTGATTCAAAATAGCTTCTCCTGGAGCAGACCAAGAATATTCAGCTATGGAAAGACAATGGTCAGTGCTTTGCCTCTCTGTGATCTGTGCCAACGACTGACCCTCCGCTCCAGCCTGAAGAAGACGGGTCAGAGCTCCCCAGCTCTGCTCCTTCTCAGAGCTCTCATTACAATATCCAGGGAAGCTGAAAAGTTATTAAATTATCCCAGATACAATTCCCAGAACCAAAATTGCTTCCACACTCATGCATTTGTATAAAATTTGACAGAGTCCAATGTTTGGGTTTTTTTAAATCTCTTTTTTCACGTTCAATCCCAGAACCAAATGGAAAGGGTTATGAAAAGTTTGAAGGATTTCAATAATTGGAAAACAGTCTCCCTAATGGTGAGTGATTTGAATTTCCTGGAGCATTTTTGTACTTTTATTTTTGTAAGAACTGGATTCTGGAAACTAGTCAAGTAGTACGTGAATATAGGAATCCAAGACATACTGAAACCATTTTAAAGTCTGTGTTTTATAAATGTAGGGAGTAAAAGAATATTTAAAGTGGGAGTGGTGTGAGAAACATTTTAAGAAGTTGGTTGGGTTTTTTTGTTTGTTTTTTTTTWAAAGCATGACTTGGCAGAGAGAAAATAGTACGTTAGGAAACATTGCAAAATAATAGGCTAATCCTACCAAAAAGACACTGCACTTGCAAAGTAGCTTTAAAAGCTCTCAGTAGTGCATTACAAATATTAAATAAGTATATCTCACAATACCCTAGTGAGAGTTATTAGATGCACTAGAAAGATTGCAGAAGTAGCTGTACTTAAGGAAGAAGTGCTCAGAGAAATTTGGCCCCACGAGTGCTGGTGGGATCAGATGGAGGATGACCCG
Organism: Oceanodroma leucorhoa; assembly: GCA_030449065.1. Lineage (NCBI taxonomy): Eukaryota > Metazoa > Chordata > Aves > Procellariiformes > Oceanodroma > Oceanodroma leucorhoa. Next base: position 6,087,962 of record JASVER010000027.1, on the reverse strand, counting down.
TGCCTTTCACTGTGTCAGGGTCTGCTGTGGAGACCCAGGCATCTCCACGTCCCTCAGTGGTGCTGCTGCCATGTAGTGGCTCCAAGAACTACAATGCAGAGCAGTCAGCTAATTAATTTATCTGCTCTTTCAGCGAGACAGCTCCGAGACCAGAGCTGATACAAGGCTGCCTCTGTATCTCTCATCTTCAGCCCAGCCTAACACAAACAGGGCACAGCTCAGGAGCTGAGCAGATTTTATAAGCAAAACCCAGCTTGCTGTTGCTTTGGATCTCATTAATTCATGTCGGGGTGTTGAGCCTGTGGCCCATGGGCAAGCTAGGGGGACAGCACGTGTGCCCCCAGCGCCCTGCCAGCTGCCCCTTCTCCTCGGGGAGCTTGGGAACAGGCGGTGGGGTCACAGTCCTCTGACCTCCCTCCTCACTAAATGGTTTTGTGCCTGGATGAGAGAGGGGCGGAGGAGTGATGCTGACTTGAGACAGGTTTGTGTTGCCACGGGAGTTCATCTTTCCCTCTTCCGAAGGTGCGGATATCCCCTGCGTGGTAACCGAGCCGCAGGCAGCCCCGCTTGTGCTGCGGGTGTGCAGCGGGGCTGGCAGGGCAACTGGGCGAGGGCTGAGGCATCGCGCCCTCGGTGGCACTGAAACACGTGTGCCTACGCAGACACTGCCAGCTGGTGTTTTGGGGGCCATGGGGCCATGGAGGGTGATTCAGAGAAGGTAGGAAGACTAGCGTTGTGGGAGAGGTTCGGCTAAATGATTCTGGAGCTCGTCTGTGTCTTACATTTTCCTGTTCCTGAAACATGCTTTTTAATAACCTCTGGACGTGCTGCAGGAGCTGTCCTGGGTCAGTTACGCTCAGCTTGAAATATGCTGCTTCCTTACCTCTACTAAGTGACTGTGTTATTGCATTTGGACAAATAACAGTGAGTGTTGCTCAGCGTCTCATTATCTATGCCAGAATATTTTAGGCATAGTTATTACCCTCATTTAGTAACATATGTATAGAGATGCTAAACGCTTTCTGCAGTAAAAATACGCCTTCCACGGTATGAATTAATACACCGATTCAAGTGGCACTAAAATTAAAAGCTGTTTTGAACAGCTACATGCATTTGAAAATGACTATGATAAAAATAATTTTGTACAAATTGCTCAGAGGATCGCACCTGTGATTAAGGGGAGGCTTTCCCTGGCACAGTGGGTCCTAGCGACTGAGCCTGCGGCCTGGGACGGGGTTGTGGCACCATGGTAGAGGTGGCCCTAATGGTCTGCTGCTGTTGCAGGTTGGTCTGTGAATGCTGGCTTTGCACAGCTGGACAGCTCAGGTCTGTCCCACGAGCTGCTATGGTGCTAGGTGTAGGAATTGGTCAAAATCAGTCAACGATGTTATACAGACAGTTGGAGTAACAAAGTGTTTATCTTCCTTTGCAAACTGGTGATCTTAATATTGAAATAACATTTTTCATGGCTTCCTGCATTGGCTACTTACGTAGGAATGCCTGTGTGTGGGAAGGGGGTCTGTGTTTCTGTGGTTTTTGGACRGAAAATCCTTGTGCTCAGAGGAGAGCAGCACGAGGGCAGAGTGTGAGTGGGGTTTTCTTCATGTTAGATGACAGTAGGTTTTCCACTGCTTCTTAACCATGTTTGATTGCCCTCTACTTTTTGTAAGAAATAGGACTAGGATAATGTAATGTTCTGTATTGGCTACTCCATGACTGGAGTCCTGAAGCCAGTTTTAAATATGATATGGATGTTGCCAGGAATAGAAACCTCTCCTAGGAAGTGAATGCCACTCCTCATCAGAGTCTATCCAGCAATGTACCATGAGTTTTTGTTTCACAACAGCATAACTGGAATCGCCAAAGCTTACACTTGCACATTCAGAAACTATTTGCCCAGAAATGTATGTATGTAACAGGGAAAGTTGTAGAGGACAGTCCCTCTATGGCTGCCGGATATAGTGAGAAACATTAATGTGAAAATGAGTTGATCAGTCAACTGCAAAGAGATGTGTGCTCTTTTCTGACAGCTGGCTTGGGTTGGATTGGAATGGATTGATTCTGAGGGTCAGTTCTGGACCAGTCATAGTTGGAGAAGGACACAGCTATCTAGCAATCCACTGAAAATAACATTACTCCTTTAGCTGGCGTCATCCTTAGGACTCTTGTGATGTCAGTCAGTCAATGATTTTAGCTTTAATTATATATCCTGTCATATTTTTTATATTTGAGAGAGGGAGTAGCTGCCCCGTGCCACACCACCCTCGCTAAATCCAGTACATCCTGTTCTATTCTTTAATCTTTTCAAGGTGAGGTCACACTTTTTAAAACTGCCCTCTAGCTCTGAGAGTTACAGCTTTGGATTCTGCCCCATCTGACATCTCCCACTTAGAGAGGAATTCCCTCTTTCATGCAAATGCAGCTCCGCTTGTCTGCGCATGGAGGTCTGACCCGTCCTCTGCTCCAGTAATCCCCGTGGGTAGGGCAGCTGCTCTGTAGGTGCAGTTCTCCTGCTCTGTTCTGAGACCTGTTGGGCATAAAGCCTGCTGAAGGCTGGGAAGCAACAGTTTAGACTGCTTCTGTTGCCAGACATCAGTGTTGTGAACACTAACGTCTTGTTTCCTCTGGTCTAATGTGGAAGAAAATGCAGTGGGAACTATGGGGGATGACATCTAATATTGCATGAATCCTTTTACCTCATGCAGGAACATCAGCAGGATGGTGGGAAGCTTTCTGCCAGTGGGCAGAAGCAGCATGGCTCTCCCCTGTAAAGACTAAGCTGCCGAGAGTTAAAGTGATTACAGAAAACCGTTGGTCCAGCTTTGCCAACAGTCGTGCTCTGCCCCTCACACCGAACACTTTCTTCCACATGAATTGTTTCATGGAAACTGCGGGGGCTGTTGTGAAACTGAATTCTGCACAACAAACTTGGGTTCAGTAATTAACCCTCAAACTCTGTGCTGCAAAAATATTTCAGTGATCAATAACAAAGAGGAAAAATATTTTAATTTACAAGAGACACTGACTGCTTGGCTGGCAGTAGCTGTAGGATGTGATCCAAAACCCTTTAATGCCAATGGCTATCTCTCTGTTCACTTCAGCGGAGCTGACCTACTGGGGGCTTTGTTATGATTCATCCTTATTAGTCAAGTTGAGTACGGCAGTGCCTAAGAGCGGGCGTARGATGGCTCTCCTCTATTGCACAGCCACAAAGGGGGCCGTCTGGGCAGCAGAGAGCTTCCGCTCTACACAGAGAAGACATAAGAGCAGGTCAACAGAGCAAGCAACCATCACACCCACCCACTGATTGGGAAGGGGCAGCAAGAGAGAGGGAGGGGAAAATGAAAAGCTCAGAGCCTGCTATGGAATAAAAGAGGTGGCAAAAGAAGAAATCCATAAGTGTTGATATTCCCATGTGATGGCTTGTGAGTTGTTTGTTTTGGCAGTTGCTGGCTAATTCCCGTTGTGTCTGTATATCCCAGACTCACTGCACGTGCATTCAGATAACTTCTCCATGGTCTCAGAAGAACAAGTTAACTGAGGGCCTAAGCATCTGATCCTGATCTCACCAGCTTTGAAGGGTTTATATAAGTCTAAGTTAAGCATGCGCTGAAGTGCTGTGGAAGGGCACAGGGAGAGTTTTGTACTGCCTAGGCTCTGGGAAGAGACAGAAAGTGTTTGTGATTGGTGTAGCCAATCTGGAATACACCACAACACCAGATTAATCTAATTTGAAAGCTTTGAATTAAATCTGTTTGCTGTAATGGAGCCTCCCACAGTTCCTCACCTTCTTTTTGTTTCCTGGTATATTTTCATTTGGGAAAGCTGCAGTGTGAGYGTGTTCTCTGTGCTCGACTGAATCACGACACTGCTACATTTTTTGGTATTATCATTAAAAAGGAAAGCCACAACATCATTAGTTYTTCTCCCTTGCTCCTTTAGATTGCATTGAATGTATTCCTGTTTAGGTCTTAACCAAAACCTACTTACTTCCCTGTTTCTTATCCTTTCAGCTTCTTCGAATGCAATGACTCAGCAGCTACAGGATGAATTTGACAGTAGCGTGGAGAATGCAGAAGCTTGGATGAAGGCCATCCAAGAGAGACTGAGGATCAATGACAACACCAAGGGACCTCGATCTGCCCTAGAAGCCAGGCTGAGAGAGACTGAGGTAAGGGAAGAGTGATGTACCGGTTCAGAGGTGGATGTCACTGCTGCCATTGTTACAGCAGTTGTTGCTGTGAGCTCTGGAGTTTTCCATTAGGAAACTATCAGCTGCCCCTGCTTGCTGGAATATTGGTCCTGTGTGGATGGGTTTACATCAGTATTCTTTCTGATTTTTCCATCTGCATTTTTCCATCCATTGTAGAAAAAGAGGATGGCAAATAGATATCACAGGCTTCCAAGCTTTTCAGATTGATTTGGAAGACTAGCAGCAGGTTTGGCAGGTTAAAATGTTTACAATCTCCTATGRGCATGCTCAAACCTGAAACAATTGAGTCGCTGCTTGAAATAACCAGATAGTGATTTGCAGAAGTCCAGCAAGTAGCATGAGAGAACCAGATCACATTAGTGCTCCGTCTCCTCCAGGACTCTGGCACTGATAGAGAAAGATTGCAGTGTCCTAGTAATGGGCTGTTCTAGAGTAATCCCCTTGTCCTTTTCCATAAATCCTGATGATAAGAGGGTTTACAGCTCCCCTTTATAATCTGTCTAATGAAAAGGTAAATGTTTAAATTTTTTTCTGTTCTTAATCTCTTGTATAACTCTTCTCACAGAGATCCCGTTGCAGATTGTGCCTCCTCTCTTACTGTGATTTCACATTCATTAACTTCAGTTTCATTAGATGTTATCTTGTTCTTGTAGTCTCAAAGAATGAAACGCTCCTGTTTGTCCCATCTCTACTATTCATGATTAGAGGGAGTGGTGGTATTTCTATGATTAACATTGAAACTATTTTTATATTTGTATTACCTTTAATTCCAACTAGTCTGTTATTTAAATTAAATGGCCAAATCTTTCCCATCATTATTTACCCAAAAGTCTTTCTTTTTGTGTGTCTACTCATGTTTGGACTGCCTCTTCTGAAGTTTAACAACTCCAAAAAAACAAATTGCAGGCTCACATGAAGGACAAGGTAGTTTACATGATGGTACAGCAATGTCTTCAGGCTTTTTCCTTATCTGTGGCTCACTGGAGGCTGGATCTTGCCTCTGGCATAATATAGAGTCTGTTCGTGGAGTGATGGTTGAACGCTAGACTTGCATGTCAGTCATGAAAATCTGAAGTATTTCCTCTTGGTCTATAGATTTATTTCTGCCCTTAAATTATTTTCACCCTTTCCTTTTCTCTGGGAACCTATGATATGTACAGTCTCAAAAAACATGCAAGAAACACAGGAACTTGATTAGAGAGAGTGGTAGTTTGGCAAAGGGAGTGCATTCATGGCAGAGATAACAAGATGTACGGTTTAGAGGTTTGTGGTGATTTAATATGGCCTGAACTGAAGGCTGTTGACTTCTGTGGGCTTTGGAGGAGGTCTATAACATGCACAGAATCATGTTAGATTTTTTCAATTCCGATTCTGGAAATTCATCATTTTAAAGAATAACAAGTGTCTGTTCTCTCCTCCTGTGTGTACCTTATCCACCTCCTGCTCCCTCATCCTGCCTCCTTTCTGGGCCTGGCTTCCCTGTCTAGCTCATGTCTCCTTGTGATGTGCTCGCTGCTTCACCTATTGGCTGTTTCCAAATCCAGTGATCATTTTTCAGTTCCTTTTTTGCATCTGGCTTGCATTTTTTTTCATGCTTCCTTCCTGTGGTTTATTTTCTGTTAATTTGTTAATGAAAAGGCCAGCCAAAGACAGCAATCATTTAAAAAACAGATTTGAAAAAGAAAATGCCTGTACAGCCACTGCTTTCTCTCCAGCTGTTGTTTGCTTCCACTTGCTGGAAAAATGTCAGGCTTAGAATACAGCTTTACTCCTAAATTTTTCCTGTCAGGTGATAGCTGCGGCTTTTATTTTCTTYCTCTGCCCTACCCTTTGCCCTGCTTTCCTGGATTCTTTTAATCACGCTTTTCATAGTAGATAGTTTGTCCAAACACCAGTTTGTACGTCACATGCAGATGTGCTGTGTACATGCCAAAAGAACGGTTCTTTTCCCAGGATGTGAGACTGGAAATCCAAAGGCCTGTGACTTGGTCTCACCTTTGCAATAACTGACGTGGTTTTTTTGAACAAATCCCATGGGCCTAATCTTTCCAAAAGTAGTTGCTGATTTTGAACCTCTCAGCGTTTTCATTATAGAAGCCTCTTCCTTCAAACTTCAGAGCCTGCAGTTTGCCAGGAGTTTGTGAAAGAACAGCAAGAAAACCTAATCTGATGGTGTCAGAAATTTGGATAAAGTGATGCTGATAGCTGACATCCAAATCAGGACATAATTAATCTGTTAAATTTTACAGAAGTTGTGCTGATTTTCCATCTCTGGGTAGAGGAAGAGAATCTACTTAAAATTAGATGGCTTAACTTTCAGTTCCTGGCATTCCAATTTGTGTAAGAAAGATACACATTTTCACCAATTAATAACTTAGCAATTTAGGGTCAAAGCAAAAGTTGTTAGCAGGCAGAAAATTCCACTAGTTAATTTCTCTTGGCTTGTGTTCTGAGCCAACTTTTATTTGCAATAGGAAGCCTTTTTAATATGCTCCATGATTTCTTATAGTAGAGCTTAAAATTGAGATGTTGCAGTGTACCCTGTGGAGATTGCCTCTGTGCTTTTTGGCAGGTGGGGGAGAACAACTGGCATGTGGCAATATAGTGGCAACTTTATAACCGCAATGGAAACACAGCCGCAGATGTTTGATAGATGATGATCTGGTTTTTGTAGCTAACTTAAAATGTTTTTCAATTGCTATGTGGTTTTCAATTCAATTCAGCCCTTTAGGATGTTTAAGAATAAACAAATCTGAAGAGAAGTTTGTATTTTCTTTTCAGGAGAAGCTTTGCAGCAGGGACTTCATGATTCCTGGGTAAAAACAAAGTTTAAGCCGCAACAATTACGCATGCTTTCTTTTCATGCTTTCAGTCTCATTTGTTTTTCTCATAGAAAATACGTGCGCTGGAACCAGAAGGCAGCTTGAAAATGGACTTGATTCTTGTGAAGGCAGATGCTGCTCTTCGCAGCATCAGTGAGGATAAGAAGCACGAGGTGCTATCTAAACTGAAAGACATAAAAGCCTTGTGGGAAGAGACAGCCATATACATTACTCACTGTCACAGGTAAGACAAACGTACTCTTTGCACAAGACTGCTATTTGGTGTGTTTAGGCGGTTGTCTCATCCAATGCTTTCATAAAGTTCTGCCTGCCTTTCTCTRCTGTCTGGATTGTAGATGGCAATCACTGCTAATCCCAGTCCCATGAGCATGTGGGGGACTGTGCGGGGAGAGAAGGTCGGTGGGACCTCAGTGCTCTCTCTCATTCACAGCCAGCCCATCTCATGGTCCTGAATGGTGAGTTCTGCCAGGCGCAGGGACCTTGTACAGAATATTTCCTCCCCGAGCAGGGAGGACCTGCGAAGTGTATCCTGACCTTCTGAAGTTAGAGCAGCTTAAACTTGCTAAGAACCTTGTCCTTTGCTTTGAAGGCCATTTGAGCTTGCCAGTCTCCACTGCTCCCATCATAATTTCATCTAACTCATCTCTCTTGCTCTCCCCAACAGCCGTATTGAGTGGGTCTGGCTGCACTGGAGTGAGTACCTGAAAGCCCAAGATGAATTTTACGCATGGATTCACAACATGAGGGTGACCTTRGAGCCTGACATTGAGTTGCAGCTTGGCTTAAAGGAGAAGCAGTGGCAGCTGAGCCATGCTCAGGTTTTGCTGAATGATGTCTTAAATCAGTCAGTCCTGCTGGAAAGGCTGCTAGAGGAAGCTGCTTCCTTGTTCAACAGGATAGGTGACCCCAGCGTTGATGAGGATGTTCAGAAGAAAATGAGGGTGGAATATGAAGGAATCAAGGAAGAAGCTCAGGTACACCTGTAAAGAATGGGAGGTGTTCTTCATTTCACCAATATACAATATTGTTTGCTATCTGCTTCTTGAGTGATGGGGCTTACCTGGTAGGGCTGCAAAAAGAAACAGAGCTGAGGACCCCATTCTTTCAGTCAGTGGACTGTTTGCAACAGTCATCGTATCCCAAGATAAGCTGTTAATTGGGATGTTCTCACACTGTACTTTATAGTATGTTGTTGTAAAGTAACTGCAAGCTGCTTGCTATGATCTAGTGAATATTGGTTTAGGTCATCTCTGTATAAAGTTTGAATTGTTCCTCATCTTTCAGTGCATTAGTGATCCTCGTATAACCAGATGCAAAGTACCCATTCTCAGAGCCAGGGAATTTTACATGCATGCACCCTTGTTGGAGGATGTAGTATTGGTCCAGATCCAGAGACACACACCCTGCCTGCAGAACTGGGAAACACGGAGGTGGGAGTCAGCTGCGGCCCAATACTGAACTCAACTAGCCAGTTCCAGTATCTGAAAGATTTTCACTGCGCGCAGATACTAATCCTTGCCTGATGGTAATCTTCCAGCTTGAACAGTTGTTAGATAGGCTGGTGTAAGACATCCTAGTTCATCTTTCAGTGCCGGTGATTTCCTTTGACCCTATTCCTGGGTAAAGATTTCAGATAAGGCTCATACTTTTCACTTCTAAAACTCGGGTAAAGACAGGATTGGACCATGTGGCATGGCTGAGGGGCAGACATCTGCAGATGGGCGGAAGAACTCAGTTTCTTACTAGCCTATATCAGTAGAAATACTCAAAGGGATATTTGAAATATATATAGACACATCTATCCCAAGCATATATAGAGATTAAAATCTAGTCTTTGTCTCACAGTGGCTTCCAGGAATTCCATAGGCTGGAATTACCTGATGCAAATACAAATAATTTTCATTGCATTGGCTCTGCTATCTGCCTCTGTCATGATGTTGCCTTCTATTTCTTCTCACACCTATGTCCCAGCCCAGACCTGGAGCCTGACAGTGATGTATACTCTCCCACCCTGGGTGCTGTCATACAGCTTGAGATCACACTGGAAGAACAAAGACATTGTGATGCTCATGCCATTGCTCTGCTTGCTCTACAGATACTTTTTCTGTTTTTGAAAAAAACACCCAAACCCCAAAACAATGAAAAAAAGCCCGAGCTGGCACCTTTCGTGAGCATGAAATTCAGATATTTTTTAGCCATAAAGATAAAACTTCTGCTAATAAGTCTCTCAAAAAAACAGAGGGTATTTGGAAATTCTGTAACTGCAGCTGCCACAGAGAGGCTGTAAAGCCACAACAGACTTGCACCTCAATGTTGATTATTTATTTTTAAAGGTAGATCTCTTCATTATAAGGCAACTGGATTTACGAATAAGAAAGTTCCTGAGAATTTAAAATTCTCATTCGATCCCTTCTAACCAAGATTTGTCTTTGGTTTTGAAGCAGGAGACAGTCATTAGCTATTTTAGTAAGGCAGTTCTTTCAAACAAGTCACTTGAATACTCAAAGCCAGAATGGGACCTCTCTGAGACTGGTTTTACGTAATGTAATTTCTCTAACTGACTTGGATAAATGCTGGTGTAAATGAGATCAGGAAGTGGCTCATAGACAAAATATCTCTTTATGTCTCCAGCCAAGTGAGATGCTAGAAAAAGCTTTTCTTTGGCATTGGTTACAAATACCACATTTCATAGAAGGATGGAGTGAGAGAATCCAGCTAAGAAATCCCTCTTTCAGGAGGTATGGAACAAAGAAGGTAGTTGGGAAGCCTTGGATTTTGCAGCTGAAGTAAATGCAGAGTTCATTAGCTAATGCCAAGGTTACAGGCACCTTGGGAATCGTGTTGGAAAGTATAACACTAGTTAGAGAAACCCTGCCACCTCTTCCAACAGGAGGGAGGAATGAATGAAGGAGTCGCAGGAGTTGTAAGGGGACTGCTCCGGCCCCTCGCATGATGAGAGGCCAGGCTAAATGTGACGTGCCAGCTGAATGCCAGCTGAATGCCTGAGCTGCCTCCCAGAGGAGGCTCACTGGTGTTTGTAGATTACACTTGTGTTTGAAGAGCATTTTTAGATCCCGTGCAGTTGTCCAGCTCTATCAGAAGGCAAGCTCTTGGACAGTGTTTCTTAAATGGTTTGCCTGTGACATTGCTTCTCTGGTATGAGCATATGGTGAGGGGTTTTTTTCTTAGTGCTAACATGTGTCCTTATCATTCCCAAATTTTAAAAGCACATAATTTTCTTTTAATTACATTGACAGGGCTATTTTTAGATGTGGCAGCCATTTCCTACATGCTTTCCCTTGCCTAGTAAAATAACAGTATGCAGAGGTAGATGATTCTGGGGTTTAGCATAAATGATGACTGAACATGGTAAGAAAAGTTATGATATACAGTATGTTGATATGTAGTCAAATATATCAAATATGTCTGAGCACATCAAATGAATTTCAGTCCATGTTGTCTCTGTTAACTGAAACCGAGATATTTATAATGCCAACCCTCACATATCCTAGAGCTAAGACTAAAAGCACCAGGAGGGGCTACAGGAGCTTTCTGCACTCTACTTGAGATGCCACAGAGGGATTCAAAGCTGAAACTTCCTTTATGTGCTCTAGATTGCCTTCCAGAGGAGGCTCGTTTGCCTTTGCTGACTGTAAGGGGAGCTTAGGAAAGAGGGTTTCCTACGCCTCCATCCACCCTCCTTGAGTACCCAGGGCCGGGCATATCCTGCCCAGACACGTCTTTTCCTCTGCAGCCCATGGCAAACCCATTCTTTTCCTGTCAGTGCTCTCCCTCTTTCCAGGGCCATGTCCTTGCTTAATGTCTCCTCACATTAAGCAAGTGCACGTGGAGATGGGTTTAATACTGTTCTGCTCCCTGAACAGCCAACCTAACAGAAGCAAGTGATACCATATTTTCCATCATTAGAAAGTTTCCCTGCTCGGGGCAGGGGCTCAGCCAGCTCTTTGTAAGCCTTTTGTATGACAGCTAGCACAGTCTGTCCAGATCCATGGCATCTCTTCCTTGACCTCACRGACCAGCACGAGTATCCAAACTGTCTGCTCCTTTGTTTTGGCTGAATAGCCTGGCCAGGGGTGGGTCATTTTGACTTCCTCTTTAACTCGCTATATATTAGCATAAGACTTTTGAGTTTAATAATAGCTCTGCTTTGTTATTCTGACTTGCTCCCTTTGGAGCTTCTGTTAGTGCCACAAATTAGCCTAATTCCCTGGAATCGATAAGCTTGGGCTGACTTGTTTCACTTGGATGTTTGGCCCATTTACATTGCTGTAAGATTGCATTCTTCAAGTCCCTAACTTGAGGTCAAGGTGAGAATCATTTAACCTGTATGCACCTCTGCAGATTTGAGAATCAAGGCAAGGGGATTTAGCAAACAAGTCAGATGTTCTGCTGGATACATCTTGGTCACAGAAGTCTGCAGTCATAATTCTGCTTTTTGGTCTCATCCAAACCCATGTTTGCATAGGTGGTGCCCCTTAATAAGTGGGCAGCATTTCTTCCTCCATGGGAAGCAATTGTCCCTTAGCTGTCCCTCTTTTGTCCCAAAGCAAGTCAATTAACTTCAGGGAAGTCACTCTTGATTTGCACAAGTCGGCAGMGATTGCAGTGGCAGTGTGGAAAACACAGACTGGTATGGTGGCTTTGTACTGCACCATGGGCATAACCTGTCCCAAAGGTGAAGGGCAAAGTCCCAGAGCACCACCCCACAGCACTCGGGAGATCCCATGGTGACTGATGCTCATGCCACCCTTCTGCTGGCCTGGCTGGAGAAAGGCTGACAGGACGGCAATGGCCTACTGCCACCTCAGGCAGGTTGATGGGTGTGGGGACATGCCCAGAGCCTCACAGAGGCAAGGGAAACACAGAGGGGACTTTGAAACTCTGCCCACCATTGCAGGTATCACCCTACTCTCTGTGGAAGGCAGCTGGGATGAAGCTCTGCTCAGAGGCATGGGACGTRTCCCATATTACGCAAAATGAAACTCAGCCCATTGTCTGTGACAGCAAAGCCTTTCAAGGGTGCTGCAAGACTAAATGGATTGCGCAAGGAAGAGTTTTTTTCTAATGTAACTATAGTGTACCTCAATTGCTCTCCATGCCAACTGGTGAAGGGCAAGAAAAAATCAGTCTGATTTTGTAGGAAATAATACTTAGGTTGGCTATTATACTAGAGAAACAACAGAGCAGGATTCCTTGTGATTTGTGTAACATTTCCTTCAGCAAGGCCTAAACTTCAGCTGACAAACAAGGATAGTCAGGGCAAATGCGACTCTGCCTTGTTTTGAAGGGTGCCAGACTGGATCAGCGGGGAGCAACTCATGATGTGCAGGCCCCTGTAAGTTTAGGGATTGTCGGTTATAGGGTACACACACAGTAACTCAGAAAATGAAGCCTGCTTCCCATAGGCTTACATTTGCTTCCAGGGTCTGCAATACCACCACAGGATAGTTTGTGCTCTGCTAATTAAATAAGTATGGAAGTTCCTGGACTACATGATTGAAGGTGATGGTCATTTTCCATACAGCCTGCTTGAATAATGAACACTTCAAAACAATTTGCATGCCCCTAGCACAGTCTCTGTTATTCCCATTTTGATAGATAGGCAAAGTCAGTATCTGTTGTGTGCTCATCTTTCTTTTTAACCAGCGTGAGGAACATAACTGCTTGTCTCCCAAAATCAAAACCAGAAACAACTTCTGTCTCTTTTCTTTTTCTGAGAGAATAGGAAGTTTTGGAAAGGGGAGGCTAGAAATTCACCTGAGAGGACCTTGCAGTTTGTCTCCTCGGAGATTAGCCACTGAGAGCTTGCAGCACGACTGAGAGGGGACAAGCCCTTATGTCCTTTTGTGTCCTGTTTCTTGAGGTGAACTGCGAATTCCTGTGGAGGCCAACTGCTGTCAGGGCTCGTGGAAAGGGACTTTTGTTTGTAAATTCTGGGTTAGTGTAAAGGAAAAAGAACCAAATAAGCACTGTCCTCACGGCTTCTGATGTCTCTTGTTACAGAGCAGAGTGAAACTGCTTGAAAAAATAACCAAGGAACATGAGCGATACAGTGCTAACGTCAACCAGTTTCAATTGTGGCTGAATGGTGTGACAGAAAGATTAAACTGCTGCATTGGAGAAGCAACCAAGTCTTCGACAGAGGACAAGTTAAAGGCACTGAAGGTCCTTAAACAATATAATCCTGACAAGGAGCCAGGATTGTGTGTTCTCTATGCCTATATATGTTTCTCAAACCACAGAAGGGTGTACTTGAGAAAAGACTTATACAAACAAAATAAGGTGGTGATTGTAACATGGGCTAGGGGAAAGGAGTTGTATCAGGTCTTAAAGCTGTTAGTACATATTGTTCTCCCGACTGTAGCATGAGTCACAGGCTGATCTGCTTTGTTTTTCTTAAAGCCTGATCTCCTATGGTTATGTGATTCTTTGAGAATCTTGCCATTTAAACTTGTTTAAATGAATGATATTTGGTAAACATGATCCAAATAGCGCCTGAAGGCTCACAGGTTTTGAGAGTTTAGAACTGGTGATAAAAATACTGGTTTTGAGAACAGTATCCAGTATTTTGGTGCTACTGCTTAAATTGTTCAGCTTTAAATCTCTCAGAGAGATGATTATTAATATTTCTTACTGCCTGCAGCTCCTGTTTTCTTTGTCAGGGACCTCAGGTGGCAAGCATTTCTGAAAATCAAGCCAATACTTTCAGAATCGTGGCAGTTAGTATTACTCTGAAGGCAGTCAAATGCCCAACCCTGGCTTCTGGTCACTTGAAAAAAGACATACTTTGAAATAAGAAGTGAAGAAGAAAATATGTCTAACCAAAAGAGATGGTCTTATTTTTCTACTGCTTTCACCTTTTTCCCCAACTTCCCATTCTTGCAGCTAATCTTTATTTAACTTTTTTCTGCAGGAAATTGCCAAAAACATAAGGACTGGTGGAAAGAAATGGAAGCACCTTGAAAATCAGTGTGCAGAGGTGATTCAGAATACCTCCCCACTCGGAGCTGAGAGAGTCAAGGATGAACTCGAAGAGCTAAAAAAAGCCTTGGAGAAGTTGAAATTGCTGAGTAGTGAGGAGGAGGAAAGATTGCTCAAGATCCAACAGTCAGAAAATGCGTACGAGTCCCAGGCCAGACAATTAGAAGCAGATATCCAGGAGCTGAAAAAAGATCTTCAGAGACTAGAAAATGACCTGGACCCTGGGGAAGGGGAAAAGACTGAAGATGAGTTTGTAACTCTGTGGAGAAAATGCAATGTGAGTCGTTACCCTTTGTATGCCTAAAACCACCAGTCATAGATTGAATATGCATAGTCACATCCAACAGGTGCCTGTCCCATTGGTTAAAGGTGGTAAAGAAAGAGTATGAGTGTGTATAAAACACACTGAGGAATATGTGAATAGCAACAATGGAATCAACTATCCTAACATTTATCTCAGTCTGSACAGAGGAAGCAGGGTTGGAGGATGTGTTGGTGTTCATGTTTTGAGTTCAAAGGGACCATAGGCAAAAAGAGCACAATACAGAGCAAACAACAGAATTTGCTCTGCTTAAAAAGAAGCAGGAAAAATAATGCCTCACTGTATATACAAATACATACATACACACACACACAAATACACATATTTCTGCCGTATTTGGTAAGACCATTTTAATATTATATACTTCATCTCTGTAAGGTGGGTACCTGTATTTGTTTACCATCAGACACACCTTCATTCCTAAGAAGTCCCAAGTTTGTAGCAATCCAGGATTTACACCAAAATCAAATCTGTTGCAAAAAGGAATGCAAAGAGTTTGTCACACATAAAGTAGATAAGAATCTTTACCACTCATTTGCTCTTGAGGGTTGGTTTTGCATTTATTATCTCTTCTCAAAATACCTTTCATTGCTATTTGTATGTCTAGAACTCAGCAGGACTAGCTGGGATAAGTATATGCAAAAAGGATCCACAAAATACAGACTGGTTCAATCCAGCTACATTTGCATGTTTTTTTGTTGGTTTTGTTTCCCTACATCACCCTAGAATTAACATTCTGTATATATGAGCATTTGAGAAAGATCTGTTCATGCAGACATGGTTAAGACTGCTCCAGAAATGCATCTCATGTTATATACTGCAATCAGTGAACTGAAACTGGGCCTGTTTGTGATTCTGTGTTCAAACAGTGAACCTTGCAGATGAGATGCAGAGGCTAGGCAGTGTGAGGAGAGGAGAGAGCGCCTGCAGGAACAGAACTGTACCTGAGAATGTTTTCTGGCTTAGTAAAGTCCATATTCATTACAATAGGAAAAAAGGCAGCAGACAGGGGACTTGTGAATACCTTGAGAGACAGCCTTATCTCTTCATTTCATGTGCCAGACACTATATGAGGTGTGATCTGTTCAATATTTTTATGATTAAGGCAACGAGAGCAGCTCTGGCTGCAGAAGAGTCCAAAATCGAGAGGCTGAAGGCTCAGCTTAAGGAACTGCTACGGTTTTCCCAAGATGTGCAGCCACATGCTGAGAGTGTTGTCTCTGCAATACAGCAGTATCAAAGGTAGTGGGAAGTCTGATTATGCCGGGGGGTGGGCGGAATCTTCTCTCAGACATTGAAGGGATTGACAAGGGCCTAAGAAAAAAGTGATATGCCATCCGATTGTAGGTGATGGGTAGAAAAGAAAGGCTTTTGCTAATTACATCCGCTTCCTGATTTCAGTAAACCTGCAATTTTAGCCAATTGCTAGGAGCTGTAGGCTGCTGGCCATTTTCAAGCAATGATTTTGCATCATTAATGTCGTGTATGGTTTGAAAAAAATTAGATTGTTGGCCGCTAATTTGATCTTCTTAGCATTTAATAATAATCATTTATGTATTTTCCTTGCCTTTCATGACAGCAGCTAGAAAATCAGGACAGGAGCTGTAGTAGTAAACGGTTCAGAAGAATTACAGCCCTCTCTTGTTGAGTTTGTTGTGATGACTCATCAGCCTTAGCAATTATTTGGCAGAGTTTATTCCCCTTCTCCTGGCGGCGAGTATGCATGATTCCTGTTTTCAACTTGCCTTGGGTTGGAAACTCTGAAAGTTTAGCCTCTCCCCAGACTTCAGTGTTTCCGTTTCCAGGCTGCCTGGAATCAGGAAGTAAAGAAGCTGCAGCAAATTTTGCAAACTAGAAGAAAGGAGCATTTTTTTTAAGGAAAACAAAAGGTCAGTTTTTTTACTGTATCCAAGCTTATTTTGCTCTGTCCAGTGCACAGTATGCTGTCCTGCTGGAAGGTTTATAGACCATTATGGGAAAGAATTTCAGTTTAAAAACTAGCAATGTTGAAAGAGGAGCGGAGAAAGCAGGAGAACTTGCCTCTGAGTAGAAAATGGCAGCTGCTCTTTTGCCAGCTTTTCTCCAAAGCTTCTTTGCGAAGTCTGGCAGCTTCACACTGAGCCTGGCAGGGGCAGCGGAGCAAATGGCAAAGGACATATAATGTCAGAACCTTCTATTTGTGGAGCTTTTGGCCTCTGCAAGCCTGCCTTTGTTTAGCTCCGTAACGTCCCAGTGACACAGGTAAGATTATTGTTTCTGTTTTTATAGAAAGGCAGTATTAATTTTGATTGGCATTGCTCTTGCCTACCTGTCTTGTGAATTTGAAGGATACTGTTCCCATATGAACATATAGTTTGGGCTGCATTCTGCCATATCAAATAGGATTCTGCAAACTGGGAGGTCAGGAAAGCTGGGAAAAACAGGAGGCGTCTGCATGGGGTGTGTCACTGCTAGGCCTTGTTACTCAGCTGTATTTTGGATAAGCCTTTATAAGAGAAGCCTGGATATTTAATGAATGTGTGCTGATTTTTTTTTTTCCCCTATATATATATATATATATACACACACATATAGCTGTGCGTGTGTGTATATACATATATATATAAATACAAWGTTTATCAGAATCACCTGTATATAAATATAAATACAAGTGGTTCTGCAAAATTTTAAAAATTTATATCTGAAAAAAAAATGTATTTTCCTCTTTTTATAGGTAACATAGGGTGGTCAAAGATTTCTTAATGTAATTTTTTAAAGGAACAAAGACTCAGTAATACGTAAAACAATACAGACAACTGCAGTTAAATTCTAGACACTCTTGGCTTGTTCTTCCCATCAGTCAGTGAGACTGCTCCGATAATATGATTTGTTAACTCATGCTGGTGATAGCAGCCAAGAAAGATCACATACAAGAGAAGACTGCTGGCTGCTAGAAAGGCAAAGTAATTCCTGATACACAGTTGCACAAGAGACAAATGCATCTTACGGCGTCTAAATACAGTTTTGTCGGGTCTCTCTGACTGACAGAGCAGCTGTCAGTACGCAACACCAGGCTCAGACAGTAAAAAAGACTGAGGCTTTTGTGTTGGATACAGTTTACACACGAGTATTGTGTTAATTCATGCCTTGATGAATAGGATGTTTGGACTTGGATTTCTTCGTAATCCTCTCGGCTGTCACTTTATCCTTGCAGTGTTAGAGGCAAGACATCTAAAATGAGCACTGATACAGAAACCCAACTGAGAAGACTCTTCCAAAATCCCCTGCAAGATTTTGAACAGTGGAAGCCATCGGTCCAGATGCTCCTGGAGACTCCAGAGCCATCACTGGCTCACATTGAGGTAGCAAACCTGTTACTAAGTTCAGAAACTGATTCTTGGTTTGTGTTTGCCCGAGCTATGCCAGCAGCTGCCTGCATACAGCTGCCAGACAGCAGCAGCTGGAAGGGCCTTTCCTGTATGGCAGGAAACCCCACAGTACGGAGGTCAATACTTAGCTCTATCTGCAGTAGAATGTCTTACTTTCTGCCCTCCATTTGGTTAACTGAATAGGCTGAATTAAAGTGCTAGATATCTTTGACAATTATGATAATATTGTTTAGCATTAGCCCAGATCTCCCTGGATGGGAAGTCTGTGGACTCTGTTAAGAAGTGTGTAGTAATATAGTCGTGGGATTATAGTGCATGATTTCTGCATGTGCGCAGGAAAGTCTGTTTGTTACTTTGTCATCCCTGTGATCTCCAGAATAAACGTGTCTGTGAACAGGGATGGAGTTGATCCTTGGGATGAGCATTCAAGCTGTCCTTTCTGTTGGTTGTTTAGGCCTCTCCTCTGCACAGACAACTCTTTCCATAGTACAGCTTTCCTCTATTTCTGTTCACAAAATGGATGCAGCCCTGGTGCTTCTAACATTATCAGGAAGACTTTTCCTTTAACTGGGCACTGTCCAGGTACCTTCTGTTACCCCTTGTCGGCCCAGCATGCTGTTTTTACCTGACTTTGTCATACTGCTTTGGTTGTGTGACTTGTGTGAGAATAATATGGTTATATGATATTTTTTTTTTCTTTTTGGTATGATTTCACTGGAAGACTTTTTCTCCTTTAGGCTGCTCTAGCTGAAAGCTCCCAGTTCAAAGAGAAGTTGATGACATTACAGCTGAAGAAAGATTTGCTAAACAATATCCTTGGTGAGGAAAAAGCAAAGTCTTTCCTGCAAGAAGTAGCTGAAGCTTCAAAGGAGAGAGAAATTCTACACAAAAGTCTGCTGCAAAGCAAGAACAAACTCCAGGTGAGCTTCAAAGCCCATATACAGTCTTTGCCTGTGACAAAGACAATGATCAATCTTTTACTAAGCCTGTTTTATAAATACAAATTTAGTAGTAACTAGATGTGCCCAAGCCCTTTTTCTAGGTTTATCAAATATTCAGATAAATCTGTGGTCTGTTCCATAGTGTAGCTTGGTGTTTGTTCTGAGTATGAAATGGACATTGACAAAAGATAATGCCAAGGGATATGTGTTAAATGCTGGATTTTTTTTTCTTCTTCTTTCTCCATCTAGAATTTGATATCGCAACATAAGGACTTTGATGCTGGTTTCGCACCTTTGCAGAAGAAATTATCTGCCATCAAAGCCAAATTAGATCTAGAGAAGGAACCGCGGCCTGACCTCTTGGGTAAAAAGACACAACTCCAGAGACTCCAGGTACATTACAGTAATGTTTGACTGTGATATCTTCAGTTAATTGTGGTCCTGTTTGTTCATATTTTATTAGCATTAGGAATTCAGTACCTTGTCCCCTCAATTGATAGTTTATTAGGTAATTTCATTTAGTCCAGTTTATAGCATGGAGTAGATGAAATTGAAGTAGTGCAGCTGAAGAACTGGCAAACTGGACTTGAGGGAAGGAACAAGCAGCTGGAAGCTGTTGGCACCACACCTTCTTGGGCTAGTTTTATTGCTAAAGAAAATGTATCCTGACACTTCCCACTAGGAGTGAAACTGCACAAGATAACCTGAACCAATCTAACTCCCTCCAAAAGCAGGGAGGTCCCATTGTCCCACCTCCTTCTGCATCCTTCTCTTCCTGCTCTTGACCTTGTCACAGCTTTGACACTGTGCTGGATTTACAGCATTCTCCTGGAGAAGCTGGCAGCTCATGGCTTGGACGGGTGTACTCTTCGCTGGGTAAAAAACTGGCTGGACGGCTGAGCCCAGAGAGTTGTGGTGAACAGAGTTAAATCCACTTGGCAGCTGGTCACGAGCGGTGTTCCCCAGGGCTCAGTTTTGGGGCCAGTCTTGTTTAATATCTTTATCAATGATCTGGATGAGGGGATCGAGTGCACCCTCAGTAAGTTCGCGGATGACACCAAGTTGGGTGGCAGTGTTGATCTGCCTGAGGGTAGGAAGGCTCTGCAGAGGGATCTGGACAGGCTGGATCGATGGGCCGAGGCCAACTGCATGAGGTTCAACAAGGCCAAGTGCCAGGTCCTGCACTTGGGTCACAACAACCCCAGGCAACGCTACAGGCTTGGGGAAGAGTGGCTGGAAAGCTGCCCGGCAGAAAAGGACCTGGGGGTGCTGGTCGACAGCCGGCTGAACATGAGCCAGCAGTGTGCCCAGGTGGCCAAGAAGGCCAACGGCATCCTGGCCTGTATCAGGAATAGTGTGGCCAGTAGGCGGAGGGAGGTGATCGTGCCCCTGTACTCGGCACTGGTGGGGCCGCACCTCGAATACTGTGTTCAGTTTTGGGCCCCTCACTACAAGAAGGACATTGAGGTGCTGGAGCGTGTCCAGAGAAGGGCGACGAGGCTGGTGAAGGGTCTGGAGAACAGGTCTTATGAGGAGCGGCTGAGGGAGCTGGGGTTGTTTAGCCTGGAGAAGAGGAGGCTGAGGGGAGACCTTTTGCTCTCTACAACTACCTGAAAGGAGGCCGTAGAGAGGCGGGTGTTGGTCTCTTCCCCCAAGTAACAAGTGATAGGACGAGAGGAAATGGCCTCAAGTTGCACCAGGGGAGGTTTAGATTGGACATTAGGAAAAATTTCTTCACTGAAAGGGTAGTCAGGCGTTGGAGCAGGCTGCCCAGGGAAGTGGTGGAGTCACCATCACTGGAGGTGTTCAAAAAACGTGTGGATGTGGCACTTCGGGACATCGTTTAGTGGGCATGGGTACTGGGTTGATGGTTGGACACGATGATCTTGGAGGTCTTTTCCAGCCTTGGTGATTCTATGATTCTATGATTCTACGATTCTACTCCATGGGCTAATTCAGTTGGCCAAGATAAGAAAAAAATAATCAACAGAAAAAGATTATAATTTTCCACTTGGTTACTGTTTTGAACTGGTTCAGCAAAGGGTCCAACATGCAGTAGAGCTTGCTCAAGGCATGCAGTGGGACTACATAGCTGGGAGAGGGGAGAGAAGAGCAGGAGGGGAAGAGAGAGGGGATGTGACTCTTCCTTTTCGCCATGGTGAGCTACGGTGATTCAGCTATACGGTGCCACTTCACCCTTGGTGACCATGGGGGTGCTATCACTACAGTTCTCTGCAGTACTTAGCTAATTATACTATGTCTTCTCTGGCAGCTTGTCAGCAACTTGTCTTCTTTGTTATCAGCTGGTAACACGTAAGAACGTCCAACCATTTCTTTCAGAAACATTTACTTCTAGACATCAAAAAAATTAATTTTCTTAATGACAGTGATTGTTCCTTTTTTTTGCCCTCACGCTGTCAAATTAAACTACTTTTAGTGTATGTTTTGTGGAGGTCCATGCCACATCTAGCACATTACCCGTATGAAATCTGTCTTTTCCTCTGCAGATGATCCAAGATGACTTGGCAGAGCTTGCAATTCAAATGGAGGAGGTAGAGAAGCTTGTTCAGTCAAATACCACACACAGGCATGAAATGAACCAACTTTCATCTGACTCTCAGGCCCTGAAGAGATCATTGGAGGTAACATAAGGAAAAGTTTTTAGTTGCCTGAGGAATTGTCAGTTGCCACTATTTAAAAATATAAAGAAAAAATCTTTGAGCATATGAGATTATATGCTTTGAGTGACAGGTATTTTCATTTCAGGGGAAGAAGGCACTGAATTCTTATGACTTTGATAACTCTTCCAGGATTCTCTCATTATCTGTAATGTGATTTCCCTTTGGGATAGGATACCATCCACACAGAGTTTATATCTGTATAAATTATTTCTGGAGTGGGCCGCAGATTTCTGACAAAAGACCTCATAGTTATATTATCATGGAGGTGCTTGGACTTCTTCACAGATTCCTGGATAGTGTTTTTTTATCAAACTGTTTGTTTTTTTATGGTTTTGTGACCTAAAAGTTAATGAGAGAAAAGTGTTGCAATTGCATAATTTTTTGTTTTGACCTGAGGTATTTTGTAGCTTGTAAACATAGCTATAAAAGGACCTTCCAAAGCAGTCTCAGAAGAAGAGCTTATGCAATTACCTTAGTTATGCAGGTCACCATAAAAATACGCGTGATAAAGTGTTACCCTAATATGCACTGTGGAATTCTAGTTTCAATCTCAATAATCCCATTTATCACTGAACTGGACTTTTCCCAGAAAAGTCTGTACAGTCATTTCTGATTCAGGGAGTATAAGAAGTATTTAATATTGACTGGGGTGTAAAAAAAAAAAAAACCCAACCATATTCTTTATTCTGTTTCAGCTGAAAAGRAAGTTCTAGTGCTTAATGCCCCCCCATGTGGTTGGATTCAGGCCTGCGGGAGCTTGTAGGTGTTTTCTATGCCACTGATGCTAAAGGATAAAGTTTTTTGTGTCTCATTAACAGCTGTTTTTTTCCTTTTTGCCCATGAGATTCTGTGCCAGTAGTCACAGTGTTAGATCCAGTAATGAAACTGCTTTTTGTCTGTGTTTAGTTGCTGACATATTTTTATCATTTGTAGATGATGGTACAGCAGAGTGAAGAGCACGTTCAGAAACACTGGGCATATAATGACAAACTCTCTGACCTCCAGCAGTGGATCACACTAACCACGGAGAAGATTGACTCCTACCAGGGTGCTGATGGAGAGCAGAACACCGAGGGCAGGGTGGCAGACCTTGAGGTGAGAAAAGCACCTTAGTGTAAGATGTTAATTATTCTCTTCGCAGCATTCAGACATGAAGGGCGTGGGTTTTCTAGTGAGGGTTTCCTGCTTGGGGAGAGTAATGATGGTTTGTTCCTCCTGCGATAACTGTTGGTTGCTGCTGCCTCCCTGCTTTGCTCTGTACTGTAGGATACGGAGCAAGGTAAAAGACAAGAACAGTGAGAAACGGTTAAGAACTGTTGAGATGGATAAAGTATTATCGAAGGATAGGTGGTTTTAAAAAGAGCTCTTCGTACCAGGGTGATCTCTCTGGACAATACCTACCTTTGCCTGTATGTACTCATTGACACATTGAACATTATTACCCTGTTAGCTAACCTTATACTGTGTTGAACTGAGCTGTTCCACTACTGCTAGCTTTTACCCGCGTAGCAGTATTTTGCATGCTAGATTCACTCTGGCAGGTTACTTCAGCTGGCAGCTTTTGCCTTCATGCGGGAAACTAAGATATCTCATGGGAAGGCTACAGAAGGGGTGCACTGACAGCTTGTGCCCTTTGGGTTTTGCCATAAGCTCTTTGATCTATGTTGGCTCTTTGCAAGAATCCACAGCATATTTTTTTTCCTGCTAGGTATGTTCTAGCTAGTGCCAACAGAACCAGCATAGTCCTGGACTGAACATGGCCTTCAGTCTGACATAGCCTCTGCTTTACCCAGGATACCTAGAAGTAACTGTAAGGGCTGTACGTTTCAGAGATGGCTAGCTGAGTTTCCAGATAAGGAGATCCAGCTGCACCTTGTGGAAGCTCATGGCCAGCTGGTCATGGAGAATTCTTCCCCAGAGGAGACTGCCCATGTCCAGGCAGAGCTGGACCAGCTGAAGAAGTCATGGAGATCACTGAAGGAGATGGCAACTGGGTAAGTGTTCATGCATGTCTTCCTCACATCTCTTCAAGAGGACGCTCTTTACTGCTATATGACCAGACACACTTGATGCTTTATGCTCTGTGCTGTGAAAGTGAACAGCTATGTTACAATGCTAGGAGCAAGATGAGATTTTATTTAATTGTTTGTGAACTGGAAATCATTACTTTCAAGAAAACCATTTTAGAGAATCCGGGGACTAGAGCAGTCTGTGAAGCTGCCCTTACCTCACGCTTGGAGTAGGCAATGTCTCCTTAGGACCTGGCTCACCCTTSTACTGCCAGTCCGTATCAGAGGAAGTAGGACAGACTGGGTGACTTCTGCTGTTCTGCCTCACCTTCCTGTTCTCCTTACTGTCTGATCTGGAGATATCTCCAAGGAGGCTATATCTGCACTGGGATTTGTGTCTTTTGCAAACCTGCAAGAGTATAAACAGAGCTAAAATCCTCTCTTAGCTGGCAAATGTGGACTTAATTTATTTTGCCCTCACTGTGCAATGTCAAACTGCTGCTCATATTTGCTAGTCTGTATTAAAATTTAATACTGTGCTACATGTGTGAGTATATTCATACATAATGTCAGAATAGGCATAAAAATGGAATGACTAAATTGAGGAAGGCTTGATTGTACTGCCTGCTGTTACCAGACTGGAAGGTATATTGTCAAGGTAGTATTTTTTTTTGGTCCCTCACTGCCCTGCATAAAAGAAAACAAAACACTTGGAAATGTTAGAACTAGAGGAGAGGTGCTGCTTTGAGACAGTCCTGTCTTGATCTTATTTTGTTAAAAAGATGTTGGAAATAACTTTAATAGTAATAGTGCTATTAATAGTAATAACAGTATAATGATAATAGTGCTATTTCACCAGGGGTGTCCCCATAGCCCTCGTCAAAATGTGGATGTCTCATCATTAGATGTTTCACTGCACTTTCACTGATGTCTCTGGTTTTGTGTTTTCAAGTCTTCTGAAAAAGTGGCAGTTAAATAGACCAGTGGCTGATAAGAAGAAAAAAATAGCATTTGCGGACAGCAGATGGATGTCTGGACCTGCCTTCCATCTTTTAGATGTAGATCCCAGCCATAAGCAGGTGAGAGGGGGACTCTGTATCTGCCTTCATATCAGTTTCACAAGAACAATTTTGTTGGCTTCATCTGATATGAAGGTTACAATGTTGGAGGATAAGATCTTGCAATCAGGCCTTCAGAGGAAACATTTGACATAAAAGTAAGGGCTTTTTTGTTCCTGTTGTTCTGTAACCTAGGAGAGGATAGGAGAAGGGCAAAATACAAGCAGCCACGTGAAGCTCCTACATGACTTTGAAGAGTGGTTACAAGGAGAAAACACCAAACTGACCAAAATTCTTGCTGCGACTTCATCTTCCACAGAGGAAATTAAGGCACGCCAGAGCAAACTGGAGGTTAGTTTTCAGGGGATGAAGATGGAGACAAAGATTGCAGTAAATGCAAATTCTTTCAGAATTAAAAACAAAACCAAAAACAACCAACCAAACAAAAAACCAAAACACACACCCCCCCCCCCCCAACCAGCAACACTCTCCCCAACAAACCAAAAAAAACCACAAAACAAAAAAAACACCCTCAAACACTACACACACTGCTTTAGGAGACTCTAGAGTAGATGAAGCTCAAGAATTTAGGACAAGTATTTCACCCCTTCTACTAAGAAAGGTCTGCCAGAGCCAGAGTGGTAGGAGGGAAGGAAGCAGCCTGGCATCGAGCTGTTGGACTGGACATTTCCAGTGTGGTATGGCAAAGGTGTTCATTAAAAGAAGCTGATTAAAATCAGTGTCTGGTATTTGGCCTCACTCTTTCTCTTTCTATTGAATATAGCCAGATGCAAGGACAATGGATGCTGTAAAAATTTAAACAAACAGAAATACCCAAGTCTACGTGAGTCCTGCAGATGAGTGGACCCTTTTATGTCATTTYAGGCCAAAAAAGCGATAACCAAAAYAAATGCGCTATTCCAGAGTACCCAGTAGTTTGATTTAGTGCCACTGTTCTTTGGAATGCTAGGTTTAAAAAGTGGGGCCCTCTTGAATTCTGAGTTGCTGCTGACCTTGTCTTTGCCTGCAGGAGCTGCAGTCTCATGTGCCTGATGGTCAGCGTCTCTTTGAGGACCTTCTTCATCTTCATCCTGTCATTGGAAACTCTGAAGATCTGGAGGACCTGCGTTACCGATGGATGCTCTACAAATCTAAACTGAAAGAGTCCATGAGTTCACCGGTAGGTGACAGCACTCAATTCACAGTTGCTGATCTCTGCCATTGCTCTTTTAGATTGCTTCACATTGCTAGTCGTAATTCGCCAGTACATGTGTGTGTCTGCTTAATTAAAACCTCCCTTAGTAAATTCCATCAAAGACAGAACAAACATAGCCACGTATTTATAAATATAAGCACAAATATTCTTGTATTAAAATAAGAGTCGTGCACTATCTTTTTCCCTTTGTAAGCAATGCTCAGAATATTTCTCAAAATGGAAGGTTCAAAACAGAACAACAATTGGCTGTTGTCAAAGATGCACGCAGTTGGGGACTGTGAGATGTTTGTGTGTATTTTGGATATACACCTAGTTCTAGGCACATGGATTTCTAGCTTTTTGCCCTTTCTCCACACAACATTCTCCATTGAATTACTTATTTTAACAGTTCCTGCAGTAAGAATATATTCACTTTTAATTATTTGTGTCCCCTGCTGTGAGACAGAGTGATCAGAATAGTCACTGACTGAACTGGTTCAGAAAGTAACTGTGCACAGAAGGACTTAGTCCTTTTTGAAACTGTCTTTACAGGCTAAGGATTTGGAGGTATTTTAATACCTCCATAAGGAGGAGGTATTTTAATGCAAGAACCAAATGATTAAAGAAGTTATCGAGTTGTTATATATAAGCCACGCTAAGAATGGCAGAATTCATCCCCATATATAAGATATTCCAGGGCATGCTAAAGATATTCCCATGTTCCTTAGTGTAGACTTACATAATTATTAATTAAGATTTTTCTAGCTTAACTACTTACATTATGTTTTCAACTTCAAGATACTGTAATCGGAGGATTAGACTTCACAGGTGTGCATTTGGTACCTTCTGTATGCAAGTGCTTTGGAAGGTATCTGAACTCGAACACCTAAAATTTGAGGCACCTGAAAATTTTCTGCTTTGGGAAACCTTGTCTTCAAATCCAAAGCTTACTTAGAATACAAATCCTTTAAAGTGCATGGAAGGTAAGCATGACCTGTATTAATAAAGGGCATATTTGTAAGAATTTTTTGCCAATGATTGTAATGAGTTACGCTTTGTTGACCAAAACCTTGTGTAAGCATAAATATAGTCAATAGGTGTCAGTAAAGTCAAAGCTATTGCTGGGAGAACTGCTCATCTGATTCAAATGGTCAAGAACCTGAAAACATTTCAGCTTTCTGCCTAATGTGTGTTAAAAAGCTCATTAAAAAAAACCTCCTGCTTGTTCAATCTATCCAGGTGATCGTGAATTTGAAAGAAACATCCCCTGTGAGGTGAATACTCATTTATAAGATCCACTGGGATCTTAAGTTCATGCTTCTTTTTTCTTTTTCTTTCTTCTTTTTTTTTTTTCTTTTTTAAACAGTGTCCTGGATCTTCAGAAGAAACAGACAGATTCAGAAAGGTATGACAGTTTCCTATCATTAAGCTAAAAAATGTTTTGCAGATAATTATTTTAAATTAAAGTTTTCTAAAGATTCTTGAGATTAATTTGATTAAGAACCTCTCTTAAAAAAGAAGCTAATTTTCTCCAGATTTTAAAAGGAAAAATATTACAGAGTTGTTACTCTTGAGCTATGCTTACTGTATCTCTAGAAGCTAAACATCCAACTCCTGGGATAGTAGGAGAACTCAGTTTTTATACATCTACATGCTATACGAACTTAATTCATTTTTCAAAAGAGACTAAGGAAGAGCCCAAATCTCTCTCTAAAGGTTTTAGGGACCAAGTGCCTAAAATAATTTTGAAAACGGGATTTCTAAGTCTTTAGACACTTCTGAAAAGATTGCTTTGGATCATTCAGCCCACCTTTTTTCTAATTGAGAAAAACAGAGAAAGTCAAGAGATTTGTCTAATGTTATTAGAGTAAATCCTTATTCTAAGCAGCAGAATTCCTCCTGTGAAGGATTTTCTTTTGGAAGTGATGACATAAGAAACAGAAGCAATACAGAGACGATAAGGAGAAGCTTAAAGAAAACAAAATGCTGCCAGTTTCTTATTAAACCCAAGAAGCATTTCTGGTCCCATTTTCATAAAGTCAGCAAGTTTTTCTGTTGACCTGAGCAGTGTTGAACTGAGTCTTTTCTCTCTGTCACAGTTTGCTTTGTTTATAGACATTGTTAGCTTCTACTTTGTACTGTCATCTCACTTTCCCTTTGTTTTCAGAAGGTATAGAATAAGGCTTTATTTGCCTAACACAAAGTAGTTTAGATGAATAATGTGTTGCAGGAACATAATCACATAGTTATCTTAAGTAAAATCAAACCCTTGATTTCTCCTGTTGCAAAATCTCTTAGAAGAGACCAATATTTATAGGGTACAGTACAGTGCACTTCTAGTATGGCCAGAAATCAAGACTTCCTCAATCAGATGAGATATTCCTGTGGTACTCCAATGTGGAGTAGCATCTCCAGTATTTTTTCCCAGTGAAATAGTTAGCAATTTAAGGTAGTTTTCACATTCCCTGAATAGTTTTGGCCACAGTTCGGCCTTCCTGAAAACCCCCAAAGAGTTTCTGTTCTTGCCTGTCTGGCTCAGCATTAATTGTTTGGTACTGTTGGTCATACAGTAAGGTCACCAGAATTTTTCAGGCTGGAAAAACAATGTGACATTGTAATACTTGGTGTAGAGGCAGCCAAACATTTAGTAGTGCTGCTTTTCCCTAGAAGAGGCCTAAAGGGATAGTGCAGAAGACCGACCAAGTAATTCTCTGCTTTCATATGATTTGGTTGTGTCAAGTTGTTTGTAGGGGAAAACAAACAAAAAAAAAAAGCTGTAGGCATAAGCACATCTCCACTGCACAATTAGATACCATTTTTTAATTCATCTGTCCCACCTGCCTCGAGGTAGGTGGTATTTATTCATCCTTAACTTCTCTGAAGGAGACTAAATTCTTCAGTTAATTTTCAAGGATACTGGAATAACATAATGGCAGGCAGCAAACGTTTGTCTACTAAGCCTACAGCAAGAACACAAAAAAAGCATTCTATGAGTTTTTAATAGCTACTGAAAACAAACAAAGAGAAACAGCTTGGGGTGGGAAGGAACTAGGAACTGAAATACCTCATAAGCATGAAGGAAACGGCTCCCATTGCACCAACAAGGGATTTGCAGTTTCCCTCCAGCCAGTACAAATGTTGCAGCAACTTACACCTTGCTCACTTCAGTGTGATTTTGCTGACTTCAGGGCATTCATCCTGGATTTAAACAGTGTCACTACAATGAAAATCCATTGCAGAAGTGCTGTAAGCAGAGTTGTCTTTTTCATTTAGACTAAGGCTTTTATCGGGATGTGAGCCTGTGTTGCCATAAGATTGTTGAGCATCATTTAAGAGAACCAGAAAATAATGTTGATCCCTTTTGGGTGCATCGCTGTTCAGGCTGAGAGAAAAGGAAAAGCAAACCAACTGCAGAATTCGTGGCTTTGCAGTTTATTTTAAATTCAGATTTAACACCTAAAGTGTGGCTAGAGGTGAAAGAAATATTAGACATAATATTTCTGTATGTTTTGAATATTCTTTCAAAACCATGGTGAAGGAAACCAACTACCCTGAGAGAATGGCTGATCTCAGGAGTTAATATCTGCAGAAAGTGTACATGGCTAGGGGCTGCATCACTGTCCTTGCAACATCCAGTGAGTTGCATGCAATGGGATTGGGTTATCTCTAATTTGTCAGCTCCCTCATGCTTTTGGGTCACACAAAATCAACAGAGGTGGCAGAATTTCGGGTATTTTTTGACTGATTTCTGCTTTCTGCAAAATGAGGTCCACAGTGATTCTGCTTGTCTCTCCTATTTGAACTGTGAATATTTTGCAGCAGCAGCAGCAGATCAACCTGGAGAAGGGGAGGACCTAGCTGCGGCCAGTCTCATTCCATTGCCTTCTGGTTTTATTGCATATCTAGCCTGCATGGCCAAATGTTGGGCAGAATAGAGCCTGCTCCATGTATATTAATGTGCTTTTTTTCTGATCATTCATCCTTTGCTGAGGACATGCCCCTGGCCACTGGTGCCCTTAGGAACAGTACAGGCTAATGATTGCGATGTGAGCGACTTCTTGTTGATTAACAAAAAACAGTTGCAGGAAATTGCACTGGCTGCGGTGAATTTTTAGCAGGTGCCAGTGACAGGGCAATGTAGATGGATATTTCTGCAGGGCACCTAGCACACCCAAGGACATAATCAAGCAAATACTCAAAAATAACTATGATAAATGTTACTTTCAAAGGTTGGCTCCCAGCTACTTGAAAATATTCCATAAGCATTCTTAGCATAAATAGGAAGTCAAAGGCTCATTATTTACAGGTCTAGGTAGCGCTGTTTGATTTATTTTGTCGAGTGCTCAGAGTAATTACACTTCCTTGCTAAACAAATGATTCTGGCTTTATTGTTTGTACAAACAAAATAATTAGGATTCATTACATTAGCGATCAGCTAATTGCTTCCTTTGAGATTCTTCTGAGAGTAATCTTCCATAACACACAGACAGAAGGAACATGTAATTTAATCTTATTTAGAGACACCATTGATCTGGAGTCAATCAAATTAATGCAGTCATTCAGGAAACTGTGCAAAGCAAGAGCTGCCACAGCTTGCCAGGAAGAAAACAATAATGTGCTCTGCTCTGCCCAAGTACAGATATGATAGGAATTCTTCACGGCAGAAAGTCACATTACAGAAATGCACAGAAATGCCTGCGTTAGTGGTGCCTTTCTGTTGAAAGTATGTGGCTGATTTGTTTTCCTGAGGTCCTGCTGGGACTTTGCCACTTGAAATCTTCTGTACAATTACATTCTTAGTAAAATGGAAAAGACTCATCAAAAGGTATCATCTTTCCCTCAGTTTTCAATATGTCTTTTATAGATAGAGAGAATATCTCTCCATATTTTTTCCACAAGGAAGAGGCCTTTCCATAAGGCCTATAAGCCTGTGCCTACCTGCTTTAGGAATTATACCATGGCCTAAACACAGGAAGAAGCGCATCTTACCATTAAAAATTAGCAGGTAGACTTATTTTCCCTCAGCAGTGATGTTTGCTCAGAAAGGAAACTTAGGCCAAAAAAAATAAAAAGCTGAAAAATCCTGACTGCCTCTTCCTAAGTCTGACCCGCTGGTACACATGCTGTGCCAGACAGCATCATCCCCTTCCTTCTCCAGCAGGCCCACGAGCTTCCCTTCACGTTACTGCACCTGTGAGACTGCCTGCCTCTCTGGTCTTAGTTCTGTAGGTTTCATGTTACTTACCAACCTACACTACAGCTTTCCCGAATGCTAGAAAACAGGGACTCTTTGTCTTTTATCTGGTTCTGCCACTTCTCTGCCTTGCCGCTGCTCTCCCTCTAAAGCAGTGCTGGTGCAAGATGGAGAAGACATCTTGCTTCCCAGGACACCTGGTTCTTACTTTCTGTTAACGTTAATGCGGTGTTAGCTACGTATGTGGTTGGTGGCCCCTGCTTGCTTTGTTGAAAAGATGGGTCCTTCAGTAGCCTACCGTGTTGTGAATTATTTGCAGATTTTCACCAAGGAGATACCTTAGAATTATTTTCTCAGCAGATACAATTTTACTTCCTAACTGAGAGGTAACGAGAGATTTGTTGACCAATAGCAGAATGAAACCGATTTCCAGTATATACTTGAAAAATGCTTTTAACACCACTGTAAAAAGCATGGTAGGAAAAATTCTTGTAATCAATACCTCAAAGTAAGCCATCATATTTTTAAATTATTTAAATAAAATGCAAATAATATTTAAATTATGTATGGTGACTGCTGAAGTTTAAAAAAAGTTTAATCTTGACTTGAGAGAAGTCACTGGTAAAGCAGCTGGAAACATACATTGTTGGCATTTTTGATGTCAGTAGCCTCTTCTACAGGTTCCAAAACATGTTGTCTTTATTTCAGTTTTTATTCTTTCTATGCCCAATTTAATTAGTTTATTTCAAATTGCAAGGCTGAGTGGAAGTTGGAAACTGGGAAAAGTTGTTTTACTTCTCTGCCTTCCTGAATAAATGTAGAACACTGATGTCTCCTACTAAAGTTCAGATACACTGAGTGAAAAGTCATCTAGCTACTAGCTGCCGATAACTCTCCCTCTAAAAGTAGTACAGCATTGCTCTTAAGTACTGAATATATTTATTGGGATAAATTGTATTGCTTATGAGTGTATTTAAAACTGCCGGTGTATTCCTGTGTTTTTAATTGAATTCAATTAAATTCAATAAGTAGCTCAGCGTCTCACAGCTGCTCACTCACTCCCCCCTGCAGTGGGATGGGGGAGAGAATCGGAAGGGTGGGTTGAGATAAAGGCAGTTTAATAAGTAAAAGAAGGAAACAAAGAAAAACAAGACCAAGGAAAACAAGTGATACAAAATTCTGTTTCCATTGTTTCTTCTTGACTATACAGGTGACTGGTATAGGTGAGGGTTGGGTCTCTGGTTTATCCCTAGTGCCTGTCTGTATGTCTTCAGATYCTTCTTCCCCTTGAGGGTGCTGAGCAGTGTTCAGCAGTGCTCAGTAGGCAGAGGCCAGGCCCCAGCACAGTGCCATACGTTGTGTCTCTTTGGCACTGCCAGGGGCAGAGCATCCCTTTTTCAAACGTTCTGTCAGTTTATCAGGATCCCGCACTTGTTCGGGGGTGAAGTCCCAGACCATTGGAGGTGACAACCGTTCTACGTACCTGCCCATGTTCTCCCACACACCTTGCCACCTATAACCACACTGCCTCTGTGTCATATTCCTGAATAGTCATTTAACCTTAAGAAAAGCCAGAAACAGATTCCTGAGACATACCGATAGGAGCATTCTGATTATCCAAGGATGTTCAAGATACTGAAGAGTTATTTTAACAAGGCAGAAAACATCTACCGCACAGGAGAAGAAAGAGAAGGTGTCATTCCTTGTTTCTTCCACAAATTGGCTCTTGGAGGAGAAAAGGGAAAAAGTGTAATTGTTACTTGTCTCCATAAGATGGTTCCCAAAGTACAGGGATGGCAGCAGTGCAAGACCCAAACACCAGATTAGGCTCAAGGCCAGTGCTTTTATCATGGTTCTCCCAGGCAAAACACAACCAAGTGCTGCACAGCATAGCACATTGCAAAAGCCAAAAACAGCCTTTAACAAGCTCTCAAATTTGATGTACACACAAAAAAGGGAGCATGGCTCAGATCAGATACAAGAGAACAAGTAAGGCAACATTGTGACCAGCAACTGTTAAATAGATGTAATAATTTTAAGTTCCCTCTAACATGCTATGGTCAAATCTGTCCTTATCTCAAACCCTTTGAGCCCCACATTGGGCGCCAAAAAGGACTGTTGTGTCTCTCACTCCCTCCGCAGTGGGATGAGAGAGAGAATCGGAATGGTAAAAGTGAGAAAACTCATAAGTTGAGATAAAGACAGTTTAATAAGTAAAAGAAGGAAGCAACGAAAAACAAAACCAAGAAAAACAAGTCATGCAAAAAACCTCAAGGGCTTACTACCAGCCAACTGATGCCCAGCCAGTCCCTGAGCAACAGCAGCCCTGGCAAAACTCCCTCCCCAGTTTTTATTGCTGAGCACAACGTCATATGGTAGGAAATATCCCTTTGGTCAGTTGGGGTCAGCTGTCCTGGCTGTGTCCCCTCCCAACTCTCTGGTGGGGTGCTGTGAGGAGCAGAAAAGGCCTTGAGTCTGTGTAAGCACTGCTCAGCAATAGCGAAAACATCCCTGTATTATCAACACTGTTTTCAGTACAAATACAAAACATAGCCCCATACTAGCTACTATGAAGAAAGCTAACTGTATCCCAGCCAAAAATAGTACAACTGGTTTAAAAACCTCTTACACTCTTCTGAACCTTTTGCAAATACATCGCTTGTGATACTTAAGAAACTAAGTGTAACTCACTGCCTGCTGTTGGATGTGAAACTGTGCTTCAGAATTACCTCACTGAAAGTTTGGCCTTCCATATTCTTATAACTTGGAACTATGATATTTTTAGCAGCCCATCCTACCTACCCCTTTACTAATCTTCCACAGTGCTTCCTAACTTTTATCACATGTCAAACACTTTCCAGATAAAAAGAAAGTAGTTTCTACTGCTTATGTGCTGAAGATGGCACCAAACCAGGGACTTTTTCTGCTTGCTTAGGCCTGGAGAATTGTAGAAATCAGTGCTCCTTTAACAGATCAGGCTGTAGCCCTTGTCCTGTGGCATGCTTCTAAAAGCATGCATGTTGTATATGCACACAGAAGCTAACCTTTATAAATCCGTTTGCGTCACAGTAGCATATGGCACAGTACTTATTTCTAAGCGACTTTGCAGCAGAAATTCTGAAATATCTGCCATGTGTGACTGCTGAAACCTCAGATACAAACTGCTGGCTTTTCCTTGTTTTCTGTTTCTTTTAAATGAAACCTTCAAAGATTCTAGCTTATCATCCAGCCATGTTGAGGTACTTCAGAATCTCCCCTAAGGGAGAAAACAAAGCCTGTAATTTGTCTGTATACTTACTTATTTATGTACGTACACTTATGCTCTTCAGAATTGAAAAGAACATTGAGGTTGCAAAGTCAAGCAATCTGAAGATAGAAAATGTCAGAGCTAAAATTGCTTGTGTGACCTCAGTTAACCTCCCTTCAACACATTCATTCTGGTAGCTCTTTATGAGATGGAGAATGATAAGCACAGGACTCAAAGGGTTCCCAGCCATCCTTACGTATTTCTCGCTGCCGGTTGCCTAACCTGGGCAGTGTTTGCATTTCGGAAAGTACAGTTCTGAACCCAGTGGCTCACTGCCCTTTTGCAGAGGCCACGTAACCTCTGATCGACGGTATCCAACTCTTAGTTCCTGCTGTGGTGTATGGGAATGAGCCACAGCTTTGTGTGTTGGACACTCAGTTCTATGGTGACAGTAGTATCCAACTCCCCCAAATTATTTCCCTCTTGAAAAGATCAGCTGTGATTTGCAATATGTTGCTTATCTTAGAGAGGGATGCTCATGGCTCTGAGTTGAGAACCGATGAAGAGCCCAGCTCCAAACTATCTCACATTGAGGTAAAAACCCAGTTTGCTTTGGTTTGAGAGAGCAGCCTGTGCTCTCCCTGGAACTGATCTCTTCCTGTTGACAATAACCTGCCTCTGTGAGTGGCAATTGAATTAGTATCCAGTGGGATCTCAAGTGGCAGAAACCCAGGGCCTCTCAGAGGCAAAATATCACTGATAAGGTAACTGCTTTGCCAAAAAAAGTGATGGTGCTTGATAATGGCATGCTCCTATTCAGAATGAAAGGGATGTATGTTAAGCTGCTGTTACGGCCTTCCTGGCAGCTCTGCTTATTCTGAGAGGAATAATGAAGTGGTAGAATTCATACCTATGTAGGTGATCCTTTCCAAGGCCTATCTATTCTTCCTATTAAGATGTACTTCCTCCGTACCTATTGGTATAGTTTAAGCCCATTATGTTGTGATCTGCCCACTGTGAAGGTAGGCCTGGATTCATCCTGTCTAAGCATTTAACCTGTGAGTTTACAAAATCATGCATGGTGCAGAGAGTGTAGGTGGGGGTTGACTCTCCATCTCTTCCACAAGAAAGAACTAGGACCCAGGTTCAAAGCTAACACAAGGGATTTGTTCTTCATGCCAGTTGGTTGACCTGTGGAACTCCTTGCTAAAGGATATTGAAGACTTTTAAAGTTTGTATAGATTCAAGGGGAAACTGTAAGTATCTGGAAGAAAGATTCACTGAGTGTTAACTAGATGGACAAGCTACATCAGGCTCAGGAAACTGCCTGAGCTGAAAGTGATTGGAGGCTGAGAATGTTAAGGAGAAATTATTTATGCTTGCCTTAGTACCTACGTGTCTGCACCGACTGCTGTAGAATATAGGATACTTGAGCTGGGTACAGCACTGTCATGAATCAGCATGGCTGTTGGTGTCTTTGGCTGTATAGTATCTGTAGGACATTAGGGCATTGGTCCCTTTATCCATGGGGAGGGCAGGAGTTTTCAGACAGCAGTGCATTTCCCAGGATAGTCTCTCAGTGAAATGCTCTAAGGTAAAAGGAATGAATCCAGACTAAATCTTTTTTCTCTGCTGAATCACTGATTCAGTGGTGCAAGTATGATTTTTGTCAGACATGCTGGTGACATACAAGCAGCAGCAAAAACCCACTAATGAGCACGGTATAAGATGCTATATTCCTCTGCTCCCTCAAATAGCTAGATTAACTGTGTTTTCATATATCCTGGAATGTGGTCAATAGCAAACCAGGGAGTGCACTGATTTTTAGCAAAACACTTCAGCAACTTACACAGGAATATTATGTAGCGAGTTCTAAAGTGCTTTTCTGCTGTTTCCCATCCAAGTGATTTTTCATGGTGCATTTGGTAAGGAGTTATTAACTGCAAACAGATTTAAGTGCTGAGGACTCCCTAGATCTAAACCGATGCTTGTCATTCAAACGCCCCAACATGAATCAAGTACAAATGTGAATGTTCACAGCCAGTGCAGTTCATTTGGTAACAAGCATGCATTTAGCATTACACAAAACACAGCCGTCTACCCCCTGACAGTCCTTGCTTGTCCTGGTATTTTGAGGGAGAAGGGGGAGGACATTTATCCTTGATGGTGAACTTTAAAAGTATATTTTCTTTTTAAATGTCAACCTATTCCTTTTCTATGTGTGTTTCAAAAATGTCTCTGACACTTTGGCTCGATACCCAGGTATTCCAGCTGTTATTCTAAGATGGTGGAAATTAAAGTTCTGTTGACTTCACTGGAGCTTTGCCAGTTTTCCTCAGAGGAAGATTTGGTTTCAGAATATTTTGTGGAACCTAGATCGGACACACGCACTGCAGGCACTGTGGGTGCTGGGTAGTAGCTGTACTGATGCCAGTAGCTGGAGTGATTAGGGAAGGGGAATTCCACTGCGTAGCAAAGGTTGTGGTTCCCACCTTTGATCTGATATGGAAATGAAATGTTCAAACTGTCTTTTTCAAAGGTGGAACTGTGTCAGACTGTCCTTTTCTAACCCAGAATGATGTGCTAAAGGGTTGGGAGTGTGATCCTGACTCCAAGTAGACTCATACAGCCCTGATCACTCTGAGCCCAGCAGAGCAGAGGTTTGAACCTTGGCCTCCTGAATTCCCTGTTGGAGCCATAGTCTCAAGTCACCACAGCCTGAGAGCATCTCTCTCTCACAGCACAGACCTAAAAAAATACCTTGACTTAGTCTTAGTAAAATTGAAGCGCTGCTTTTTTCACACTCGGAGAGGGAGTCAGTGCCCAAAACCTTCCCTGCTTTTTCCAACTGTATATCATCTCTCCTATTAAAAGTTACTGTGTCTCCTTCAAAATTTTCTATCCTTTAACTATAACACCTCTAGTAGTACTACCACCAAAAAAAAAGAAAAAAAAAATCATATCACCAATTGTTCCAGCAAGCACAAAGCAACAGAACTAATGTAGGTTTAATGTGCACAAGAACCTGGGCATATAAGTAATGAATCCATTTGTAAGGGTATCTGCTGAACTCTGTGAATAAGTAATTTCCAATCCTGACTTTATTTAGTTGTCTCTGTGCATAATCCTGCTGCAGACACTGAAGTTAATGGTAAATCTCCTATGGATTTCAGTGTGTGCAGTTTGGGGCCCTCACATATTAAGGGCTTATCATTGCAAATTTGCTGAAAGCACCAAACCCTCACAGCCCCTGTGTGCATCATCTTCAGTCCTGCAGAGACATCATATACCATGTTTGTGATAGCAGAGTCATTCCCATGGCAACAAATGGAGTCAGGAATACAAGATTCTGACCTTGCTGTGTGATCAAACAAAACGGAGAAGCTGGGCAGCAAGGACAAAAGTTCATCAAACACAAATGCCTATAAACTCAGAAGCAGGTGGGAGAGAAGCAGCAGATAAAGACAAAATATTTCTCCTTCTCTGAAGTTCTGCTCCCAGGCGAATGTCCCTCCCCAGACTTTTCTAATGCTAGGATCTGCTATGGTTAGCCTGAGTATCCTACCCTGCAGAAAGCTCCAAGGAGAGCAAATGATAGCTTGTTAATAAAGCCATTTCACATTAATTTTTTCTGGAATTTGAAAAGCAATACTATTTTACAGCTCCTTCCAGCAGATCTAAAAACAAGGCATTTATTAATAACATTTCAATCTCATTCCATTTCTTAGAGTTGCATTAATAGTCTKTGCATTAGAGATCAGGGCAGAGTCAGTGACCTGCTCTGAATTAAATGCTGGATCAGTGAAAGAATTGGGGTAGGAACAACATGAGCGGCTAATTGGCAGTGTGGTCATCATAGGAAGCCAACGACAAACCTGAGCAACCATAAGACACCAGCTCCCTGGGCTGTGGCAGGAACCGAGATGAGGCACAACTGGAAAAGTCCACTGTTTCCCACCAGTTCATAGGCAGAAGGAGATAACTGGGCAGACATGTGTTGCAGTTCGTCTGGCAATGAAAGAATAGTTTCAGACTGAAGTAGCTTTCAAACCAATGCTAAAGGATTGACAGCTGTAAAGCAAAAGTTTTAGGTGCTGCTAGGAAAACTGGCCGTCCTTCTCACAACTGTGTCAGTGAGAGGTGGACTTCAAATTCCCAGTTTGAGTTTGTGAGAACATTTTTGAGACTTCCAGCCATAATGAACTATTGAACAGTCAGTCACAGGATCCTACCCTTTAACAACATCAGCATTAAGTCTTACTACATTTCAGTGGTAGAAGAAAGACATGGTTTGAATTGTCCCAAGGCAAAGGTAACTAATCTGATCTTCCACCAACAGAACTACACCAATTAATATATACAAACAAAGTTGTCCRTGGCTTCTGGAACCTGGAAAGGGCCTTTTTCCTTACAGATGGGACACTATAATAAATGTATTTGTCGTATTGCTGCATATTATGGATGCAGTGGAGAATTAAGAATGAGAAATGGTCAATGAAAACAGAAGCTGTCAGTGACAGTCCATTGGTTTATACTGATTACACCAAGGAGTGGCTGTTTCACGGCATTACAGAGACAAGCCCAGAAAGCTCTGACCAAGAGTTGTGGCTGCTGCCCTTATACATAATGGTTTTAGCATTGACTATAAACACAGAAGCCCTGCAGGTTTTGTTCAGCCCATAGGCTGATGAAGTCCAGGGGAGATGAAGGATTTCAGGTCTGGACTCCAGGACTAGAGAAGGGAAAGTCCTGTTAGTACAGCTACTTACACCTGGTACTTTGGCTGGTGTTTGAGAACAGGTCACAGTAGGAGCAGATGACTCCTGTGATGCAGCCAGGTTGGTGAAGCTTTGATTTTGTGGGTAAATGCTAGGTGTACCCAGGGAAGTTGCCCAACGGTGCTAAAAGTCAGAGTCCCACTTACATCCTGACGTGTACTCATTGCCCACTAAGTACTGACAGTTCCAGTGTCCAGAGTTTTCATTGGCCTCAGTGAGCAAGTTACAACTCAGATACTGCGGGCCAGAAATGATAGAGCAAGCAGCTGTTGCTCTGCTGCCTCTACATCTGCCTTACACAATAATTAAATCTCATCAGCTATTCAATATAATGGAAGCAAACCAACTACAACAGAAGAAGGATTTCACAGCACAACTGTCTCATGAGCTGTAACTGCAGCTATATATTTGCCTTCATAATTAATTCTGTGGGCATTTATATAAAGCTACAAGAGACTGAGAAATTTAGAAAGCAGTGGAAGAAATCCTTAAAAAATAGCAAAGAGTGTAATTGCTTTCCTCTACCATCATTCTGCTCCTTATCTTCTCTGCTGATGTTTCCTATGGACTATTCATGGCGGTGCTGTAGTGGGACAAAGGCATTGCCTGTTAAGTCAAGCATCCAGTAGAGGCCAGAAACCCTAATTTTGCCACACCACAGACATCGCCTGTGGCTTGAACAAAACAAATTAACTTCCTCTTGTGGAAAACATGGGTCCCACTTCAGTGGATGTTCTGCGTTGATATTTGTGTTGTAGGTTGGTACCTAATGTTGTAGCTGCATTAAGCGTTATTTCTATGTTCTAAGTATAAAGCCATGTTTGATGAAATTAATGGATTATTGAGCCTTCTTTTTCAAGACTCCCTTACAGATAGCTGACTTGGCCTTTGTTTTGTGAAACACACATAGTTCAGCTCATTGGCAGGAGATAGCCAGGAATCTTGCCAGTGGAAATCTCACTTCTTAATTAATCTTTTCTGAAGTCTGTAGCCCCATATATGTTCTCTCCTGGTCGTGCTAATCCAGATTAAATTCGTGAAGTTAACTGAGCTACTCTAGATTTGCACCAGCATAAAGAAAACTGTAATGGGACTTCTTTGTGTGTGTCCCCCGTGGCTGCTCAGCAATAAATGTGACTTCAATATCTTCTTCACTGTCAGTGTTGTGTTTTCTCTCATTTTCTTGCATTGCATAAAAGTTTAAGATGGGCCTGGTAAGGTATAAGAGGTATTGAGGCAGGCTGCACTGCAGGGCCTTTTTTCTGACCTCCAGCCTCATGGACCCCAAAGTCAGGATCCAAAGAGCATGTTGCAGCTGGGGAGATGACTGTGAGCTGGATGAGCTGCAAACGAAGCTCCTTTCTGCTGACGGAGAGCAGAAGGCTGGCTCTTCTCTTCCAGGCATCAGCACTCTCATTTTACTGACAGGAGAGTTACTAATGCAGACCTTCTGTGCCGTATGCTGACTGTGAGGAGACCAGTCGGCTGCTTTGGCGTGAGCATTTGTAACCACCACTTTGTAAGTGGAAAATGGACTCGGAGGTGATTGTTTTCTTCTGCTAGAAAGTCAGCAGTGTTTTTCTGCCTAGAAGACAACAGTTTGCAGCAGGGAATTCTTTAAGAGAGTGAAATATTCTCTTGAATATTTCAGAAATGGTTTAAGCACCAGCTTCAGTCAGCTGCAGCATACCAAGCACCCAGGCTGGATGCCAGGGCACGGTGTGCTCTGGACAAGTTGGGTTGTTCTGCCCAAACCTAGCAGTCTGATGTATTTGAAATGCACCTCCCCAGGTCTTTATTTTTCTGAGTTGCTCTTCGGTTTGTGTCTTTCAGAAGCGCTCTGGAGGCGTTTGCTCATTCCTGCATCGAGTGTGCTGGGCAGCACTACCCTTGCAACTGCTCCTCTTGCTCCTCCTGCTCCTGGCCTTCCTCCTGCCCCTGGCAGAGGAGACCCACAGCTGCACGCTGGCCAACAACTTTGCTCGGTCCTTCAACCTGATGCTGAGGTACGAGGGCCCACCTCCAACCTAACTTCTTGACGTGGCACGAGGTGACTCAGAAATATAGACTCTTTTTTTTTTAACAATTGCAAGAATTATAGATTTTAGGGCTTCTAACAAGGCCATCGTATCACCTGGATAGGTCACATAAATGCAACATAAGATTAGTCCACTTTAATCAGGTATTTGAGCAAATTCAATATTTTTACAATATTTTATTATAATATTTATAATGTGTATATAGAGATTGTGTATGTGTATGTATGTACATAAATATATAAAAAAATGCATATCTGTGGTCAAACTAACATCTGCCATCCACTCATCCACTGTTTGGAGATAATCCTGCAATGTTTCTATTTCTACCATCTTTCAGCAAGGAAGGAATACTGAATGATGGTTTGGTTGTGGGGTTTTTGGGTGATTTTTAAAATCAGATTCTTGTTGTTTACAACCAAAGTCAGAGCAAGTATGAGAAGACGTGGGCATGCAGCAGAGTGCAAATTGGAGAGCAGGCAGAGTAGAATCATGTTTGAATACAGTGGTTGACATTCAGCCCAAGGAAAATTGGGACTATTCTATTTGAAACCTTGAGCTGTTTTTTTCAGTATCTGGATGCAGGGATTGCAGAAGGTAATAGAGATGTTTCCACTGACTTCAGTAGGAGTGGGGGTGGGCCTCCTCTTGTTCTCATTTTTTACCAGATTTCCAATTATTATGTTCTCCAGCCCACCTGAATCAGGAGAGGTACAATACAGTAGGAAGAAAGCTGGGAAAAGAGAATATATATTTTTTTAACATCTGTATAGCAGGAGAACTTTTAAAATCAGGTCATAATTTTCTGAACAAATTTGAGAGCACTGAACAAAACCTTGTATCAGTGGTCTTGTCTTTAAAAAGCAGTGGGGTTTTTTGTTTGTGTTTTTTTGTGTGGGTGTTTTTTTACTTTATAAAGAGGCATTTGATAATGGATCATAAAGCCTGAACAGTGGGATGCAGCCTTGCTTATTGTCAGTGAAGCAGAAGTCAGAAGTACTTTAATAATATCACCCTGGAAACAAGATTCCTTCCTAGGATGTTTTTATATTAATGGTTTGTTAAACTGATGTAAACTGATTGTATCAAAGACAGTCAAGCCTAGATTTCTGTATAGTCTAAACTCTAAGATGATGACAACTTGTCCTTTATTTACTTACCCTTACACCTGATTTACCAAATTTTTGAATGTACGTTTTAATATTGCCTTTTAATGTAAAAACAATTCTCACTTTACTGTGATGAAACCATTCTTAGTGGTGTTTTACCTAGCTGACTCCTGAGAGAAAGGGTAGTTTTTATAATTGTGCGCCATTTCTGAGAGCTATCTCTTATTGTCTCATCTTTTTAGCCACAGTAGTAATCATGCAAAAAAAATTTAACTGAAGAAATAGTTACTTTTCCCACCCTGGCTATGTTGTGGGAGGAACTTGCCTTCTGGGTTCCTGTATGGTGTATTCAGTGTTGTTTTCCAAATAAGTTACAAAATAATATTAAATCTGTTGTGCAGGTAAATTATTTAGTAGCTGAGGGACTGAAGGAGGAAGTCACACTTCTTTAACAAAACCATTAAAGTTTTGCTAAAGAAGCAAACTTGGGTAGAACAGGGAGGCATAGCAGCAAGGAGCTCATTATAGGCACAGAATGAAAGAGAACAGGCAGATGTGAAAGAGGACTAGCTGAAGATAGAGGTGTCGAACAATTTATAAAGCCTAAGAAAAGGATTCACGATGAACACAGAGGACAACAATACAGGCTCTATGGAGGAAAAATCTCTGAATCTTTTTGGTTCCCTCTCCCTGCTACAGTACTGGCACTATTGCATATTAAACAGCTTTTCTTCAGTAAGGTTTAAAATGGGGCAAGTAACAGGGACTCTGCCAGTGTTCTGAGGAGACTCTTCCTCCGCCAGGACTCTGTCACTGTGTTCCTAATAATGCTTCCGACTACACTGGGTTTGCTACAGTTGGATAAAAATGCCACAATTCTGCTAAAAGTGAAAAGGAGAGTGGAAATTAGAGGAAAGAGAGCAGGGATGGTGAAGGTATTCAGGTAGAGTGCAAGGGGAGTGTGAGGAGGATCTGAACTGATGCGGATTAAAACCTGACTGTCAGGAGGTAGCAGAAGAGCTCTGGTGAGCAGGCAGAGGGGGGCTGAAAGCAGAAAGGTGAGGAGAGAGCATGTACGCTGGGCGGTAAGACATTCACATCTAAATGGGAAGTGAAGGAAGGTAAAGCCTGTGATTTCTTTCATGAAGGAGCCAGGTGGAGGGGAACTATAATTCATCAGAGAATGGGCAAATTAATTCCTTCTTTGCAATGGTTCTTTCTGGCGGCAGAGGACGTACCTCCTCCTCTCTTCTGATTAGCTTTGCAAGAGCCATGCACGTTCCTGCAATGCTCCTCTAAAAATTGCTGCCAGCCCTGAGGGAAGAAACCCTTGTGCAAGGAGCTAATCATCACACACATCTCCATTTCAAATTAAATTCTCCAGTAGAAAAGAAGTGTGGGGGAAGAGGGGCAGTAACAAAACCTGCTGTGTGTGGTTATGTACATGTGTACTTCTGTATGCACTCTTCTGTGGCATAGCTACATTGCACTTCTCTGAGTTTTGCTGAGCCATTCCAGGTGATGAAAGTAAAATGCCAGTGAGAAGGTAAAAATAATGAGGAAAAATATAGCCACAAGAGAAAAATCAGTAGGGAGATAGACAAGTTTTTTCTATGAAAGCACAAAATCTCACATCAGATTTCTTTCTGCCCAGCCTTTCTGTTCTGGATTATTTTTATGGGTTCACAAATGCATTTGACACCACAGGAGTATGCAACTGGGGGAAAAAAATTCTACACAGAGGACCATAACAGAACAACTGCATCGTCACCTTGATTTTTCAGTGTTGTGGCAGGTTTAAAAAAACCCACTAAATTAGAAACACACTTTTGCTGCTAGGTTTGCATTCAATTTATTCTATAAGTCCCCTGTCTGTAATCTTGGAATTTTTTGCTTTAAATCTCAGCAAATCCATTCTCATTAATTTAAGTAATCTAAATATCTCACATAAGTGATGAATCTTTCTACTTCTTTGCAACGGAAACTATCCAAAGCCCAGGACTTTGATGTTCATTTCACTCAGAACAATCTCACTCTTCCATAATGTCATTGACCTCACCTGTCCAACGCAGGTGCGAGATTTTTCTAAGAAAAAAGAATTTTTAAAAAATCACAGAAGTAAGCTTGAAATGTAAATCCAAAAATTACTTTCTTTTTTATTCTCTTGTTGCTTTTCTGAAAAGTTTGTGATACTGATTTCTGGAAGTGTGTGTAAATATTAATCAAGTCAGTAATTGGAATAATGAAAACAAACTGCCCAGTTCGACTGGGCAGTAGGACGAGAGGAAATGGCCTCAAGTTGCGCCAGGGGAAGTTTAGATTGGATATTAGGAAAAATTTCTTCACTGAAAGGGTAGTCAGGCATTGGAACAGGCTGCCCAGGGAAGTGGTGGAGTCACCATCCCTGGAGGTGTTCAAAAAACGTGTGGATGAGGTGCTTCAGGACATGGTTTAGTGGGCATTTGTACTGGGTTGATGGTTGGACTCGATGATCTTAGAGGTCTTTTCCAACCTTAATGATTCTATGATTCTATGATTCTATGACTTCCAAGAAACTGAACAAAGCCCAGATTCCTCAAAACAC
Organism: Oceanodroma leucorhoa; assembly: GCA_030449065.1. NCBI lineage: Eukaryota > Metazoa > Chordata > Aves > Procellariiformes > Oceanodroma > Oceanodroma leucorhoa. The sequence goes on along the minus strand of JASVER010000027.1, from coordinate 6,043,382 downwards.
AAACTAAATCATACTGTTTCCAAAGCAGTCCTTAAAATTTGAGCACTGTTCTTCATGCCTGAATCTTTGCTCACACATGATTTGGGGGTTACACCCTCACTTTTGTGCCTATAAAATCCCCAGCACATAGATCTCTGACATACATACATAACTGAGATGTGTTACAGCTCAGCTTTGGATTGGGGCTGCTGCCTTAAGACATCCCTTGCCAAAAACCTAGGATGCACAAAACAGATAAGCATCCACAACTGAGGGCTTGCACTACTTTAATCTAGATCCAACCACTGACAGAGGGTGCTAAAACCCTCTAAAATAGTTTGAGTATGTTTGAGCTTGTAAATTGTTTGTGCATCTGGCTCAGGCCACGTAGCCTGTACTGCATGCAGATACCCAGCCTGTTCACAGAGCAGAGCACTTGTGCGTCTCTCCAAGCTCTTTTGCCTGCATTATTGGACCCAGTATTTGATTGACCATGTTAATGACCCTTCAGTGTTGAAGGCAAAATCCTGCACTCCAGTCCCCATGCATTAAAGTAAGAATTCTGCACAGCCCCAAAGGCACACTTCAAACCCAGCCTTTGGAGTGAAAGCAAGCCTAATTTATAAATTGTAATTGATTTTGTAGCCAGATGCTTTCAACAGAATTTTCCATGACTGCAAAACAGTGAGGTAGAAAATTGCTGTTGTGCCACATGTCTATTAATAGCCCTTTCTCTGATTCCAGCTAGCAATTTAGATGGTATTAAATATAATTTATATATGCCCTCTCCAGAAATCTCTGTATGAAAAATATGTTCAGTTCTATGCACACACATTAAAAATTGTGTATTCCCCTGTTAGCACAGAATCCCCAGAGCAATCATGATTTCTACCAAGTACTAGCTTATTTGCCCTGACTGAGATACTTAGTAAACTTAAACATTTGCATTAGCTGAAAAGAAAGCTACTAGCCTAACTAATAAAAACACCTGATTATCACTAAATAATTTGGAGAGCTTTTAGAATGGCTTTCTGCTTCTCCTTAATCCTTTTCGTTGGGGTAGTCGAAGACCTCAGATAGAAGAAATGTCTGCAAAAAATGGCCATCACTAGACAGGCAGATGGTAATCTCTGCAGATCAGAAGAAATAGTTTGTTCTCTTTAGTTGCTTTAGGACCTCAGGAGTTTCCTCCATCTGATCTCTTCTTCAGTATTAAACAGTAAATGTTTTACTTTGATGTGTGTGCATACACATCTCATTAGCACTGAAGAGATTTGAAGAGTGAGTTCATATACAGGAATTCTTTTAAATTGTGTCGACAAGAGAGTACGTTGTCTTCTTTTCTTAAGAAAAAATAAAACTGCTGTATGGCAGAGATTCCCAGAGCAAACAAAACCTTTTGGAATAACTGAAGATTACAGACTGAAATTAAACTGAAGAAATAGTTTTGCCTTTCAGGAAATGCTGGTATAAATACCGCAATAAAGATATCTTTGCCAGGCATCATAGGTGTCTTTCAGGTCATAGGTTATGTACCCAGCTGGCTGTAAGAACTGCTTTTGGAGACTTTACTATCCATTAGACCTTATCAGTTGCTAGTCTGCAGCTGAAAACACATGTTTACCCAATGAACTATATCAGCTTTTTCCAGAGTCGCTGGGGGCTGTCGAGGATATTCTTAGTAGTTCTCAGATCATTGACCTGCTCTGAGCCATTACAAGTTTATTGCATTATTCGATCTGTCAATGGTTGGCAACTCTCAGAAACCAGTTTATTAAAATACTAAAGATAACATTGTTGGTACAGATATCACGATTCATTGAGAAAACAATCTTACTATTTTTGCCATATTTAAACATAATTATGTATTGGTTATACTGGGTTATAAACAGATTAGTCATAGGTGTTGGGTAACTGTGTGGAATGTTTTAGGCCCAAGGCTTTTTGACTTGTACATGTATGTTTAAGAATTGTGGATTCATTTCACACTTGCTCAATGGTAAAACAAAGATTCTTGAATGTAGCATTTTCCAAAGAAAAATATAAAGCAGGATGGAATAATCTGTCATACAGATTATTTTTTTATTATCTCTTGTCTGTCCAATTTAAAATACGGATATGTGTCTACCAGAGAGATATCAATAGGTCTGGAAAGAAACAGAATATCTATCAGGAATATACCAATTCAAGCAGTAGCCTAAATGGCACCTTTGTTACCTAACCTATTTCAGCAATTGCCAGATTTAGCTCATTGTATCTGTGAGCTAAAACCACCCTCCTAGTAAACTGTGGGTGAGGTGAAACTGCACAGGTGAAGGTATAACATCCCAGTGGAAGCAGCAGCAGACATTAGGTCTTCAAAAGACAGCCTGATATCTTGATACAAGAGATGAACAAGTAGGTTTGGCATAATGAGAGCAACCCGGGACAATAACACAGGAACAAGGGCTTGCTGTCCTGCACTGCCAGACAAAATTTTGACAGTGGCCATCAGCACTTTCCAGTTTCACATCCCTGACTGTGGAAGGAGGCTCCCCTCAGGGTAATTCACTCTAGCTGAGATTTGAGTCTTGGAAGTGCTTTTTTCTTTTCATTAAATAGAGAAGAAAGTGCTAAATCAAACGCCTCAGTGACAGATTAATGGTAGGTGGTAGGCACTGATGCTCCAGGAAAAGATGCAGGAAATGCTATTGTAGATAGAAAGATAGAAATGAAAGTCTCTGTTCAATCCTTAGGAATTAGAGCTTCATTATGGAATTGAAGCAGGAGGCTTTCTGTTCCTCTGCAAGTAAATGCCAGCTCCTGCCTTTAGTCTTCTGGATTTTGGGGGCAAGCCTGTTCAGTGCCTTACTGAATGCTAGTGGCTTTCTGGCTGCAGAGCTGTTCATGGCAGTGAGTTCCGCATCCTTCCTGCGAGCTGGGTGAAAAAGGTATTCCCCGGAACTGGTTTTGAATCAGAAACCTTTTGTTTGGGGGGCGGGGGTTGTTTGATTTCCCTTCTTTGGCCCCTGTGTATTGAATTCAAGGAAGCAGAAAGACCGGCACTTCCCTCTCCAGACCATGCTTTGTCTTTCCTTCTTTTATCAGAGCAGAGGCGACTTGGCTTTGTACCTCCTTCCTAAAGTAAATTATCCCAGTCTTTTTGTGTTTCAGTTCTTCCATGCCCTTGATCATAACTGTCACCTTTCTCTTTGTTTCCAGTGCCAGTTCTTCCTCCCTACGTAGAGCAAAAAATCTGGTCTTGTTTCAATAAATTGAAATTCAATAAATTTTTCCCCCGTTGCAGTTCCTCCTATAGATGCTCTGCCTGTTTCTGCTGCCCCATGTGTCAAAACAGCCTTCATCACTATCTGAGGGGACTCTGGTCCTTGCCAGCTGTCTCTTCCAAGTCTCCTGGCCGTGACCTATCCTCATCTGCCTTGTGTTGGCTCGGGGACTGCCCTTAATATTCACATCTGCAGGTGGGAGTGCAAGGGTGTTGCTTAACGAACAATTATTAGCAATGAAAGCCTTGCCATTAGCATTGTTCATAGCCTGCCCAGACCCTTTTCTTCTCTCAAAGAAGGTTTTGATGCGTAATCCAATTAGTGCATGCAGAAAATTGCCCCTTAATCGGCGAGGAGGGCCGGTGTTTCAGTTTCAGCTCTATTAGCCTCTCTTGTCGCTGCCTGTGTAAGCGCTCCCGCGTGCTGCTGGGCCCGGGGCTGGGCGCTCCAGGGTGTGTGTGCCCTTGAGCTGCCAGGAGTGTTTGAATGTCACTGTTATACACCCTAATAAGCCAGGACCCTTTTTTTTGAGCTGGAAAAAAAAAGAAAGAAAAGAAAAATGGTTACTTTTAACAAACTGATTTCACAACTCATTTATCAAGCCCTCTAGCAAACCATTTATTTTAGCTCCTTTTTGCTCCATCAAAAGCTGTATGTTAGAAGGGAGAGGTGAATTTCGAGAGGCTGGGAACTGAAGGCAGGCTGCACTGCCACCCGCCCTCACCAGCGCTTTGCTGGGAGGCCTCCAGCTAGAATTCAGGGGTAGGAGCTGTTATTTTTCCTGAAGTGACTCCTGCCTTCAAAATCAAATTATTTCTTTTGTCAAGTCCAATAAGCATTGAACACCACAGACTTGGTTTCACTGCAGATATGAATGAACGCCTCTGTACGGTACTTTCCATTGCCATGAAATATATATATATGTATATATATGTAATGGGGAGTGTAATTATTGTTCTACTTAAAGAAAGGTGACATTCCACTTCAGTGTAACTTTCAAGTGCAGCTTTTAAGAGAAACCATGTCTTAAAGGGAAGCTGGAAGAGTTTAGAGGTATGTGTTTTAACGAGCTTTAATGAGCTTTAATAAGCTTTGAGTTTTATAAGCTTTGAGTTAGGTCTTCAGTCGCTAAGGCAAAAAGCACCCAAGATGATTTTCCCATCACCTTCCCAGATCAAACCCTGTAAGAGTTTAACCTGGGAGTCACTGCTTGAGCACTGGCTGTTCCTGAAGGTATTTGGATGCTGCATGTACTACATGTGTGTCTGTTCTCAAACACCAACCTCCATCTTGTACATGTGCTTGACTGGAAGGCAAAAGACACACCTTTGTCTTGCTCCAAGACCCTGACTGTCATTTTTGTCTCAGCGGAGGTATTCCTTTTGATCAGTGCCGCTCTTTCTTTTTTTTTTTTTCCTTTTAATTTGTACTTACTCAGTTTATCAGGTGATTCCCAGAGGTCATACTCCACCTGCCCAGCCTCAGAGCTTCCCTTCCAGCAACATACCTTCTCGTTTGTTTACTTGGGTGTACTGGACCACTGTGAAGCAATTACACAAGCAATAACAGGGGTGTTGCATTTTTCCGGCATTGCCTTTTGTAAGACGTAACACTCCACTGACATTGAAAAGTGGTAGGAGCCCCAGAAGCTGCATTGTTGTCTACTAGCAATATAACGGATGTACAGTGCTTCTACAGGGCACTTGTCCTCACTTCTCAAAGCACCTGGCTGTCTTGGGCCCAATTTAATTCACAAGGCTGGACTATAAACAATCTTGGATCGCTTCACCAACACTCCATCCATCTTGCTTCCATCAGTTTTTGTGCTTTTGTTTAGTTTCAAGCTAGAACAAAGTTTAAAGAAATGTGCTAGGACTCCCACATAGGGTGAGTAAATATCCCATATATTTCACAAAAATTACAACAAAATGAAGGGATTTACTCTCACATTGAACAGAATTAATAAGAAGCTCTAATTGATATATTAAAAAGTTATTAAGAACAGCCTGGAGTGAAGTTTATACAATCAAACCATTCTCTGCTTTTAATTTAAAAATCAGAAAATATTGAGGTACATTTTGCCACCTTCTTTTAGAAGTAACCTGGAACTAAAATTGAATCCTCCTGAATGGGAGGTTTATTGATGCAAATCTAAATTTCACCAATATGTCCCATGTTAGATCACCTGCCTCTGGGCAGAAAGGAAACCTAAGGCTGTTCACAAGAGAAACTCATATTGTGAATGGTTTTAAAATTCTTCAGAGCTCCTGTCCACTTCCAAATGTCAGTAATGGGGAGGATCAGAAACCTTCCTGTGAACCCTGTGCATTTTGCATGTTGAAATCCTGGCTTCAATTCAGGTCTCCACCTCAGCTTCTTGTAAATGTTAATATTCAAGTAGAACAAAAACGTTAGGGGCAATTACAGCATGAACATCTCTTCTTGTTAATGTATAGTAGCTGATAGCAGAGTCTGTAATAATAATCTGTGTTTATACATGTGCTGTTCAATGTAACAGTTGGGTACAAAATACCTTTTAACTGTCACAAGAAAATAACTGGATTGATGTCACTTTTTACTTGTATGAATATAATTATTTGCCTTGCAGGGACCAGTTCCACTTTTGTCATGTTATTTATGATTTTTAAATACATTTGTGATAAATTAGGCTCGTTTCTAAGGTAAACAATACTGGAGCCAAGCAGCTGTCTCTGTACATGTGTATGTTATCACAGCTGATATCAACTCCAAGTCAGACTCCTTGTCTTGCTTGGACCTTTCCTTAACCTTTCTGGCTTATTCAGGGAAATGCGGACCAGTCTATTTTCTTATTAAAAATATGGCTTTTTGAAAAGCTGAACTTATTTTTTAAATCCTTTCTTTTTACAGTTACTGATTCAGAAAGACTGTAACAATCATATTTTTCTAAATTGCCAGTTGCTTGTGTTGGGAAATTATATATAGATATATATTTTATTCTACAGATTTCCATGTCGTTTTGAAACTCTTTGTTTTCATATATATCCTCCTGTTTGCTAGAATTATCTGAAAAAGCTGTAAGCTTTTGTATACTGACTCTATGAAATTGTATAAAAATGCAACTGCATAAAAAGACTGACTTTATTTTTTATTCAAATCGTTAGAGCTAAGTCATCCTTAGTGTTATGCCACGTAAGATGTACGGAAAGAAATCAGGTCATTGCTTCGAAAGGCTGGACACCATTACGTGACACTTCCTAAAAAGTCTTGCCTGACAGCCAGGAGAATTTACCCTAGAAATAGTGCCATTTCGGGGCCTGATTCTATAGTATATTCACACTGTTTAGGACCTTATTTCACAAGTAGTCCCATGAAATTTCGTGGGAAATATTAAAAATAAGAGCCTATGGTGTGTGAATAGCAGTGATAGACTAAAACCCTTTTCTAATGAAGACCTGGGCCTTTTAACTAGTTAAGAGGCTGTACTTTGAGTATTTCAGGAAAACTTTTTGTGTTCTTTTCTGCGCTGGGGACTCCTCCTGTGTATTGTGGATTTATTCCATAGCTGAAATGCCAGATTAAATCGATTGAAGCCCCACGTGCAGATGAACATAATAGAAAGCTGCAGTGAAATATTGCAGAAAATGGCCTGATTTCATTCTTCAGAAAAATAGTTAAAGTAACTCACAGCCTTGGCTTCTGTGCACCTGTGAAGCAAAGGCCCTTGCTTGGTATCTTGGCTGTGGTGTAACATGGAAGGATTTCTGCTCTCTGCCTGGAAAATACTGTCTATTCCTCAGCCTTCTCAGAAGCATAGTATTTTCTCAAGTAAAAAATATCTGATTCTGCAAGACTTATCGGGGAGTTAAGGGCAGTTGGGACCTTCTGCGATCAGGCCTCATTATTCCAAAAGTTTATCCGTCAATGACAAATAAAATATGATGTGGCTTTGCTGTTTGCAAGTAGGATAAAGAGACTGGAAATTCATCACCCCAAGCCCTAGCCTTGTGACTCTTCTGTGATGCTCCACTGTTACCAATGAACTGTGTTGAATCGGATTATAAAATCAGAGTATTTTATTGCATGTGTCCTTTTTTGTAATGAAAATATAGTTGTCTTTGATGTTGCAGTTATAATGCAGTTAATAAACACATACGTATTTCTTTCTAAGGACTTCTAAATTGTTCTGGGAGGTGGTTTCACATTTTTGCTGTGCTTATTTCTTACCATCAGAGTATTTGCGCTGACCTAGAAACGCCCAGAACAAGTGAAGCAAGGATAAAATTTGGTGCTGCCTGCCTCTCTGCTCATGTACCACTGGAAGAAGGTTGTGCTGAATGTACCTACTTCACTCTAGCCCCGTAAGATTTAATAGAAAATGTCAGCTTTTCTATAAGACTGTGCAGTTATTTGAATAGAATTCTACTGGACCCAAACAAAATGTGAATTTGCTAAATCATATTACGATTCAGTATGATTTCTTACAACGTTGGCCTCTGACGGTCTCTGTGGGGTTCCCCTCAGTCCCAAACCTGCTAAGACAAAGGGGAATTTTTTGAGAACCTCAGATTTGAAGTTAATGCCAATCACATGTAGTGAGCGAGCAGTGTATTAGTTCAACCACCGCTGATTTCTCTGAAGAGTAATCACTGCAGCACATATTTGCGGATGCACAACTCTCATTAGCTTCCAAGTAATTGCTGGTTTCTTTCCTGAATCTTTACAAGATAGAGTCTGCCAGGATCTCTGACATCAAAGGGTTCCACAGGCAGTTATTCTGGAGCAGTGGAAAACCACTACGATTTTTTGGTGAACCTGTGGGCTAGGTTCCCTATTGCTTTTATGAACACACTGAGCTTTATCCAGGTCTTTGAATTCTCTCAGGTATTTGGACCATGTGCCTTCCTCTGAGCTGTCTCCCGCTAAGCCCCCAAAAGTACAAACTTCAGCTGATGATAGCTGCGTCAAGATCAGAGCCGCAGCTCGAATCCAGAAGATAACGGGGTAAGATAAGTCCAGGGTTGTAGGAAGAGCAGACTATGATGGTGGGATGGTTACATTCCCAGAAGGGCTACAGTCAATGCACAAAAAAAAATTTCTGTTCTTACTTTTTTTTTTTTTCCTTTGCAATGCATTTTTTTGTCTTGCAGTTTATTTTTTGTGGAGCCAGAAAGTAGGCTTCTTTGTGTATATCAGGCCTCTTCTTCTGGAACCAGCAAAGAAACTTGGGATTTGATTTTGTCCCAGACACTGTACATAGACCAGGAAAGACGGTCGTCCAGCAGGGAGGAGAGAAAAGTGCCTAAGACTAGATAAAACAGCTCACGCTTGTATGGTGAATGAGTATTTTGTTGACCAGGTTCAGGCTGCAAACAACTCTACAGCTGATCGGTGGGAGTTGAGACAGTCAACAAGAGTTATTATAAACACTTTTAGAGGACAATGAAATACTCTGGGCAGTTATAAATCTCTTAAGTTATATATTAGTAGAGAAACACCTGTTTTAGATAGCAACCCTGCTGCTAGAGGATGGAAGTATCTGTTTAGGTTGTAGCAGCAAAAGGTGGCAAGTTCAATATATAAAAATAATAGGGTAAGACCCTCAAGTGGAGTAAATCAGTGTGGCTTCATTGAAGCTGTTGGAACTAAGTCAATTTACAGCAGTAAGAATCTGGCTTGTAGTCAACAGGGATTTTACAGAATGCTTGAAACCTCTCCATTTAGAGAGTTCTCCTCTGCCTTATGCGTGTGCACTAAATCGTATTTGCACAAATGTCCTTGCCAGTATAATGAGGTCATTTCGGATGTGAGCGTTCATTATATGCTTAGGTAAAATATGTCATTAGCAAAGTCTTAAATAAAAAAGAATGGAGCAATGTTACCAAGTGAGAAATATTTAAATAAAATCAATCTCAGCCCTGGAGAGTTAATGGGGAGTGGCTTTCTATGGAAAAGGGCTGATGGTGTGTTGATGCTGCACGTAGAAGCTGAGCGCTACGGCCGTGAGAGATTAAAAGCAGGGACTGAGGTTTTTTCTAGGTTAATATTTCAAGCTTTCTAAATTTCATTCTGTGACATACCATGAATGCAGCCTTGGTTTCCAACTACAGAAAAACGCTCTGATAAACACATATTGCTGGAGCAAATGAAACTGAAGGCTCATCCGGTTTTACCATAGCACTCGTGGTATTAAGAGGGATTGTAATATAATCCTCTTCAATGAATAACCCTAACAGATGTTATCAGGGTTGCTCTGTACGAGCCGTGGACCTCTTGCTAGAACTCCCTCTGTGGAAGTCCAGTTCATAAATTGTCCTAATGGGCTGCCTGCCTCATCCCGCTGCTGCAGCAGCATGAAAGGGAGGTGGTTACCAGCGGCCTTGAAAGCCGGCATTATTCCCATCTGGTTTGCATTACAATACTGCTAAATATTTCATGCTTTTTGTTTTACAAACAAATAAGAGCAGAACTAATCTTTTTGTTTAATGTTCTTTGATTGACATTTGAGTGGGGAAAAAAAGTTTGGGGTTTGTTTTGATTTTTTTTCTTTACTTCAGATCTTAACGTGGCTCTGCAAAAGCTTTTAATGGAAGATAGAGCAGATAGCCGTTGACTTTTCTGGTGGGCTTTTTATGGCACCATTGATACAGGAAAAGATACAGGGGAAATCCAGATGATGAATGTGCTGTTCAATCAGCTGGGATTTCTTTGCTTGCGAGGAGATAACTCGATGAAGTGCAAACAGAGACAGGGAGCAGACGCTGACTGCTTGTCAGCTATATACAGAACTATCCCTGGCTGGGGCTGCTGGAAAACACAGCAGCTATTAGTACCCCTTTGCCCTTTCACAGCGCCCTGTCAGAGGGTCCCCAAGCGCTGCAGCAAGAGCCATCCATTAAMCCGCAGAGCAACGAGTCTGTTTAATCACCCCGGCTTTACAGGGAGGGGGACGGCAGCCCTGGGAGGATTCAGCCGGCGTTTTAACCTCCTGGTTCCCCAAACTCCTGCCGAGGTGGGTGAGCGAAGGCGTTCCCGCGGGCGCCCAGCGTCTCCGGCGGCGGGTGCCGCCTCTGCCCCAGCGGGACGCGGGCGGCCAGCCTCCACGCGGGGACCATCATCCACGGGGCAGAGGTGGCGGGGGGGCCAGGAGCCTCCTCAGGCGCCCGCCTGTGGAAATGCCGAAGGTTGCGGGAGGTTTCCTTCCACTCCAAAGTGAGTCCCGGCACAGCGTGGGGCCTCTCGGCTGATACTTCTCCGCTCGAACGGCCGCATCGGCTGGTTTGTCTGTCATTTGGACAAATACCTTCATTAGGGCGCCCATGGGCTGTGGTAGCTGTGAGGCCGAATCGCAGGGTGGGATGAAAGGTATGGAACGTCACTCAGAAAGGGCTAAATATTGAGAAAGGGTAAAYGTTTGCCCTCAGCCTGTTGCAGCTTGGCCCTGCAACAGGGTGATGGTGCATCAGGGTGGATAGTTAAATCATCGTACTACATTACCATGTAGTAGTATTTTTTATATCATTACACAAACAGAAACGGGTTTGTCCGATTCACTTGAGATGAATTCTCTACAGTTACTGCCAGATGAATTTTTCCCCGATGGCTGATGCATCAATCATCCCGTCCCTTCCTCCCGTAATCGCTGGCCTGAGTTCAGAGGCAAAAGTGAGTCTCAGGGACTGACCCTAATGCTTGCCTGCAAATAGGCTTTATGACTTACGCTGAACAAGACACCCAAGCAGTAAAATTATATACTGCTGTCTATATTATGTTTCTTATTTTTCTAGCATTTTCCTCCCGAGGATCTCAAGGCCCTCTGCAAGGTTTAACTAATTCTCAACAGCCATCTGTGAATTAATTTCTTTTTGCTAATTACAGATGAAATACTATTGCCAGAGCGGAAGATTGCCGTTCTTGAGCATCTCTCTACAATAGCACACAACAGTTTCACTCAGGATTGTAAAAATAAATTGTAACTTGTAACTGCCGCAGTTCCTTGCATTCAATCATTTTCATTGTGGATTTTGATGTTCCACTTAAAAAATTTCAAATCCAGGAATAGTAAATGCCGAGTCATAAAAGCTTAGGAAATGGGTCGAATCCAGAGTGCAAGGCAGCATTACAGTGTCTGATCTGCTGTCTCTGATAATACCCTCATAAGACAAGGGTCTCTTTTTTTTTTCATTCCTGAACAAATGAATTGCAGCATGTATGAAACCTCCAGAGGCCATCTGTGACTGTAATTCATTTACCCACCGTATTATGGAACAGATTTTCCAGTGAGTTCAAAACTCGGGAAAGGGGGGAAGGGAATAGTATGATGAGAAGGATCTGTGATCCATATCTAAAAATAAAAATATTATTCAATTGTCATATTTGATGGATAAAGTGTCTGACGCACCAGGTGAAGCCATAGCAACTAGATAAATATGTTTAAAACATTTAATTTTGATACATTAAGAATGAGTTGGAGCAGGGGCTTATCGACACTGAAATTAAGCAGACATTTCTAAGTTCCTAAAAGCCTCTGATTTTGTTTAGCTTGGAAGAAATTTTGCTGTAGATAACTTGGAAGTRTAAGGGGAAGTTGGACTTGGTGCACAAAGGAGCAGCTCTGACAGGTCAGGACTAGCAATTACTTTCTTCTTCATCTGTTATTTTCCAAGTGCCAGCAGCCCCCACCTGATTTGCATTAGACCACACGAGGCCCCTCAGCAAACTTACAGACCCTTGGCTTCTGCTTTTAAATTGAAATTAGTACGTTCATTTATGACCTTAGCTGCTACAAAAATATTTTTATATATAGGGCGCTCTCAATATTTCTGTAGTGCTGTTAACATTCAGTAATTGTAATTAGTAACACATCCTCATGAACAGCCAATTGGTTATGTGGCTGCAAGCATCAGATTTCCTCCCTGAGTAATTCCAAGGATGTCACCCAAGTTACAGCAGGAATGAATTCAGCCCACGGTGGCTGGCAGGGTTAGTGTTTACACTGCGTGTCATGTTGGTTACCCACTGAAGGGTTTTACGTTCTGCACCAGCTCCTGTGTTTCTTCATAAAGTGATACCATGCGGAAGAGGGAAATGGCGCAAACTTCTAAAAATTGTTTTCTGTAGACATCTGACTAAGAGTTATGGCTGAAGGAGGAAAATGTTCACTTCCATGCCGTAATTAGGGGGCTCTGTTGAGCAAAGAGGGGTGGAAAGGAAGGCAAGAGGAGCGACACACAGGAGGAGCAATTTAGCTTGCCGTCTGTCCGAAATCAATGAAAGGTGCTGCCCCGAGCCTTTCGCCCGCAACCCCTGCCACTTGTAAGCACCAGCATCAACTTTTTCCTCCTAACGCATCGGCCCTGAAATATCTTTCTTCTGAGCCAGTGCAGAAGTGAAGAAGACACACGCAACCGCTTTCTTTTCCCTCCTCTTCAAAGGATTGCAAACACACTCATCTCACCTAACTCACACGGGTGCTGTGGGGCATAAACTGAGACGGGGCTGGGGAACGGCAGGTACAGCTGAACGTTAACAGCCCAGCTTCCAGCCTCTAGAGAAGGATTCACAGGTCTTCAGTTGTGCAAAGTAAGCCAAGTGTGCTTGCTTGGGAGCTGAATATAGCTTAATACTGCTAATACTGCTACATTACTGCTTTCAACATGACCATCACAGCCCATTAAGGATGAAGTAGCTGCAGATTGTATTTCTTTTTTGCTCATGCCTTCACAGCTATAGCAGATAAAATACTTCGCAGAGTGCCCATAATACTGAGTGTAGCTTTTTGACTGGAATTATACAATACCGGCAAAACATTCAGTGACAGAACATGCTTTACACCAGCAAAACTGCATCTTTTTATCAACATTATTTATTTTTCCAGTGGAGAACTAAGACTCCATTGGTAGAAATATGCTTTTACTTTTACTATATCTATGCAACAGGCTTTTTTTTACATGCCTATATATATATACCATGATACTCATGATCAGCAACATTTGTAGTGTTGGGCTTGTCTTAGTGAATGCAGACACTAGGTAAGAGGTTAGTAAGTAAAAGCGGTTTAAGCTCCTCCCTGTCTCAGCTCTGCTCTTTACTCTTCAAAAAAAACGGGGAAGATGATGAGAAATGTGACCGCTTTGGCATTCTCGCTTAATTTACACAGGATGGCAATTTGGTCCCAGAAAACTAAAATCAAATTCAAAGAAAACCAAAAATCATTCAAAATCCAAACTGTCCAAGGCAAAACCAGGGACATGGAAATAAAGATGCGGCAGCAAAGTTAAACAAAAAAGAATGATAGCATTTATGTATGGAAAATAAAAAGGGTAAATGACAAATGAAGTGACGGCTTTCTAACAAAGGGAAGAGGAAAGTGGGGCGAGCTGCAGATGGAAATGCTGTGCGGGGGGGAAGAGRAGGGACCCGCAGGGAGTGGGAGTGCGAGCGGGAGCGGGCGCGGGCAGGGAGGAGGGGGCTACACACGATGCACAGGGCTGGCCCAGCGGGAGGGTGACACAGAGGTAACAGCTTAATGCCACAATGGGCCTTTTGCGGAGGCACCGGCCGGGGCTGAGATCTCTGTTCCGCCTCCGGCTGGGTCACGGGTGTCCTCCGGTCCCTGGGGTGAAATCCTGCTGTCCCCAGGAAACCACTGCCAAAACTCCCCGTGGCTTTCATTGATTTCACAGTGCAATGGCGATTTCGCACTTTCGGAATCTGGCTCACAAAAGTGGACCGGATTGGGGGAGGCTCGATGTTTTCCATGACCAGCTGTGGGTACCTGACTTGCAGGAAACCCACGAGAGGCACAACTCGGGGTCGGAGCGAAGGCACAGTCTCAGGCACAACCATGTGCCCCACGGGGCATGGGAGCCGCATCCTGCTGCTGCCAGGGGATGCCGGTGCCACCTCCCACCCACCCCGGACAGCTGAGCTGCGGTGAGGCCTCCAGGAGCCGATCTGGAAAAAGGAGATAAACAGGGCTCCACAGTGCTTCCTATGGGTCTGACAAAATTCGGGGCCCAGCTACATGCCCTGAAGCAGCACCAGGTTTCCCAAAGGGAGAGGAGGCAGCAGGGCGGCATCCTGGGCAGTCAGGCTCCAGCGTGGGCACTCCGTCAGCCTGGAGGGGCACGGCCACGCCGGGGATCTGCTGCCTGCACTTCAGCCTGTTTCCTCGGAGCCCAGCAGAAAAGCAAAATGCCTTCTGCTAAAAATCATGTCTAGAGATACTTTCTAATAACATTTCCAATCAGGACTCACATTGCTTATGGTAAGAAATTCCAAACAGATCTTCTTCTACATTGTCACTGTCTTGCTGTGTTTGGCTCTCCAGCTCTCTTTTGGCAGCTAGCCGGGAGGAAGAGTGCTTCTGGCGCAGGGGGATGCCCGATCCCCCGCAGAGGAGCCGGAGGCTGCACAGCAGCCGGCCCCGGCCCCGCTCGCCGCTGGTAGGCAGGCTGGCAGGGAACCAGCGAGGCTGGTCTCCATCAGATGTTTGGCAGAACTAACCCATGCCCACAGAATCCTTATAACCAGCAATTTTCTAATGGCTCCATTTTCCTTCCAAAGCCATCTCAACAGTGTTGTACTGCAAGGCTGAGCCCAACAGAAATCGGCTTCTGACCATGCCTGTTGYCACACGGCATCCACAAGCCGCGTCTTTGCCTCCTGGGCTGTCTCCAGCCACCTTGAATGGTCCCAGCCCTTCCTTCAGCCCCTGCTGTGGGGTGCGGGTGAGGGGCAGCGCGGCTGCCCACTACCAGCACACTCCTCTCCAGAGGACACCTGGCAAAGCTTGAGAAAAGTTAGAGGGAAAGGTTTGTTGGAGAATAAGGTTAAATTTCTGCATGAACACAGTCAGTCTCTGCTAGTGCCTGCCTGCCGTGCTGGAAGGGCAGCCAGTGAGTCTGGGTATCTCCTTTCACTTCAGAGCAGCCCCAAAAGGTGAGCTTTACATCCCAGGATGAGCAAGCTTGGCTGCTCTTGTCTTCCTGGGACCAAATTTTGAGAAGAGCTGTTCCTGCTCTTGTACGCAGTGCTCTTTCTAACGGAGATGAGTGGTTCATATTTGTCCTTGATGGAAGCCTTGCTGTGTCCAAGTTATTTTTATGGTATTTTAACCACTAGCCATCCACCTTGGTTTTGCTGTGGAAAGAGCTAAATGCAGCAATTAGAACGAACTGGCACAGTGCCACAATATTTTGCAGTGTGTTTCGCAGTCCTCTCCCCTACCCGCCTGATGCAGCAGAGAAGTGAGTTGGCAGGGGTAATGCAGATGGGAATGGCCAATACGTGCATTGCTGGGAGATTCCTCCAGGACAGCAGGAAGGTGTTTAATTTCTTATGACAGAAAACAGGGTCAAGAGAAGAAGACTCGTGTTAAGCAGCATGAAGGGAAATGTAAGCATTTCCTTTGGTGCCACTTTCTTCCCAGCCTCTGAAAATGGAAGTCAATGTCCTGGAGAGCTGTGTTGGATCAATCTGGCAATCCAAGGTAGCAGATACTACTGTGAATACAGGTTTCATGCTATCAGTATCTGGAGCTGGGTGTCACATTGCTCTGGCCATTTTTGCCTGAACTTGGAGAAAACTTGGGTTGAATAAAAATTGAAATTAGTTGTATCAGGGCACAGGCAGCTCTGGCTTGCATTTATGCAAATCCATTGATACTGGAGAGAGGAGAAAACCAGAACATTTTTACTGGCACCTATCAAGTATCTAACATCTAACAAAAAACACACTCAGGTGTGCATGCCATGCTGCTCACTCTCTGCTCAGATGAGCGCAGGCAGAAGTGCCAGCAGCTGGCAGAAAAAGGATCACTTCTATTTTTAAACCCACTCGTGTTAGCATCTGACCTGTGAGGAGCCTGGGCGCCCAGGCGGCAGCAAGAAAAGCTGGGCAGTTTCACAAGCGGAGAAGTCTGCGAGGTCTGTGGGCCAGGGCCACCTGCCCAGGACCCTCACAGAGAGGTGTATTCCCATGGTGCTGGACACTCACTCAGTAGAAAGGTGCCAGATGAGAGCAGCGGGGACTGAACTATGATCTGCAGAATGAGAGATTATCTGATTTATTTGTTTGTTTGTTTATTTTTATTTTTTGAGGACTTGGCTGATAGGACCCTCCTTGGAGAGCCCATGTGCTGAGTTTGGATGCAATCAAGTTCCTAGTTTATCTCTCCAGTTTGCACTGTTGCTATGGGAAGCTCTTTTGAGGGCACATGCGTGTGCACGCACACACGAGGCTGTGCATGCTTCTCCAGGGAAGGGGGCAGGCTCCGTTTCCTCTGCCCCTTTCACACCACGGCCTGAAACATTTGTGTTTAAATTCCATCACATCCTGCAAAACCTCTTCTGCTTCAACTGGCCAAAACCAGCTGCTATTTCTTCTTTTGTTTGAAATAGCAAACCAAAACAGTGTTTACTTTAATTCTTAAGAGTGTCACAGATAATCTGTGGGATGGAGTCCTCATTTTCCATGCACTCTGAAACTACTGAGTGTCACACACAGCTATCGATAGTACAAAAAATGAAATCAAGTTGCTCAGCTCAGACAAAAGCAGATAAAAGTTCTGTGTGCGCTTTCCTGTAAGAAAAAAAGAAGGAAGGGATGAGGAGAAGAATCTTAATATATAAGAAATGTGAGGATTTGAGAGACTCACAGGAGGATAAAAGAATCTGAAATCTGCCAGTAAAGAGGGATCTGTTGCCTTCCTGAAGCATGGGGATCTAATTACTCTTTTTTCCCCCCTTCATTATAAAGCAACTATTGCAGAACATAAATGACCTTGTAGACTCACTAGATATTCCTGCCAAAAAGCGTATCCATTATCAAGTAATACATTTTCTGCTTGTGTAGCTCCGSTGTGCTCTTTTGAAAAGCAGTAAGTTCTCTTCTGACTCCCTTATCACATTTCAGGATGCCTTTAGTCATGGGACTCTGCTTATTCAGTAGTTCATGTCAAATTTACTTCAGTAAGCAAAACTTAGAGTTCTTTGAGAGTTGCTTTCCTGTTCCCCAGTGAGGGAGGTGTTGGGCTTGCTCCTTCTCTCACTAAAATGCGTTTGAGGTTTGCTATTGATTTCATGGAGGCCACGAAGGCACAAAACAATACTTCTCGAGAGCAAGTCGCTTTGGAGCTGTGCTAATTCACACTATCTGAAGTGTCTTTTTGCAAGAAAGCAGCAGCAAACAGAAAATCGGCATTTGGGACAAGCCCTTCAAAAAGTTAGAAACAACTATGGAAGTGAGTCTGCAGAATTTTAAAATGCATCATAGTTCAAATCATCCCGACTAGCTGTGTTGCTACACAACTTGCATATCATGAAACCTGGGTCTCTGATAGGCAATAACTTTAGATTGAAGTTAGACAACAATAATTCTTGATAAACAAAACCCCCTGAACACCAGAAGCCATCTGAAATGGGGCAGCTGCACCTCAGTGCCTTCAGGGGACAGCTGTGGCCAGCCCTCCCTCCTGAGCTGTTCCCAGCAGCGGCTCAGGACCATGCTAGACGGCATCGGCTGCAACCCGGCCTTGGACCATCCCAGGTTAACCACACTGTGGGAATGGTCACTGCAAAAAGTAGTACTATAAATGCAGTTTGGAGTCCCCAGTTCAGGTAAGTACATTGGCCTCTGATGCCAAAACCTGGATTTGGGCTCTTTGCTTCGTGATACATTAAGTGCCACAATAATAAAACATTATATTTTTGTTAAGAGTGAAAAAATATCCACTATTTTTGGCTTAGAGAGTGAGCCTTTTGTTTGCTCAAAATAACTCATAAATGGGAGTTGTGCCCTTAAGAATACAGCTACTCGCTTTCATTTAAGAAAAATTAAAATCGCTGTTGTTACTGTGTCCCACATTTTAGTCAACCATAATGGTACTCCAGTTTTTATTGTTATTGCAAAGCATTCAGGTATTTCAATCCTACAGTGAGATGAAACACCAACCGTCCATGTGTCATGCATCTTCTAACTGCAGGTTTGCAACAAAAGGAAAAAAAGAAAGGGTTTGCAATAAAAGAGTCCCAGAAATGCAGAAAATCGTTCTGATTTTTTATAAATATGTTTCTTGTTAGGACCTGTCAGTTATGATAGCCTCCCCAGCCATGCTGAAATACACAGTGTCCCACATTCACACCAGGGCCATCAATGGCTGTCCCACACTCTCTGTGCACTCAGAGGAAGGCATGTTTTCTCTGTCATTTTGTGGTTTCCCTGAATTCTGGCGCGAAGCAAAGATGGACTCGCTCTGTTCTGCATATACACACATTAGATATCTCAGGCTTTCTTAGCATCAGAAGTACAGTGTCATCCCCAGGCTGAGGTTCATGGCTCTTCCCAACTCCAGTCTCACCTCCCACCCATTCTCTTGACACGTGGGAAGAGGGCAACATCTGAGCATGCTTTACTACAAGCCGTTGCTCAACAGGCTAGACAAATGAAGCTTGATGTGGATGAATAGTCCACTTCAGCAGCAAATACTTTGGCTTTGGCATGGTTACGGCCACTCTTAACTTCCCATTGCAGATGGGGCCAGAAAGTTCTTTTGCAGGATCTGGAGTGACCCATACCTAGCTCATTATGTTCCTGGAAATAATAATGAATACTTGAGAGAGGATCCCCTTCAAAGTTCGTGTCACTGTCCCCACTTACAGAGGGACAAGGAGGGGCCACGGCTGCCTTGCACAGGGTTACCCGGCAGCACGAGGGCCTCAGGATGAGAAGGCTAGTGTGATGGGACTTTCACAAGAAATACAGTTTTGGGGGTGGGAGAGCATTTCCTGAGGCCAACATCCCTCTTGAGCCAACGTCACCCCGGGGAGCTGTGCAGCTCATGCTCTAGGGAGCAAGACGCCCGGGATGGTGCCTGGATGCTGAATCCTCCTCCCCCATGTGCTGCGCTGCAGTCTGCATCTCCCCCAGCCATGGGCAACATGAACCTGGTTTCTGGCTGGCTTGAAGGAAGCAAGAATGGGGCTTCTGGTGAAATGTTCAAGAGCCACTGATTCACTGGGCCAAGCAGTCTAGCAGCTCGTCAGAATGTTGTCCATGTTGATCTGAACAGAGTGGATAAAAACTAAGTATTTACAGCTTCTGTTTTCATTTCTGTTGATCGGTTCAAATTTTTCTTGTTGTCTGCAAAATAGGCAAATAAATTCTTTTTAAATTAGCTTTTTCCCTACTGGTAGTGTCGCAGTAGCTTCATCTGGGTGGATGTGACTCCTGGGATCTTTTCAGTCTCATTTTTGACCTGGGAATGGTTCAGTCAGCTCACCTGTAGACTCCAGGCAAGTCAAGGCTATCAGTCTCACTGTGCTCTAGTTTTCCCTTTCCAAGGTAAATTATAGCATAGTATTAGATAGTTCCACCCTTCTCTAACCCCAGTAAACAGCTTCATACTGAAGGAGAACTGGTCTTCCAGGTACAGCAATGGACTCATTTGATATGGACTATCTTCATTGCTCTGCCATTGATTTCTTATGTGATCTGGTCCTAAAATACGAATTTTCCCTCTCATAAGTAAGGCTATTAATATGTGTGGCACATTAAATGGAAAAAATATTGATATTTTTGAGACTACTAATAAAATAAATGCCATAGAGCAGCTTTATAACTAGCTCTAAGCAAATAACCACATCTATCAGCATCAGAAGAAGCAGATCCTGGTTTCAAGTGAATTTGCATCTTGTAGTTGATTTTTTTTTTTAAACTGGTTAGTCTAAAGCTGCAGCATGTGTTTGTGAGAGGAGAGAGGACTTTATGAATGCCCTTAGCACCGGAAAAAGCTCAATCAGAATTACCTTTTATTACACACAGGATATGTTCCTCATCTGGGAAAGACAACTTGAATGATGGGTGGATTTTTACGTCTAATAAAGCATTAACTGTGATCTAAACTTTTCCTGCAGTTAAAGTATTTAGAATGGCTCTTTCCTGTGTGGATTTTCTGATGTCTCTCTTCTCTACCTGGCTGCTTATTTAACATAGAAATTGCAGGAGCATGCTATCTTTGTGATTTCTACTCCTCAATCAGATCTGGTTGAAACTGGTCCACGAGTTCAAAAGTTATTATGGGAAGGGCAGATAGAGACACACAAATACACACACACACCACAGAGTGTGATCACATAAGCCTTTTTATCCATGCTAAAAATAGAAAACCAATGAAATACCCAAAAAATGACTTTAAAAGATGAAGCTTAGGCTGGAGACAGACTTTTTTTCATCTCCAGTATTAGCCATCAGTATTTTGCTRTCTGCCCTCTGCGTGCCTATGGGGTGCAGGGTAACACACTGGCCCCGGCACTGGTTTCTGAGATGTGAACACTGGGCGGTTGTACCACAACCTCACTACCTGAAGGACTAATACATGGGTCCAATTGTTGCCTTTGGGGAGGAAAAGCTTCTGGTCCTACCCTGCATAGCTGGGTTGCCACATCATCCCTTCTACATGAGCCTCTCCAGGGAATGCCACTGCCCCCTAACTTACATATTTTGATATCACAAATAACCATGGAAATGGGATTAAGCGAAGACTCAGACAGGAATTTCTGTCAAAATTCAGATCAAAATGGTCACAGCAGGGCCCTGGCGGGTACTGGAAGCCTCCAGCATCAGTACCTTGCTGATGTGCCTGCAAGGGTACACCACTCTTCCCCCACAGGACCTTCCCCAGGACAACAAACCTACCAGCCTGTGAGACACTGAATCCATCTCTCTTAATGAAGATGATGTACCCTGTACCCAGTGGAGCGTGGCCTATCCTCAGCAAAACCATCGGGTCATTTTATCAAAGAGCAGCTTTTTGCAGGCTTGCGACCTGCTTTTCTCTGTCTACCCAAAGCCTAAGATTTCTCAGTTTTGTGGAGAACCATTTCCATTCCACCTGCCTCCTGCCACAAAGGTGTAGTTGTGCTGCCGTGCAAAAAGGAGACGGCTGCAGAAAAGCATCCAGGCTGCCTCAACAAAAGGCCCTAAATGTGAGGGAAACATCAAAAAAAAAAAAGCCGGAGATGTAGCTCTGCCAATGCAAACATGTAAGAAACTGTGCGAGGGCTCAGAAGAGAAACCAGATTGCTGTTGAAATAGCTGGCTAACATTTTGTCTGGAAGCACAGCTTCAATAAAATAGGTAAGGAAACCAGCTAAGGACCCCCAATGGCAAACATATTTATTGAGAATCCAATAAAAGTCTCAGAACAAATAGCCTGAAGGACCTGTAGACACAGCCTCTGCTGTAATAAAAATGCAATACAAGGCATCAGGGAAATGGTAAGGGAAAAGGGCTGCTCCATGAGAAAACCAAACAGGAATCCCAGAGCACGAGGCCTGGAGACACAGGCTGGGATGTAATAAAATAACTGCCATTGGGGAAAAAGAAAGAAAAACAAAACATCTAACAAAGGCACAAAGAAGCCCCAGATACCCCAGCTAGTCTAGAAAATCAGCACAAGTTGCCGAAAAAACACATGGGAAAATAGGAACAGAATAATGGCTGCAAAGTGATGGACTCCTGCAGGTACCCAAAGGCAGCGCATAGGCGAAAGTCCACAGGAAGCCATGTCAGCTGCAGTGAACTCTGAGGGTGCCTGGGAGACAAGCCTGTAAAAGGTGACAAAACAGCGGCCTCGGAGGGGCTAAATCTCTGCACTGGAGAGAGATGTACATTAAATGCAAACCCCCACATCACATGGAGCTGCGATTTTTGGTTTATTTATCTTGGTCAGCAAAACTTTTCAGGAGATGATACAGAAAGAGGATAGAGAATTTCTATCACAAGTGCAGAGGAAAAAATGGTTTTAGAGATGTCTGTTGGCTCAAAGAGTTCAATCTGTAATGTGAATTTTCATGTGCTGCCAAAACAGCCAGAGAAATGGGCAATAGTTTATCGTCAAAGTCATTGTCATGTTAAGTACTGTTAATGAAAATGACATAAAATAAGAGTTTGTAGGAATAAAAAAGATTTCTTATTACGGCAAATGAGTAAATTGAGAAAGAAGGTGATTTTCATTTCCTGGCTTCAGTCGCACGCTGCAGGTCATGGCCATAAAAGAGTGGTTGCCTGTCACAAGGCAAGGACCGGCATTCTCGGGCTGCGCTGCTGCCTGGACCCCTGCCCTGCTAACAGAAAGCGTGTACGGACAGGACAGGACAGGACCGGACAGCAGCACATCCTCCTGACCGATGGAAATCTAGCGTGCCTTGCTGCAGAGAGATGTTTCAATATAGGTAGGTCTGCCGCAGACATTTCTCACCACTGCCCCTGGTTTTACCATCAGTGAGCGAGGGCAGCGTGTGACAGTTCTGCCTGGGTTTGGGCAAGGATGCCCTCAGAACAATCCAAGGTGCAGATGTCACCTGATGCTCTCCAGATAAATGCCAGCCTCGGAGGAGCCATGGCACACACTCGTGCTACAAATAACACAGCTCTGCAGTTGGGATCTTTGAGTCTCTTCAAAAATTCATTCAACCCATGCCCAGAGGTTTTGCTTTTTTTAAAAAAAAAAATATATATCCTCTCCTGGAACAACCRCAGAGTTAATTTGCTTAGAAATGTGTTAGAAGTTGCCAGTAACAAAATATTTTTTTGTTTACAAGCCTCTGAACTAGGAAACCTAACACTGACGGTGCTAAGTTCGACCCATGAATCCACTTGTCAAGTTTTACTTTACATTGCTGGCAAAGAAGTATGTGCTTTTTCAACAACTCTCCTTCCACCTGTTTGTCAGTTCTGTTCCTTGCACCAATCCCTCTAACTGCCTTCACTTCTGCAATTGTCCTTCCTGAACTGGGCTTCCTGGGCTGCAGTGGTCCTAGGGTTTGCTGACCACATGGTTTAACGGTAGAGGATGGTATTTTTAAGATTTCTGAATGACTTTTCAGCCRAGCAGGTAGCAGGCTGTTCCTCACAGCCTCGATCTCTCCAGCTCCCATTGATACCTTGGGGTGGATTTTGCCCTCTTCGGGTTATTCACAGTGTCACTCCCTGCCAAGGAGACTTCAAGTTATATCCACTTCTTTCAGTTGTCAGGCCACCTTATGTGGATTTATCCGGCACTACCCAAGTAGTTTCCATCCGCTGCTATGCCACGAAGTGCTCCAAGGACACAGGGGTGTCTGCAGTTCCCAAAGCCATACGTGCAGGGGTGCTCTCATCACACGCAGGTCTGGAAGGAAGAAAACCTGAAAAGACCAGTTACAGCAAAAAGGTTAAGGTTATGTCTGTGGTCCAAAAGAGTGGCAAGCTGAGCTCATTCCACCAAGTCTCTTGCTAATCTGGTGCTCTCATGGGTGTGAAATATTATCAGCTGTTAGAGTTATTAAACAGTGTTAACCAAGTAGTGCGTGCACCGAGCTATGTTTAAGGTTAACTGTGTCATTAAGGGCTTACAAACTCAATTAAAGATTTTAGTGCTCAACAGTTAATGGTTAATTTCTGCAGATGTCCTGTTTCCAATTACTATTCATATATAATGTAAGCAGCATGGCATCACACTTCAACTCAGACAGACCGATTTCTTTGTTAATATATTTTATACCAGCAGAAGGTTTCACTTAATTGCGTAATACCCAATATTTAGTATTCCTGGAGTGTCTTTGAAATCCTGACTATTTTCACCTTTCTTTTTCTATTATTATCACCACACCCGGCCTCACTTGTGCCCATCTGACCCGCAAGGGTATGGAGGTGTTCTCCGCGTTGTGCCACGACCCTGCTGCCCGATGGGGAGGAAGGCATGCTGAGAAATGCGCTCTGGCCCTCCTGGTCCCCGCAGTCACAGGGAGAGACTCATAGCTTTTCTTTTTTCTCATTGGAAATTACTTGGGATGCTCACAACCCCCGAAGTGTGCTGAGGAGCTCAAACGCAGATTTAAAAACCTAAATCTGAGCCCCCTGAATACAGAAAATTTTAAGCAACAATAACAGTAAGACCAACTCTGATAAGGGAGACTTTGACTAAATCTGCAGATGGAGTTAACTGGAAAGTTCTGAGTCCTGGAGTTACACCCAGGTGGAAAGAAACCTGCTACTGTCAGTAAAGAGAAAGAGTGAATAAATCAGCTCTCCACTAATGAGACAAATAAATTCATAACTGGAAGCTGCTTTCTTACCAATTCACCCATTAGGAAAAATCAATTCCTTTCTATACACGCAACTGTGATATTCCTCCTGAGAAATACGCTCAATTCAGCAAAGAACATGAACGCATACCTAACTGCACATGCGAGTAAATCTCTGCTTATCATTAAATTTAAGTTAAGAACATAATTAAATTGAAATTAAATATGAAATGCCTTGGGAATTACTCATGAGCTTGAAATTCAGTCATTTGAACGCGATGTTGAACTGGTATCTCTGGGAGAAAAGGACCCAGGGAGATGCACATGCTGCTAGGCTTGCAAAACCCTCTGAGACAGTTTCACAAGCACTTTCAGCCATCTGATGATTGCACTGTTATTAAAAAGGCATGTCCCACCTCTTCCCCCTGCCATGCCTCCCCAGTACAGCAATCATCCAGGTTGTTTGGCCAACTGACTCAGCAAACTGATCTGTTCAAAAAACAATCCTACAAAAAACCCAATCATTTTCAGATGGGTGTGTTCTTGGATTGATCTAACTGCGTGGCCACGCAACTGCAGGCGCTGGCCTGTGAGACAGAGGGGTGAGGGGGCAGGGGTGATCCCACCTCTTGTGATGGCTGCAGAGTCTTCAGCCGGTCAAGCTGATAAGGAAACCTCATGTGCTCTGAGGGCCTGTTACAAAGTTTGTGTCGTTTGGAAAGTCTTTGCTGTCACTTCTGATCTGTTCTATTGCATGAGAAATCATGGGTCTTCGAGTCATTCTTTCAGGCAGAGGAGCTTTTTGGAGGATATCTCAGGAGATAATGTTCTTTGAGATTCACAGAGGTGCAGCACCAGTGCCTCCTATGGCTATATAGGCTATAGTTAGCCTCTGCAGAAAAGGTGTGAGCCAGCCAATGGTAGAGATCTATTTTTTTCTAAAAGAAACATCAAGAGAGTCATTAACCCTAGTGGAGTAAGTTTATATGATGGCATATCTAAAAATTATCATGGATGGAGATAACAGACAGATGGGGCCCAGAATTTGTCTAGGCATCTCCAAAGTTTTGGGGTGAGATCCATTCTCCTCAGGTGTTCAGAGATTTTATGGTGCAGGTAGAGCTGCCCTGGGTGGAAGTCTCCACTGTGGTGGTTGTTCAGAAGCTGTGGGAGAAACTCCAGCAAGATGTAAGCCCCACCRTAACCCTCAGTGCTTCTTGCTCCAAATGTTAGAAGCACTTTTTAACCTTGTTGTCTCCCACAGAAATACAGACTMTTGGGCACCTCTAAATGGCCCCCACTGAGTCCCCATACAGGAGAGACCAGCCCACAAAAGCCTGCCAATAGGAGCAGGTGAGAGGAGGAATGAAGTACATATATGACAGATCTTCYTCATGTCCTTCATGACATCACTGGATGCGGTTCACACAGGCCATGAGAGTATGAGCAGCATAGAACAGATCCGAAAATGTAGGGTTTATCTATTAAAAGACAATGTGTGGCTGACTTTGTCCTTCATTTAAGCTAGTGAAAATGAAGGAGCAGACAATCCTGCTTAAGGACCTGTTTCCACTTAGTGCTGAGCACCTCACTAAAGACATCGATTTCTATCAGGCATTTATTTTACAATAGAGGTGGCACCTCTAACCAAGACCAGGCCACCAGAGTAGAGAATGATCCCAGCTCCCTACAAAGAGACGAAATGAACTGACGAGTTGAAATGGTTTCTTAGACCTCATAGGATTTTTCTTTGTTTTTGTTTCCTCGGTGGAAACTCAGAAAAGCACTCAAGTGGATGGCAAAGTGTCTCACAAATATCTTGTATAATTTGGCAACCGTCATGTTCCACATCTAATTTCATTACAGCACATTGAATGTTTGGGGTTTTTTACAATGGTTTTTGCACCTTTAACAACATGTTGATTATTGCGTTTTGAAATAACTCACTCACTTCTTTAAGAATAACTTAAGTGAAAATTTCATTTAGAATTGCAACACCTGGAGAAAATCAACATCATGTGACTTGTAGGCACTTCTAAACAGGAAACACTCCATTTATTTTTTTAGCTGTGTTTGTGTAATAAAGTCTAGCATCCAAGTGTGAGCAACACATTTTCTTGTTTTATTAAACAGCATGAAAGGATTTATTACTTCTCCACTGAATGCACTTCTGGCACCAAATGGAGCTGGACAATAATTGTCAGGCACTGAGTTTAACATTACGAGAAAACACCTTTGGTGGAGTTCAGAGTTTATTGTGCAATGAAAAATACACCTAGATGGTGAGGCTTCCTTTGAGAATTTGCTTGGTGAGTGTAATCTCAGGTACTGCTGCTTAATAAATTGGATTCTTTGAAATAGAAATTAAAGTACTGAAATAATATCTAAGAAGGTTATTTTTCTTTTCCTCCTCCAGCTATGTGAAGTTCCTTGAGAAGGAAAATAAAAATAGAGGGAAAGGAGAACACTTCTTTTACCACTCAACAGGTTAGGGCTGTGAGATGCTCTCAAAGAGCAGTGTACCACGCTTGGGACTTTTCTCCCCCTCTCCTCTGATCTTTCTCAACTGCACTGGCTGCTCCTGTTCCTGTGGTCCCACCCCAGGCCAGAGCCAGGTGTGAAGGACTTTCCTCTCTCTCTTTGTTTTATTCCCTGCATCGCAAGGGAAAGGTGCCCCAGGCAGGGCTTGGCTGGAGAGAAGAAGCTGCTGAGTGTTTTGYAAGTATGCAGCGTTCTTGCACTCTCAGGAGTTCCCCAGAAATGGAGACTGAAGAGAAAAGGCAGAGATGTGGTTAAAATCAAAGTCCTGCTCTTCAGAGAATGAGCAGAGGGGACTGATCTGCAGCACTCTGCATGAGTTCCCTGCACCTCGTACAGGCAAACGCGCCCATGCAAAGTGGCTGGAAAATGGGGGCGGCGGAGCTTTATGCTCTCTTGACACTGTCACAAATGACTGCTCAAGGTCAAAATAAGGAAAAGACCCTGTATATCCCTATGGTCCTCGACTGACAAATTCTCCCCAAGGTCTCAGTGGAGCATTGTAACACTCAACATATGATTTGTTTTCCACCGGGACTGGCAGTGCATGTGTTAGAGGTTTCGGGTTAACTACAGGAATGGGAAAATGCTTTATGCAATCCCCAAATTAGGAGTTCTGACTAATGAAAAAGCTCTCCCATTAACTGCCTTCCTCGGTGTGGGACAGCAGGCTCCGGGCACCACGGCACGTCCCGCCCCGGCTGCCCTGGTGGGGAAGGCAGGAAGACGGGGAGGGGAGCATGGGTGGGCCTGGTCCCCCTAATGCAGGGAAACACTGAAAAGCTTCTTTCTCAGACTTACCACAGTCTTTGTCTTTAATACCCCCCTCCTCCCTCCTTTAGTGATCTGTAAATGAGTAAGTTGGGTTATAACCAGGAAACCTCACTTTCTTCTGCATCGTGCCTCTTCTATCCCTGTGGTGCGGTTTTAGCACTCCCACACCCGAGTGCCCCGYCTGACAGTTTGCACAGGCCACCCGCAGCAAGCCGAGATGCTCGCAGGCGCCAGGAGAGGGCAGCGGTGCCCAGGGCTGGGCGGCCGCCCCGGGGTGCGCACCCCGCCCGGCGGCCGCGGGGCTCCGGCGGCTCCCGCCGCGGGGCTGCCACCCGCGCTGCCCCCGAAACAGGGAGGGTGCCCACCCCCAGGCATTAACGGCGGTTTTCTGCATCAGCCATAGGGACTACAAACTTGCTTCCTGGCTGAGGTGCCTCGTCCCCTTTGACAGCCAGATGGTGCATTAATCATCAGACATAGAGAAATTCATCTTGCAATCGCCCGACTGTAGTACAGGCAATCTCTTAAGGAGTTGCAGGTTTTAACGCCAGAAGGGACCTTTAAAGTGAGACAGTCTGATCTCTTGTCTGAAATGGGCCTCGCATCGTGATGTCTGCAAAGAGCACAGATCCCCGCGGAGACTTCTCCTTGTGGGTTTGTAACGTGGAGCGTGGCGGATGTGTGGTGGGAGAGAGGGGTCCTCATCTGCTGGCCTCTCCTCTGGTCCCTGTAGGGCTCCCACCAGCTTGGCCTGGCCCTTCCTACCCTGGGGATGCATGTGCATGCATAGAGCAGGGAAAGGAGCACCAGAGGAGGGAAGGAAAAGAAAAGTGGCCTTTAACCATCATGGAGACCACCCTCCCAGAAAAGCTACCAGGCTGACAGCCGAGGGGTTACGGGGCAGACATAACAAAGATATCTACAGATCAGGACTGCTGCTGGAGCTTTAGTTTTCCCCATCTTGTAATGTCAGAAAAGAAGGTCTTGCCCGAAAAGTGAAGGTGGGGGAATGAAATCAGTCATTCCTCTTCACACAACCAGGCAGCACAAAAGCTGCTCCTAGGACAAATTCAAAAGCTCTCCATTGCCCAATATTTAACCTGTTGTCAGATCTGTGTGTAGGTAACACTAATACCCAGAATTGCTTTAGTTAGCATTGACCAAAAAAATCAGAAGCAATGTCAAACATAATGTGTCTTCTTTTATGCCAATCTCTGTTTAAGGAACCAGGAAGGCTTCCAACACAGGGGACAGACTAATTCATGCCTGCTTAGCAAGAGGTTCTTGCATATTTTGATTCTCCCAGTGCTAGTCACAGTTCAGGAGTGGAGGACACCAGACAAGATGTCCCTCCTGGCTGACCAACCCTGTGCTCCCATTTTCCATAGTGAAGAAGAGCTGCCATGTATGTTTTCTTTAAATAGTGTTTATTGGTTACTTTCAGTTGCTTCCTGTGAATTTAAATGACCCTTTTTCATCTGGGTGTAGTGCAGATCTCATTGGCAATGTATGAGAACCACAGGGGAAGCAAACTGGAAACAAAAGGAAAACCTGTCTATTAGTCCATGCTTCCTGCACTCACTGAAGGAAATACAGAAAATCACAGCCAGTAAATATAGTTAAAAGTAAGATAAATCTCCAAAATTGTTTATGCTTTTACACACTAATGTCTTGATGCAGGAAACAGTTATGCACATAATTAATGTTACCACCATGATAATCCCATCATGGCACATTTGCTGTAGGTATTTGCATTTTTATAGAACCAGAAGCCACGGTAAGATCTTTCCATTCTACTTCAGTTATTCAAGTTGCAGGATATTACGTCCTTATGAACATGTGGATAAATGACATTTTGAGGAAAATTATTATAATTAATAGATATTATAGGATCAAGACCTGATTATAAATAACAAGGTCATTGCTAAAATGGGGATACTTTCCAACCAGTTTTAAAATTTGTCTGGCAAAAAATAGGTCAGGCCACCCTAAATGGTGTTTGCAATATGGTTCCAGGCAATTCTGAAATCAGTTTGGAGGAACTGATTAAAAGCTTATATGAGATGTATCATGTAAGTTACAACCTCGGGGAACTCAGATTGTACTTACATGATTCTGCTCTGAGCATGAAACGTCAGTTTCAAAAAGCAGAATAACACCTGAACCTAAGAAATCAAATGTGAGAGAGAGGTGGTCAGAAAATGTCCTGAAAACAGTCTTTCTCTTATTCTATAGGTATGTATGGGAAATGAATGGTGAACTTTCAAAGCAGTTCTTAGGGCCATCCTCATTACCTTCAAAATTCTCACTCCTCACAGATCATAGATGTCTCCTTGCAATCAGACCCTGGGGTCACTGATCCAGGGCATCAACCCTTCATTTGGCTGGGAAATGACTCCTGGGGATTGCAGTTGCACACACAAAGGTACACAGTGTATGAAGGCCTGTTCCTATGGAAAAATGCAGCTGGGATTCGAGCCATTGCTTATATTTATACCTGGTCTGTTTTTCATAAGAGGTCTACCCTGTGTGATACCAATGATAATTCTTGGGTGACTAGACAGCCCCGTGCCTGGACACTGTTTCCACAGACAGAAGAACCTAGCCTGATAACTCATATTGGTGAAACTGAAGTCTGGTAGAAGTAAAAATAATTACACATATTTTTTAAAATGTGTCTACTTTCAAGTTTCTACACAAAAATCTAGAGCTGGCACTCTTACCTCATTTTAACAGACAGGACATTGTTCCTGTCTGACGACTCGGCAAAGCAGCTAAGCATGTACTTAGATATGAACGACGGCAGGGAAGGAGGCAGAAAAACATGATCAAATGTAGCAGTTCTTCCTAGGTGGGCCTGGACCCTGGAGGTATCTTGGGATGAGGAGGTGGTCGTTAGAAATCAGGTAAATACATCAGGGTTAGTTAGAAAAGATTACCTCTCAAGAGGAGAGGGAAATGGGAAGACCCGCATGGCACTGGCAAAATGTATGACGATCTAAAACCAAGCCAATAAATACACAGCCAGCCTCCAAGTCAAGCCCTCTCCAGCATCATCCCCATGAAACACATGCACATGGCAATAATTCCATCACCCCAGTGTCTGGGACCTGTGCAGGAAGAGGTTAATTCCCTCTCAGCCTTTATGGCACAAAGTAAAAGCTCCTGTTATTTTTGTTTTGTTTTTTTAAAAATGGTGTGGAGAAAAAGGCAGGCTTTAAATATTTGGGTAGGCTGCTTGGCAACAGATCGCATGTGATCTTTATAAAAACAATGAGTTCTCATAGAATTTACATTGTGTTTGAACTGGGTGCTAATGGCTCCTGACCAGCGCTCAATGGCTGGTTTGTGGGAAGAAACAGCAAGAGACGTGTTATATTGTGCATTGTGTGCTGCTACTCCAGCTCTCTGAGAAAGACGGAGCTGTCAGCAGTCGAGGGCCAGGGTGGGAATAAAGCTGTGGCTTTTACAGTACATAAAATGCATTAGGTGAGACTTGACACTGGTTGTGGTTGCGCACTTCAGGCCACTGCTGTGGGGTGTAATCCGCACACACGACATGGTGCTCCCGAATATAACTGATGGCTGCAGGCCTGTCTCCTTCGCTCTCAGGAAATTAGCTGCATACCCAATATTATTCCTTCAGAAATGATGTCTACTTGTCTGCGGTAAAGGCGCTATTAAACAGATTGTAATCCTTTCCCTATCAGCTGAGAACTGATTTAGAGCTGATATATTGTCTGTTCAGCCATGCAGGAAAGGGAGACCATACCTGCGCTTGCAGCGGCTCAAAGATCATTGAAATCAACTCAGAAATCATGAGATTTCTCAAAACAATAAGCACTACTTACTTTTATCTTTTTGTCCTTTTTTAAAATTTTTCCCCTCTCCATTTTGGCCCTTTCACCTTTCAGATGCAACTGAAGCATTTTCTTAGGTTTCTTCCACTACTGCTGAAGCCAAAACCATACTTCATCCCTCCCAAAAATTCTCTTCCTGGCAGGAAAATGGATTTTTAAGTGAGTATCATTTGCAACAGCAGTGAGAAGAAAACGGTGAGGATTTCTGGTACTGGGTTTGCAACCCCTTCCATAATCTGGGGAGGTTACACCATTTCGCTGCACTGATGGCCTTCGGTCAGGACCTTCTGAACCATTCCTGGTGAGGGTAGAGGGGTTAAGCACATGCAGTACCAGCTGGGTTGCTCTAACAGAGGATATAAAAATGAGTTGAACATGGGTGTATCTGATACCCTACCTTAAAATGTGCGTGAATAAAAACTCTGATCACTGTTGCTTCACTTCTACCAGCCAAAATACAGCCATTGCTTTCTGTTTACACAGGTAATAATAAAAACACATGGCTTTCCTGAAACGTCCTCCACGTGAAGGCATGTGAGTGTAGCAGCACACAAGAGCTGGGAGAAGTAGGGCATGGTAAGCAAACAGCATCCAGTCCTGTAAATAAGATAACATGAATTCAGAGAAGTTAACTGACTTACATATAATCATGTATGCCCAGAGCAAAAGCCAAACTAATGCCCAGATTCTCCAAATTCAGGTGCTCTGAATTCAGTGAACAATGATGATAAATTCCTATAGGTGTGTACTATTTGTGTTTTAACTCTCAGAACATGTCTAAATGGGGAAAAGGAGCTCTCAAAAAGTGTCACCCAGTAGGAGGGCACTCACTATCTGAGCCTCTCTCGGCAGATATGATGTGAATGTTATGAGTCTTCATGAAGCTGCATGAGACAAGCATGAGGCAGTGGCTCCTTGTGCATGGATGTGTACGACTGGTAGCGATGCTGCTGAATGAACGCAGACGTGTTCACATGTTCGTGTTTGTGCTGGTTTTGGCTGGGATAAAGTTAATTTTCTTCACAGTAGCTAGTATGGGGCTATGTGTTGGATTTGTGCTGAAAACAGTGTTGGAAATACAGAGATGTTTTAGTTACCGCTGAGCAGTGCTGACACAGAGTCAAGGCCTTTGCTGCCTCTCACCCCACCCCACCAGCGAGCAGGCTGGGGGTACACAAGGAGTTGGGAGGGGACACAGCTGGGACAGCTGACCCCAACTGACCAAAGGGATATCCCAGACCATATGACGTCATGCTCAGCATATAAAGCCGGGGGAAGAAGAAGGAAGGGGGGACATTCAGAGTGATGGCGTTTGTCTTCCCAAGTAACAGTTACGCGTGATGGAGCCCTGCTTTCCTCGGGATGGCTGAACCCCTGCCTGCCGATGGGAAGGAGTGAATGAATTCCTTCATTTGCTTTGCTTGCATGTGTGGCTTTTGCTTTACCTATTAGACTGTCTTTATCTCAACCCACGGGTTTTCTCACTTGTACTCTTCCGATTCTCTCCCCCATCCCACTAGAAGGGAGTGAGCAAGTGGCCGTGTGGGGCTTAGTTGCCGCCTGGGGTTAAACCATGGCAATGTTCCAACAACAACATACTTCTGTTTACTCCCATATTCATTACTTCCATATATATGTGTATGTATATGCACATACATATACGATTTTATACCCATGGCAGAGAGGACATACAAGCTACATACATACACAGGTATGAACCTGTGCTATAACAAATATCTAGCAACATGTGATTTCAAACGTTGTGGCAGTGGTCTTGTCTATAAATGCAGGATAACCTTGCAAAAAATGGACTGTGTGTTTTAGTGACTGTCTTGCTGAATTGATAGCAGAGGATTAAATTATGACCATCAAACCATTCACCTTTGTCAGTGGATCTAATCGCAATCTGTTTGATAGTGACAAAAAAAGTGCCGTCTGACGGCAGCTTTGTAGCTTTGTGAATGAGTGAATTAATTCCCTCTGGCTGAGCACTAACTGCAAACTGTTACCACTTCACAGTTGCTGTTACTACTTTTGCTTTACTCAATGGCTTCATTTTCCAAGGTAGAATTTTGTAAGGAATGGAATTAAAACTTCGACCTAGTCTGTGTACAAGCTGGAAAAATGAAAAGAAAAAGAATACGCTTTTAAAATAAACCTCACAAAACTAAAGGCAAAGGACCATTAGACAGATCCTCTGATCTGGCTTTTATATTACAGGACATTACACTTCGCACAATTAACCCACTTTTGAATAAACTGTACTGTGTTTGAGTATGGCACATCTTCTACAAAGGCATGCTCTCTCTCTGAAGACAGTAAGAGTTGGCAAATCGTCATTTCTCTGGATGACTGACTCTCTATTAAAATCTCCTCATTTGGATTCATCTTGGCTTCAGCTTCTGGCCATTGGTTTTTGTCTTTCTTGTCCCTAGTGCATTTAAAAACCCCTTGATGCCCAGTATTTTCTTCTCAAGAAGAAAATTAACTATATGCGTGAAGAGCCTTGAACACTTTTGCCTCTTCATGAAAGACTTCAATGGTATTTCAGCAATTATCATAAGAAAGAGCTCCTGGCCAGATACATATTTTTTTAATCAATTGTGTAATAAAATGCAGCAAGATGTGTAAAAGCAGGTAAAAATCACTGAATACAAAAGGCAAAACTCTCCAGCACGATGGCATGTGGTCACACTTTCACCTCATCTTGGAATCTGGAAGAGCTCCCATAAAAGTTTGTTTGAATCAAATAGGATAATCCATTGACTTGTATAAAAACACATGAGAGAGGACAAAGAAAATTCTTGATTGTTCAAGCTGTGGGCAATTGGACAGCCTTACCAGATCTTACCAAAGCTAGGAGATTTGGCAGTTTTTTACATTGGCAGCTCTACAGTCTTGGAAACTGTTACTGCTGTTGGGACTTCCATTCAAACCCATCACTCACTACTGTGTCTGTTTTGACAGGTAGGAGATTGCACCATGTCTTTTTTTTTTTTTTTTTTACCAGTTCTTCTAAGGGGAGAATTACACAGTGTTTTCCATCCCCAAACTTTCTTTTCAAATTACACCAGTTGAATTTCATACTATGATATCATCTGCCAACTCAAGTCAGGGAGTTATAATATAAATGGACGTATACCTGAGCCTTTCTCAGAAGCAAAGTACAAACATTTCCATCAAAGCTGACTTAAGAATACTTGCCAAGTGATGCCTTATATTCGTCTTCCTCCTTAACTGCTGTTCTTTTTTGCAAAGAAGTTATTAAACCAGGGAAAAAAATGCATAAATACATACAAATCTATCAGTTTCTTAGCCCCTCAACACTCATCTCTGCGATCCACGTATGACTGGGTGGTGCAGGGGGAGGCTGGACATGGGGAGAGGCAACTTTAATGAAATCCCCATGATGAACCATTGGCAAGTTACCACTTCAGCCTGCATTTCTCTGCTCACACACACACAAATATGTACAAACTAAGTGCTAGAAGGTTTTTTTGGTGCCCTACACCCTGCAAATACCAGTGTTTGTTTTCTCTCCAGAGTTTTCTGTCTTAAGGGTGAAAGCCAGAGCTTGATTCTCGTCTATTCTCATCCCCCTTCACCAAATGCACGGTGATAGGAAGCAGACAATCACCTCTCACTAGGAACACGTTCTTACTGGGGTGCTGCTCTCCAACCCAACTCCGAGGGCCCTGCTGATGACAGCAAAGCAGGGATGTCAAAATTTGCTTAAGCAAAGACTCCACCGTGTGTTCTCCAACATGACTTTTAAAGTGCTTAGTCTTCAACGTCGTATTGGTTAGAGGTTGATAAACCCTGATACGTGCTTGCAGTTAACTGTGGTCAGGTGAAGTACCACCAATCATGACTTCTAAACTGCCATCTACAGCAACCACAAGGTCATGTCTGACATTGGTAGCACTCCTCAAGGTCACACTTTGAAACACGCTGAAGAGAAGCTTTCAAAATCATCAACCTCCTCTTGCTAAGGAATCACAGCCGGGTTTTAATTCTCCCTATTTTCAGCAGCTTCTGGCAGAACTGTGACATTAAATATTCAGTGAAATACAAGTAAGGTTTGAAAACGCCTGCTCCGAAAGAGCTTGGAACCATTAGTGCATCTCATCCTGCAAAAGCCTCCGCCTGGCAGGTTATGCATCAGAGCCATCCACTTTTTACCTCAAAAAATGATCCACTTATTTATCATCTACAGGGAACTGCCCCTCCATCTGAAACATTTATGTATTTCTGCTACTTGCAAAGCTAATGTTGTTTGGGAAGGCCAGGGAAGGAATCTCTTCTCACATCTCTTTCACAGTCAAGCTGACTTGACATTGGATGTAAAATTGAAACCACTTCTTCAAACAGAAACAAACAAATAGAGGAAAGGTTGAATTGCTTCTGAAGGGAGCTGCATCGACAGGCGGTTTAGCTGAATGTTGCATTTGGAGAATATTTGACATCTCCAGTGCTGTGAAAGAGGTCAGGCAGTTCAAAAGGAGCCTTCTTGCTTGCTTGCTTCTAAGAAACTAATTCATTTTGTTATTATGACGAAGTACACAGCATAGATCACACATAATTCATTCTTCTACAAACATTTTATTGCAAAAATATGCAGGTTGTTTTCTATACTATCAAATATTATTTCAGGGCTTGTAGATTCTGTTTCAGGCAGGTTAAGCCAGGAAATTACAGAAGATTGCAATATACAAGAGATTTGAGATCTGCAGCTGGAAAGCTGCATATAAAAGCCAGCAATGTTATCATTATTTTTATAGCATCTACAACTGCAGTGCTTAAACACTGTAATAACTACCTGCTGCCCTGCTTCCAGTCCTAGCATTCATGGGGTAAAAAGTAGACCATGCAATCTCCATTTTCTACTTGAAGCGTTCACTTCTGGTTGGTGTTGGAGACAGTTGATTTATAATTTGCACTGCGTTAAATATTTGTAATCAAGATAATTCAGGCAGAAGAAGGTAACCTGGCTAGCTAGGGTCATCTGAAGCTGAACATTGTGCAGCAGAGTGAGTTGGCCTTCCCTGAGCAACGTTCAGCTGTGGCTGGGTTGCTTGTTCCTGCACAACTTCACCAGCTCTATAGGATCTTACCATCAGGCATCATCATCTACAGAAATATTCACCATACCAAATCACTGCTCTGTTGTCCCTCTCTCCTTCCATGAAGTAAGCCCCTACACAGCATAGGCTCCTCCGTTTCTTCAGTCATTGTTTAAGCTGCTGATTGCACCAGTCTGGCATCTCTACCTTTGCACTGAGATCAGATCGGATGAAAAAGTGAAACTCAAGTTACGAGAGCAGGTTGTGGAAGAGTCGGAAACTCCTAGGAGACACTCAGATGCTCTCAAGAGGAAAGCCTTACTTCATGGGTCTTTTTCCTGGCCTTTAGGGTGCTACACAACATCTATACCCAGAAAGATGGTGCCCTTACTGCTGCACATTGCAACCTTTGTTCACTATCTACTGGGGCAACAGATCTTCATAGCGTGCTGGAGTGTACAGAGGGGAATCTGAAGGTCCTGAATTCAGCTGGTCACATACGACTGAGAGCAAGTCAGGCTCAAAGGGGAAGAATTACACAATACTGTCACACGGATGTGACCAACTGCATTCTGCATCAGAAACAGAGGAAAAATAGGAAGGGGAAGAAAGGGAAAAATAACAAACAAGTTTCCAAAAACTAGATGGAGTTTTTACTGTGTCTTCTCTGAATTGAGGAATGGTTTTGCCCTAGTAAAGGAGGAGATTTTGAACAAAAGGCCTATGGCAACAGAAACAAATCAGCTCCACAAGTACGTAATATTCAAATGAGTCTTACATAACTACCCTCCTTTTCTTCCAACCTTCAGACTGCATGAAATAGTGGCAGAAAACCAAACTGAATGTAAGAAAACCAGCCTGCAGGCCAGACAAGGACCTTTTCCATTGTCTCTGTCATATAAAGCGTGCATGTTCTCAGTAAATCACACCTTCAAATAAACCACACTCACCAAAGCAAATGAAAAAACAACAGAGGAAGGACTGAGAGTGACCCACACAACCCTGCTCCCACCACGCCAGCTGCCCTGGTGAAGAATCACAAGGACCCCACCTGCACAGCTCTCGCACATGGAAGCCGCCCCTGATGTGACACCATCACCCCAAAAGACCCAGTCTTGAAAATACCACTGCTCACTAGAAAGTGCATTTTGCTACTGTTGGTACAAACTTCACCTTGGTAGCAAGCAAATAAAACAAATTCAGCTGAACATATCCATGTTAGAAGCCACTGTAACTCCTGGCACTTTTG
The DNA here is from genome assembly GCA_030449065.1 of Oceanodroma leucorhoa. NCBI lineage: Eukaryota > Metazoa > Chordata > Aves > Procellariiformes > Oceanodroma > Oceanodroma leucorhoa. The sequence goes on along the minus strand of JASVER010000027.1, from coordinate 6,005,606 downwards.
GAGACTGTGTGGTGAAACTTATTTACAGCACATAGAGACCTTCTAGCAAGTCCCATAGTCTACTTATTGCCATTATGTGGTGACAGTTGTCGTGAATCAGTATGGCTCATAAGTATGGCCTAAGTGGTGGACTTCTGGGAGTCAGTGAAGGAGGAGACACAACCGAGTAGAAGAAGGGAGGCTGGTCAACATCCAGAGTTTGAACATATGCTCAGCGGTACCTTGAGGCAGAGCCAAGAGTCACCACACCTCTTCCTCTGTTAGCATCTGAACTGGTTTAGTGGGGCACAGCACTCCTGTTTCTAAGCTGGTATTTGTTTTACTGATTATATCAATTTTACCAGTTAATTCATTACTTTTTATCAAACTTCGGTTGGAGAAGTAGAACACACATTTTAGTGTACTATCCCTTGCCTTTAAGGAAAAAGACATAAAGAACTTACATTTTATAGCTTATGTATTTTTTTGCATATGATCTCACTTCCTCCAGTTGCTTAATCCTCTTATTACAATCTCTCTCATTCCTTTTGCACCTTTTCCTGAGTGTCTCCTGTTTACTTGGTTGAATTAGACTGTCTTTTTTCTCCTGACTTTTCCTGTATTTTGCTTTGAAAGTCTATTTTACATGGTACCCCTCCCATTGTTTACATGTGTGTGGGCAGAGGAGCCAGACTAAGGGGTGGCTGCTGTCGGACAGGGTAATAGAAATGAAATCTTCGCTTAGCTATTCATCTGGCACCGCTAATGAGTCTTTTCTCATGGTTGGCACTCCTTGGTGTTTCAGATACGGGCTAAACAAGGGAAATGAAGTGCTGATGAGACCTTCAGTTGCATGATTATTGCCTTGAAATGGAGTCACCATTCAGGTCAGGTTGTACTGTATCTGTAAAATATGAGAGTTAAATAAGAATTTGGATTACTTTCCTGTGTTACAAACTTCAACTTTCCTCCCTTTTCCTTATTCAGCTATAGGGTAAGAAAGCCTCAGTTTCAGTCCTCTTCCAGGAATACTTCAGAAAAACTAAACAGACTAAAAATTGAGCGAGATCCTCACCTTCTCTGTAGCCCCTTTAACAAGCCAAAAGAGCATGCAAAGGCTCGAGGGCTACGCCAGTAGTGTAGGGGCAGGACCCAAATGCCCACCACCTTTCCAGAAACACTATTTGTTGTGGGCAGAGGAGCACCTTGCAGGCCTGTGGCGTTCAACAAGGATGTTTTGGGAATGTGGGCAGAGGGAGGTCTAGCAGGCATCAGTGTGGAGTTATTTTTGTGGCTCTTTGCCCAGACTAGCCAGGGATGGCTAAGGCATGTCTGGATAGGAAGTTACACTTCTCTGAGGTTTGGGTTGAATATACACGACGTCCTCACATGGACGTACCTATTGCAAGATAGACAACATCTTTTTCTGGTTACCATTGGTCTGGAACTGGTTTAAACAAAGCCAGAAAATAATCCATTCCTGGAATGACTGTTCATATGGGGAACTCTGTTTATAAAGCCAAAGCAATTTAGCCACAATGGCATAAATATCTTCCTTAACTCCATAAATAGCTTCCTTTGTCTCAGACACCTTCCCTTGCTGTTTTAGCAGGAGCCACAAGGCACCCTCCATCTGGACAGGCACAAAGCCTGGCTGTAGGATTGAGGGTTTTGTTGCTACTATCAGACAATCTTCAAGTATAAATTTTCTTCTCAAACTGAGAATTCAACTCATTAAGTCACTCACAGGTAAGATACGCAAAGGATGGTAAACTGAAAGCTTTTTAACATCTTTATTCTGCATACACTAAAAAGAAAAAAGATGAAGGTGATGTAGAACAGTGGTAAGTTCCCCATGAACTTCCTATTAGACTCCTTGTCTTCTCATATGTGACCAAAATCTTTTTTTAATAAACCTCTTATTATAGTTCAGTCTCTGCCAAGTGTTTACAGTGTTGCCCTAAGTAACAAGTCTGAGCCAAGGGACTTAATTAAATGTAACCTGCTTTTTCAGGTATAGAATTGTCCTTAAACATCAAAAGGCAAGTGAACTTTAATAATAAAATCTGAAATCACTTTTTGTTTAAGAGAAGTTCTTTACTCCTCACTGTATATAATCAGTTACTTCTTAGAAGGCATATAGTATTTTCATAGATAATTTCCCACAAGCATTTACAGATTTTATGACAAGTAACATAACGTTTGGAGTTCTGGCTTTATGTGAGAATCTCAGATTTCATACTTTCTTCTTGAGCTGATTCATAAGCCACATGGTTGCAGGGAAGAATGTAAAAACTTAAAGAAAAATGTTTATAAAGGATGCCCCTTTTGATCTCACAATTTTTTAGTGTCCTTACAATTTCAGAGGCTTAGCTTTTCATTTTGGAGCACTTAGTTTTGCATATATTGCAATTTTTTTTACAACCATCTCAGAGGAGGTTCTACCTAAGAGGGCTTCTGCTAACCGCAAAGTTGGTTTGAGAAAGGTGCTGAAGAGCTATCTGAAAGTCTCGGATGGACAAACGCAGGCGGCACGGCTGCTGCCTCCCAGGACAGAGCTGCACACCTGCTAAGTGAAACTGGACCAGAGTTTTCATTCACAGTAGCTCATGGCCCAGCATACTAATGTAAGACGAGGCCACTGCAGCTTATATTGATGTGCTGGGCTAGAAACTGGAGTGGCCGAACCTGCCAGATGGGCCTGAACCCCAGGCCAAGGTTGAGGTCCCACCTGACTCACGGGCAGGAGAAGGGCAGGCTGCAATGTCGACGATCTCGCCTCCCATCGGCGCAGGAAGAGCGGGCAGTCCCAGCCTGTGCTGCCTGCTGGACCACACCAGCCAGTGCCATTTTGCCTTCGGAGGATGGGGCTGCGCAGAGCAGATGCTTTCCCAGGTACGAACGGTTTAATGCTTTTCTCATCTCCCTAAGCATAAGTTTTAACTTCCCCTTGCCCACAATGTTAATCATTTACAACATCTTAAACCCAACCTGACCCTGAAACCCAGACGGTGCAGGTGAAATGCAGCTACCCAGCAGGCCTGGAGATGTCAGAGGCACCAGGGCTGCACCCTCAGCCGCCCTGACAGTGGAGCTGGGCAGCTCTTGCACAGGCGCAGGGAGCAGGGTAAAGGCAGTAATTAGCCCCAGAAAAATGTGCAGAGAGCAATGAATCACCGCTGCAACGTCACATGTCAGGTGGGGCTGGCAGCAAGGAGTTACGGGATTGCTTCCTCTGACCTTTGCTCCTTCTGCTGCACCTCAGTGTCCACCTTCTTTATCATAAATAGTGTGGCCAGCAGGACTACGGAAGTGATTATCCCCATGTACTCGGCACCGGTGAGGCCACACCTCGAACACTGTGTTCAGTTTTGGGCCCCTCACTACAAGAAAGACATTGAGGTGCTGGAGTGTGTCCAAAGAAGAGCAAGAAAGTTGGTGAAGGGTCTAGAGCACAAGTCTTATGAGGAGCGGCTGAGGGAGCTGGGGTTGTTTAGCCTGGAGAAGAGGAGGCTGAGGGGAGACCTTATTGCTCTCTACAACTACCTGAAAGGAGGTTGTAGCGAGGTGGGTGTGGGTCTCTTCTCCCAAGTAACAAGCGATAGGATGAAACGGCCTCAAGTTGCACCAGGGGAGGTTTAGATTGGATATTAGGAAAAATTTCTTCACCGAAAGGGTTATCGAGCACTGGAACAGGCTGCCCAGGGAAGTGGTTGAGTCACCATCCCTGGAGGTATTTAAAAGACGTGTAGATGTGACGCTTAGGGACATGGTTTAGTGGTGGACTTGGCAGTGTTAGGTTAACGGTTGGACTTGATAATCTTAAAGGTCTTTTCCAACCTAAATGACTATGATTCTATGATCCTATGATTCTGCTGCTGAAGGTTGCAGATTGTTCCATTTCTCCTCATTCATTTACCTGCGTCTCATACCAACTCCCTTTCTCCAGGTGGCATACCGACCATAGCAAGCGGCCACTGGGAGATCTCAGGAGTAAGCCAGTGCAGACTGGGACAGGCTATCTAGACAGCTCACGAAACCCCAGCTCCTGGAGGGTGCCCACACATGATGAGGCAAAGCCTCAGCTGTTCCCATCCGGTGTCGGCTTCGAGTAGTCGAAGTACTGCTCCAAGCAGCAGTGTGGACTGGGGACCTCCAGCCATCCCTTGTGCACAGTATTTCACCGACGCCGTGAAGTCATTCACCTGCTTTTCTCACAGCCACACCGGCTCAGTTTCCAGCTCCACATCTAAATGCGGTACTGATGCATTCAGTCCACTTGGATAACTCCTGGAAAAAACAGGTCCTCCTAGCGCAAAATGAAGTCAAAGCCCGGCACTGCAATTTGTGCAAATCTGTCTGAGTTCAGATGCGTTTTTCTTTTCCCAAGCTGTCTCTTCTGCTCCTTGCATTCAGGTTTATAAACTCTTTGGCATGGCATTCATCTGTCTTTACATTTGTGCGAAACTTTCAAGCCTTGATATGTAAACAGCTGAAGACTGCCCCAGACTTTTGGAGACCGGATTTTAGGATAGTTGAGTGGTGCGTGTTATAGCGGTGACGTTGGATGACTTTGCCTTCTCACCATCTCTATCTGATTTTGAGTCGTAATAGAGAAATCACCGGAGCAGGCTGTGGGAAGAGCGCTGCATTCCTCAGCTGGGTGAAACAACTGGTTGTGTGGAGCAAGTGTTTACTCGGGATCACATAAACACTTCCAACTTGAAAGAGCCACAATCTCTAGATCCCAGTTTGTTTATATTTAACTTTGTAGATCTCRGCTTGTGTGTTTTGCTAGTCTAACTAATGATGCTATACTAGTCTGACTGGATTGTGTCAAAATTTGCTGTTTACATTATACAGTACTCATGGTTTGAAAAGCAAGCAGGCACGAAAGCACAAATAGTGGTATATTGTAATGAAATGCCTTGTGTAAAGGAAATGCTCATGCTGTTCACCAAGTTTGTGGAGCGCAGGTCTTAGTGATACTGAAGAGCCTTAATAACAATTACTGTCCAGTTTTGATGAAAAATGGTGTAAATGAAGATATTCGATGTGAAAATTGACCGCAAAGGAAATTTGCAGCCTAAATAGACTAGCAAGAGCAGGCTAAATGAGTATGCAACAGCACATTAGTGTTTTAATTTATAGTGGCGCTTATTTAATCTCGCCACTCACACAAGAGAGGAAAACCCCTCTGCCGTTCATACTTTCTTCTTCCATTTCTGCCGGGGATGCGCGACATTTATTCCAGGGGAGGGCACTTCTCTCGTCCCCAGGCACAGCAAGGAGAGAGCGGGCAAGAGCTCGGTATTGTTTGCAGCCCCCCTGCTGTCTCGGCAAGAAAAAGGTATTTATTTGGAGTGCCAACAGGCCGCTCCCGAGCAGGACGGGGCTCTCCCGCCGGGGGCAGCGCGCCGCCGGGCCGTGGGTCGCGGGGGGCTCCGCAGCGCCGGGGCCGGGGCCGCCTGCGCCCGAGGGGGCGGCCGGTGCGGGGGGCGCGCTGCCGCCCACGCCGCTCTCCGGGGAGGC
>JASVER010000027.1:5734160-5999865 GCA_030449065.1 Oceanodroma leucorhoa | reverse complement strand
AGGGGCCGCCCCCCCGCCCGCTCCGCTCCGCGCCCGCCGTCGGTGCCGGTGAAGGCGGCGGTGGCGGTGCCGCCGGCTCCCGCCGCCCCCCCTCACCCTGCCCGACCTCGGAGCGGGCGGCCCCGCGTCCCTATGGCCGGGCAGGAGTGGGACTGGTTCCAGCGCGAGGAGCTCATCGGGCACATCAGCGACATCCGAGTGCAGAACCTCCAAGGTAAACCAACACCCCCGGAGAAACCCCTCCCTCCGCCCCCGCGCCGCCCCGCTCCCCTTCCTCTCCTTCTCCCTCTGCCGGTCCTTCCTCCTCCGCCTCTCCCGTGGGCTGCCGCGGGCTCCCCAGCCCGCCCCCCCGGGCCGCCCGCTGCCGGCTCCCCCGGCTCCCCGGAGCGGGGGCGGCGTGGGTGCGGGGCCGGAGCAGCCGAGGGGGAGGRCGGCGGGGCCAAAGTTTCCCCCCGAGCGCGGCGCCGGGCCCGCCCTGCCCGCGGAGAGCCCCGGCGCTGGGGCGAGCGGCGCCGGGCCCCCCGGGAGGGACGGGGTGCGGGGGCCCCGCGGGCGCTGGGGATGCCGCGGCGAGGGGCGGCACAGCCGGTGTCCCAGCCCCGGGGGGACACTGCCACCCACAGCCTCCTCCTGAGGGCCGTCGGGGCGGGGGCTGCCGGTGCCGGCTCACCTCGCTCCCTCTCGGGCGGACCTCGCCGGCCGGGCGGTGCGGAGCGAGCGGTGCCTCTGCGGTAACGGGAGCCTTGCCTTCCGTTCCCCGCGGAGCCGGCAAAGGCGCCCCGGCAGCTGGGGGCAGAGCCCGCCCTGCCACTCCGGCCTGGGGATTTGGAGGTGCTCGGCCGCAGCCGGGGTACGGCTCTAGGTCCCTATCAGCGCAATCTGAAGGGAAGCCGATGGCTATCCGAGTCCTCGATTTAATGTACCTTTCATAAGCTAGTGTTGAATAAACATGGGCAGAGCTCTTGGATAAATCATCTACGAGATGCTCTCCTATTCTGCCACAGGCTGTGCTGGCGGAAAGGATGCAAATATCTAGGTTTCAGTGTAGGTCAGTATCAGTGTAGTAGTTCCTCCAAAGTTATGTTTGCTCGTCACCAGCTAACTCTTCGTGATTGGCAAGGACAGCAAGAATCGATGAGAGAAGAAAAAGCAGTAGTGGTTTATGGGAAAACAATTCATTTAACGTAACATACCAATCTTAATCAACAGCTCGCATTATACTGCAATGTATCTTCATGTTCCATAAAAATAATAGGCTTGAATTATAGGTCATTATCTCTTCCTGTTTATGCATAATGATATTAAAGCACTGTGTGCTGGCAGAGGCAGTGCAGTTGCTGGAAATTAGTTTTGGTTTGCCTTGATTATAGAAGACGTATAATTTATCAGAAAAGAGACCTAAATTAGCCATTCTTTCAGCTCTGATGTTGTATTAATGCAGTTAACTGGTGATGGGGTCACTCCACAACATTTAGACCTGCATCATCATAACCTCTGAAATTCAGATTTTGAGTACAGCCAGGGTTGTTGATTCCAGGTTGAATTCCCTTTGGGTTTTGACAGTCTCTCATTACAGTGTAATTCTACATTTCTGACTCCTGGCTCTGTCTCTTTCGATTCTGTGTGTCAGCATGGATGGCTTGCATCTGATCTCTTGTTGCTCAAAACTATAGCGATTAAACCAGGTTTAATCGTTAATTCAYGTTCATTTTTTGGGCAGGAATAGAAAAGAAATCTGTTCTTAAAAAGAATAACATGTTTTTCATTTTGCCTCTCAATCATTTGTGTAAGGAGGAGTTAAACTCATTTCCCTTTCTGGAACTTAAAATGCATTTATACAGATGCACACAGCCTTCTCTAAAATTCCTGTAGTACTGTAGGAGAATGTCATCCTACAGGGCAAATTCCTTTGAATAACATTATGTTCATGAAAAAAACCGCCTGTTCCCTTCTTACTACACAAGAGGAATTTTGAGAGATACATTGGTTGTCACCTTGCTTGCACTACTAAACAGGGTTTTAAGAAGTTTTGTGCCTGGTGGGGGCTATTACAGGGGAGAAAAGGCAATTGTTCTAAAGTGCTGCTCCAAAGCAAGTGATAATATCTATCACTTACAGTATATACGATTTGTAACACATAGTTCTCGCATTATCTTCTGGAGATGAAAAACATTTTACAGATGGTGAGTCTGATACTCAGGAGAGTGTGATTTTTGTCACTCAGGAGCTCAGTGGCAAAGCACATTGCTTCTCTTCAGGATAGTTTCTTGTAAAATGGCAGCATATGCTCTCTGTTCATATGTAGTAATTAAACTCGCTCCTGCTTTATAATTCCAAATTCATTCTCTCCTCTCAAAACAATGTGATCTGAATCACCACTAGTATCATTGTCTATCGGTCGCAGAATAACAGTTTTGATGTGCTAGAAAGTCATGAGTCTAGGATGAAAAACTAGCTGAGGGTGATGCAGAGTTTCCAGCAGCACCAGCAGAGCTCCTGCAGGGCCCTGCTGCTCAGGGCCACGTGAAGGACCTCAGATGGTGAGGGTCCCCATCTGCTGCTGCATCTTCTGCTCCTGCAGCTCTCTCTTGCAAGACCAGCTGTGTTTAGGCTAGATGCTATGAAGCTGATGGTTTGCCTTATTCCAGAATGCTTCCTTTCAGTGGGACACTTTACATATGTGAAGGTGCTTCGTGGTCTCAGGGCACCCCGTGATATGAATATAGACCCAAGAGGGAGTATGTTGTAAGGAGAGGAAGGGAGGCAGCAGCTAAATATTTGCAGTTATGAACAACACATGAAAACACTGGCATGTCTGCGTGCAGAGATGGAGACTGACCACCGCCTTCTGCTTGATGCATAGAGCCAGCCAAATATGAGGTCTTTCAGGTCTGGAAGGGAGATAGAGGCATTACTGTCATGCTGTGTGTGAGCCATCCTGCCCAGCAGCTGATGGAAGAGCCCAAGGAGATGAGCCCAAGTGATGATGACCACAAGAAATGGTACCACTAGCACCTGAGGAGCCTCCCCGATATTAAAGTTCCTGCAGGCATCATACAGCCATCTGCTGTAGCAGTTTTCCATACCCTTTCTGCTTCCTTTTTTAAAAGCTAGAATTATTCATTTCTCTTGAAAAGTTCTTCGTTATGTCTTAGCTAAGCTATAGAGCACTGCTGACGTAAAATACTATTTGAAGATGGCATATGCTGTTTCAGTCTGTTGCATCTGCCCTCTAGATTGGTAGTTCCACATCCAGGAAGGATCCAGGATGCCGGTTACTGGGAAGTGTCTGCTCTCACAGGGGTCCTTTTGCAGTGGTATGATCCCACCGAATTCAGGAGTTGTTCTAGGTGCATGTGCTGGGTGCAGAAGTAGCCTCAGGAACTGTCATGTAACTGATGGGTGAAATTATGGCACGCGTGGGGTTTTCAGCTTTTTCACAGGGACACTAAAACTGACAGCCAGGGGTGAAAGTTGCTAAACTGACTGGACATAAGGGGAAAAAAAGGATGGTTTTAAAAATGGAATTATGTCTGGGTATTTAGACATAGGCATATGATGATGGGCTTTTATTTTCCCTTTCCATCAAGATCTGAGATTTTCCATTTTATTTTTTCAATGAAGGAAGTGGTAGTTCAAAGCTGTCGCAGGTAAGTGATGCTAAAAGCCAGGCGCACTGCTTCCATTCTCGACAGAGGTAATTTCAGAGAACAGAAGCAAAAGTGACAATCCGATGGAGAAGAGGAGGGGTGAATGTAAAGAGTGGATAAGCACCAGATGTGGTGATGCACAGAGTTCCTCACTCCAGGTCTGTTCGGTTTCTAAATGCATTTAATAAAGTGATATTCTTGTGCTCTTTGTTCTGTTTGTATATACTCCATAGTGAATTTCTCCACATACTGAAAGAGAAAAATGGAAAGCCTGCGCAGAATGTAGGAGCGCATCATCAAGCAGAGGAATGCTCAATAATTAATTTCCTGCCAGGAGATGGGTTTTTTTCTCTTTCTTTCTTTCATTATAACACCAGCAGGAACATTTTGTTACAACACAAGAATATTTTAAAATCTTCCCTACTGGAAGCTTGATATAGGATCATCAAAAATATACTCCCTTATATGGTGAATTGCACTCACTAGAAAGAGGCAACATCCTCAGCAGGAATTATATTCTTTTAGATGATATTTTTGTCCTGTGCTTTGCAATACTCTGAATGTATATTTAGTAGTATGTATCTTTCCTTGCGTTCCTTGGAATGAAATACGTGGTGATGAATACTTGTGGAGTCAGGTGTTTTGTCCAATTCTGGCAAACAAGTGCTGTTACCACCATTTTAAAATAATTATGGTTTGAATGTTCATTTCATATATATATATATATAAAAATATATATATATAAATATAAAATAGAATACATGGGCTGGGAAGGTAGAAGTCTACCATTCTTCTATCAGAGGACTAGACAGGGAGCCCAAAGTCCTGTTACTCATTATTTCGCTACTCACTCAGGGTTTGATCCAGAACCCACAGAAATCCATAGGTGTTTATTCCTTGATTTCAGTAGATTTAAATACTTTCCTGAGTCTCAGGCTTGCTCTGCTGAGGGTTGCATGGCCTTCAAACATATTTGGAGGGCTTCACACAAATATACTGTAGTGTTGTCAGAAATAATGCAAAAACCAGTGATGACAGGCTGAAAGAAATAAACTGAGCGATACCAGCCCCACTGGCTCCCCATCCTTGCCTTAGTTTGTACCTTTGGGTGAATCAGTCATAAAATCCCATCACTTTCTGATTTTGCTTGTCTTCCCGCTTGGATGCTTAAGATGTAGACTTCTATAAGCTTTAGACAGTGGTAACTATAGTTGTTACTGATATGAACCTCAGCTTCCTCTGAGATAACAGGTCCCGAAGTCTATGTCTTAAGAGGTAATACGGGTCCTTAACTARTAATTCTCTCTGTCAGTGAGAGTATCTACATATCTTTACTTTGGGGGGCTTATGCATCTCTGATGGACATCCAAAGGCAGGTGCTCATAGTCAGTCAGGAACTCTTGAAAATCTTTCTCTCTGTGTTTTTGTTTATCCATTTATGTATGAAACATAATTCTTACAGCAGTTGCACTGAACTACAGAAAGTAATCTTTTTTTTTTTAATTACAAGATACAGCAGCATTCAGCCTGTTTGCTATAGTTTGACATGCCTTTCAAACACATGGAAATTTTATAAATGGAAGGGAACCTTTTTTAATGTATCCATTCATTCTGACAAAAGTAAGGTGCTGTAACTGTTCATTACTTCAGCTCTTCCATAACTTGTCCCCATATTCAGCAGGATTTCATTCTGCCTGTAGACATCTTCATTTCAGTGGAGCTCCTTGTAGATTAAGGTGACATTTGGAAAGATTAAATTGCCTGGAGAACCTTAGACAAAGCCCTGTAGAACCACAAAGTGATGCTATTCCATATAAAAGTGAAGTTAAATAAGCCTGAGAGTTATAAATGCAAATCCCCAAAATAAAGATTCATATCCAGGTATAAGAAAGCAAAGCTAATGCTGGAAACATAAGTCTTCTGGTGGGGATGATCTCCATAAGGGCACTCTCATACCTCACAGTATTGTCAGCAATGGAAGGAAGACTTACCTGCTCCCGATGTACGAAACCGTGGCAGTGAAATAAAGGAGCAGTGAGAGGTAAGACAAAGTACAGATTGCATGTTTCAGCATGCAGTTTTAACAAGGTCAGTGCCTAATTTCTCTAACAAATTAGAAGTCTGGGCTCTCTGTTCCATTGCATGGATGAAATTACACCAAATTCAAATCATGCCCAGTAGCTCCGCAGTCAAATGAACTCTTACACCCGCGAATTAACACTTCATCGTAAGAGACTCTTTGTGTTTGGCATCCAAGCATGGACCTGACTCGAGGCATGGGGTTGATCTGCTGTCACCCGCCAACATCACCTTTCTTTCCTTGGCGAGCTATTCAAGCACTGACCGGCCTCGGCGTTAGGAGAGCTGGTGACATCTCAGACCGTATCACTTGCCTGAAGTTGAGCGGCTTCAGTTTAAAAATTACAGTCTTCAAAACACTGTGTTAAAACTAATGCCGATTTAAAAATACAATGGGCTTTTCATAGTTTCTCCTGCTTGTTTTTTGTTTTGTCCATTCAGCTGGGACAGAAATTCAAACAATTTTCTTTCTCTTAGAAAGACAATTTCAAGGTTATGTCACTTGCATCCTGAAGTATTTGTAGCATTTACTTGAAAAATATTACAAAGGAATGACTTTGTTTCCATTTTCCTTTTTAAAGACAGCTTTTTGCTGGACTAGAAGAAGCAACCTTGGGCATTTTGGCTTGTCAGTGTCCATTTAAACATTATTTGTTTCTGTCCTGTGCTGTTTAAACTTACTGTTATTGCAGAATGATTGTTAAGGGCATACGTCTAAAGGGAAAGAGCCAAATGTTATTTCTCTTGTCATGTAGAAGTCAAAAAGATTCTCAAAATTATGTCATCAGGAGAAGAAATTACCAGATAAGCAGCCACATCTGTGTCAGTGCTGGGGTGGTGAAGGGCACCACAGCACCTTTTAGTGTCTTTTTCTACATGTTGCTTTACCTGCTATTCTATTTTTATCTCTCCCCAACCAGTTAAATACAGGGACTGTAGGTGGAGGATTGCAGGATGGATTTTACTTCATTATAATTGCTGCATATTTCTGTGCAAACAGCTGAGCTGTGTATTAGCTGTAGTTTGAGGCTTTATAACCACAAGTACAAGTTTAAATCGGCATCTTCTAAGGAGGCTCGTAATAGCAACAGCCTGGATGTCTACAGAGTGAATGCCTGTGGATGTGTAACCTGCAAGCAGAGAGGATTTCTTTCTAAAACCAGAAAACCCACTGAATCTGAAAAGATGTTATGAAAACCACTTAAAAGATAACACTCATCTCTATGCTCATTACTTAATTCAGTGGCATGACTCAAGACATATTTGTTGAAATATGAAATAGTGTAATATTTCAAGGATTCTGTTAATTATTTTCCATGAATTCAAACATACGTAAAAACATATTTTATGCTGTAGTATCTTGAAAGTTACTTCTGATATGTATCAGTGTAATTCAGATCCAGTGAATCTATGAACAATGAGTTACCCTATTTTTTGTACTTTTTATGTTAGCATCTTTTTATGTTTCTGGTCAGAAATGAGACCTTCCTAGACCAGTGTTGTTGATTGCTTCATTACAGAAATTTCAATGTTCTTCTTTTCTGGTAGTATAATTCTAGTTGTTTACAAAATAAATGCTCATTAAATATATGCCACAGGATTAATTTCAAATAGAAACTCTTATATTGCAGTCCTTGTTGTCTTCAATGCATGTATCTCTTTGGATCTTCATCCTATCCTAATTAAGACTGGGGATGAGTGCATTTTGTAGTGTCCCAAGCTGGGCAAAGAAGCCTCTGCTCTTGCACAGTGCCCATTACCAGGAAACATGGCTGTTTAGTGGCGTGTTTAGATTTACACCCCAGCCAGACCCCAGCCCTGCAATGCAGATCCCGCAGGCTGCGGTGCTGCCTTCCTCACTCCGGTGATGCTCCATATGGCTGAGTCCATCCAGAGCCCTGCTAAAGTCAGGGGTGCACTACCCATACCCACCAAATGGCCCAGCTAGATCTGATTGTGGCACCAGTGCCCTCATGTGCACAGGGATTTTAAGCAGACGACCAAATCTTGTCTGAAGGCAGTAAATTGTATTCTACTTGCCTGTACTGGTGGGTTTATGGCTTTTTTGGCAACTGTCTTCTCAGTTTTCTGTTTCATGGTTGGGTTGGGTTGGAGGCTCTTCTAGTTACCTGGTTGTGAAACAAGTCTCGAGTGTCTAATTAACCTCTGTCACGGTGGATGCCATGGTGCTCCTGTTCTTATATTGGGCCCCCCAAGGCAGGCGCTCCACGTTTTAGCCAGACTTACATGGAAGCTCAGATTTAGGTCTTGCATCTGGGATTGTCCTTCAGAGAGACTGAAACTCTCTCAAGCAGTGGTTATCCACAGTGGCACAGCAGTTGCAGTCTCCAGGTTAAGAGCCCTTAAAAGAATGCACTTTGTATGTTGCACCAGGAAGAAGATATTTACAGGGGAGAAAATGAACTTCAAATAAACTGCCTACATGCATTTTTTCCCTCCCACCCAGCTCACCATCACTGTCAACGGTAACATGGCAGGTCTTACTGTTTTGGACCTGTCCCGCAGGATAATTCATTTGTTAGTACTGCTGAAGCCTGTGAAGGTCTCTGATGTGCACTAATCTTGCTAGTGCCTCATAACTCTCAAGTGCTTATGGTAAGCTACATTTTTATTCTTCCAGCCTGTTTTTCCTATGTTCTCTTAAAGAAATCCAAATAACAGTACAATAAATCCCTCGATGATCAGGCGTCCATGCGTTATTCGTGTGTTGTGTGAGTCGTGTCACAGCCTGAACTGTTCATTTCACGGGACTCCGGCTGAAGCTCTGAGTTGCTGCCAAAGCACAGGGACTGGTTGTGTGCATGGGCTGTCCTTCTGTTGTGCACCAAGGGTCAGAAGTACTTTGCCATTTTGTTTTAGTCTTTGCAAAGAACCCTCTAATGTATATCAATACGTGTTTTGCATATGCAGTCAGAGTAGTTCACAACTAAGGGCTTATTATGCTTCTCTTGGCTCAGCGAAAAATGGGAAGGGCAAGAGAGTCCTGGCACCGTGACAAATGAGAGCAATGCCAATGAAGATAACTTTGTTAAAAACTGATCCTTAATATGACTGCATCTGGACACGTGATTAAAGCTTTCTGACTCTTACTGATATTCATGATAAACATGAACTGCAGTTATAACTTAATAAAGATATAGTATTTATAAATAACATAGTATGAAATGTCCACTACAGACTTATTGTCTGGGACATATATATATAAGGAAAGAAACATAAATCTGTCTGGGCTGTTTGCCCAGGGAGAGTAACAAGGCAAACAGAAGTAGGGAAATGGGGAAGAGCGTGGTCCTCAGAAACCTAATGATAGCGCAGGAGGGACTGCGGCCAGCACCTTCATGTGATACTTAAGATTGGTGAATCGTAAAAATCCTGCCTAAATGAGAAGACGAGCTTTCAGAGACAAAATTCCCATTGACTCCCCTATTTTGACAAGGTACTCAGTAGGCTTGTTTCTGGTACAAATCCTGAGCAATTCGAGCAGTTACTGCTCAGAGTAGCTGGGAAGCATTCGGTCCCTGTCCTTGTTCTCAGGTTCCACACTGGGTAGGGGACTTCCCAGCCCTGATGATTAATGCCACTGAACAACATTTAGTTCCTGTTACTCTCAGGGTTTTTTTGTCTTTATTTTTTTCAAAGATCTCCCTGGATACATGACAAGGAGTGTCAAGTTATAGTGCGTGAGTTCTTCCATTTCTGCCCATTATAAAGAAAAAAGTTTTTAAGGGACCTAATGTTAGTTAAAAAGAACTTGTGCTCAGCCGATTATTGACCTTGGCTGAAAGAAGACAGAGTATGAATTTTTGCTGGCTAAGCTGCATTTCTTCTTTTGAAGGTGGGCCGTCTTTTTGATGTATTCAATGTTGGCCTTTTGAAACTTTAAAACATTGTGTGTTTATCAGAAGGATCAAAGAAGATAGGAGATTTAATTGTCTTCAAAAACTGTGTGTATCAAGAGGAAGCACCATGTTTTGGTTGCTGATACAGCTAAGGGATGCTGTAAAATCCTTCATCTGTAATGCTGCAGTTGACAGTATCACTCATCGTGAGTTTATTTTAATTTATGAACTTGAAGGTCGCACCAGTGTGACTACTCTGAAGTCAGGAGGCGGTTGTGACCCTGGTGATGGTGGCCCATGTCTGCAGGAGAAGGACAGCACATGCTTTCTGTCCAGTCCTGGGCATCACTGAGAGGGGCCATCCTCAGAAGTAGCCACTCAGGTCTGGAAAGCTGATATCCATCTGYCTCTCAAGACTATTTTGAAACTAATTAACACAGCCAATTATATTCAGTTTTTGTTTCAKCTTGTCAGATCTTGAGTACCTTTCAAATCCTTGACTTCCTTTAATTTGTGGGGGGGTCTAAGCATTTTTTCATTATCTATTCCACAGCTGGCTCTAGAACAGATTTTTTTCATGCATATCGAGTCTTTCACTTTTATGCTGAGACTGTTGCAGAGGTGGTCTGGATGCCTACAGCAAACCCACATGAGACCGCTATGTTGCGTCACTCAAGCCAGGAGACAGCTTTGTCATTCAGGCACTTAATTATGAACCGAATGGTCGCTTGACCTCTTATATTCTCATTTCACTAATGAACCAAAACTTAAGAAGAGTGACTGACTGCAGAGCTGCTCTACAAGCCAAAGTTTCCACTCATTTCTGTTATCACACCACTGATCAGTTTTGGAGCCTAAACACAGGCTGCCTTTCAGGAGCTGCATGGAAAACACGGCTTAATGTGCTAACGTGATGTCCACGTGACGAAAAGATTGGCGTGGGCTGCCCACTTCATTTTGGCTTGCCAGTCCTGCTACACGTGTATGTTCTTGCACGCTGCATCCTTACAGAAGTATGGGTCTGCTCTGGATGTGGAAGTAGCATTTAATAACTGTGGTTTTGTAGAAAGGGTTCAAGCTTGAGTTCTGTTACTCAGATAATATTGATGCGCGTAGGCTTTCTTTCCCACTGCTTTGCGTTTGTGTTGACTAAAATTGAAATGTGTTCTTAATACATTCTAGCAGGGATTTATTTCTATTTCTTTAGTATTTGAGTGTCTCATGGTTTTGATGTGTTTCTCTAGATGACACCCCTATGTTAGGGTTGGGGATCAAAGGCACATGAAAGCCAGAGGATTTATTTCAAAGTTATCCAGACAGCCTAATGACATACTTTTCTGCGTGTAAACATGGAAGGTTTTGGTGGAGCAGGCCTTGAACCTTGGTCTTCTCTTTCCAAGGTGACCACTGTAACCAAATTCCTCTCTTCACACCTTCCTTTTCTCTCCTTCACCATCTGACAGCAAGAGCTAACAATGTCATCTAACAATTCACATGAACTGTAGTACATATATGCTGCCTTGTCTATCATAAACTTTTACAACTTGATCATTCACATGAAGCTACCAACCAATCTTTCGTCCCAGCATGTGGTGTTCCCGTGTTTGATGGCGGGCGGTTTCCTTCGGGGTTTGCTCATGCTTGTTGGTGTTCTCTCTGGCGCACCCCAGCTGGTGTGAAGGCTAACTGAGTGCAATCAGATTTCATTTTGGCTTGGCTTAGGGTTTTTTTTAATGCAAGAAGAACAAAATGTTTGTGGAATGGGATCAACCTGCTTTCTTCTACTTCTCCCTATTTGTGAAGATGTATTTTTTGAAGTCTCATGTTGATCATCTTTATGAGTTGCTATTTTATCATCTTCAGGTAAAACCTTTTTTCCTCCAAGTGCTTTGGAATTATGTCAGTCAAGATCCAAATCTTGTGCTCCCTCTGTCTCTTCTTACTATGCTTTCAGTTCACTGAGTTTGTTTAGGAGTTTTGTTTGCTTTGGTTTGAGTATGTGTTGCTAGAAAGGAGATAAAGTGGAGCTGGGGAAGGAAGAAAACTTGCTACTGGAAGCTGGAAGAGGGTAATTCATGGTGAACATCTCCAGGAACTATAATTTGTTTTCTTTGAGGAATGTATGCTAATACAAGCTTTCCATTTGCATGCATAAATGAATCAGATTAAATTTTATCCCAGGCTGAACTTACTGTCAAATCATACTCTTCAGTTCAGTTCTCAGAATCATCCAAATGTTATTTTAACAGAGAGTAGTGCCATATCCACTGTCCTGGGACCCTGTCTCCTTGTGCATAGGTCTGAAAGAGCTTGGTGGGGTGGAGAGGAAGACCAAGGGAGAGCTTGCTTAGGGCACAGATGAGACACATTAATCCTGCATGAATGTAGAGAGAAATCTACCTAAAGATGTCTACCTGCCCTGGATGACTGTAAGGATATGTTCTGCAAGAGAAGGAAGTCAGAGGGTTAACAGAAACGAAATTAGAAATAGAAGAGCAATGAGATTCTGTTTTCCCTTCTGCAAAGGTCATAGAAGAATGAGGCAATTAATTGCCTCACCTTGAAATGTGGTTTATAATGGAAGCTCTGCGATACCTGAGAGTGTAAGCTGCCTTGACTTGAAGCCAGTTGCAGCCAGTGTCTTGTGGAGTTACAGTTTGATAAATAAGCCATTCAGACCTGCCCCTGGAAGACTCCTTTTCTTCTTTGTTTTCTTTTCCCAGTTTCTCAAGCTCTTTGATATTTGTCTGGTGACCTCCATCTAGGCTTGGCTTCATGGCATGAGCAGAGGAAAGCGTTGCTATTTAGTCTCATGATTCTTAGAGATGAGTTATTAATACRTAAAGGAATGAATAGATGACAGGTGCTTTGCTGAGCCCTTTCCCCCCACTTTCTCAATCTTTCCTCCCACTGGAGCATGGGAAGTGCTGAGACCTGGTAACTCCTGAAATAGCCTCAAGTCTTCCCTGGGCAGGGCCTCCCCACTGCACATGGGTGCTGACTTGCGATCAGCATGTGCGTAGGAGCTGATCCATTGCTTAAGGCTTCTTTGGGAACCCCAAAGAACAATAATATCCTGTTGACTAGGATTTTACTATTTATATCCATCAGCTGAGCAGCCGCCTCCTCCCTAGTTACCAGGCTGTAAGTCTCTCTTTGGATCATGTTGTCTGTTGCATCATTGACAATATGATTTTTAATTTCACGATGAATTTGCTTGAGAGACTTAGAAGGGAGTATGCATTGATGAAGAAAGGCATCAGCTTTTCTTGCTTTGTTAACCTGTTAGCTTTTTGGACATCAGGCAAAGAGACTGGCAGGAAGCTAACCTAAAAATAAGGGGTATCATTAGAAAACAGTACAAACCTATAGCAATGCAAAGAGGAAAACAATTAGATCCCTTATAGGTATGTTTGTGGAGAATTGCTGACATACACCTGCCAGATTAAAGACTGAATTCTGCCACCCACATACTCTCCCAGCAGTTTATTCCTTTCTTTTCCTTTCTTTCTTTCTTTTTTCTCCCATTTTTTTCTGCAGCAGATTTTCAACCTACTTGAGTAGAAAAGGTGTCATCTTCTTCCAGAAAAACTATTCCCTGGCTTTGAAACATAGGGAAAAACATGTCAAATTTAGCCTGGTATTTTCTAGGCTGCTAGAAAGGTAAGCCTTTTAAGAGAGGCTGTACAATTTACTGCGAAGAGAAAAATATGTGGGAGTCTGCTAGGGTGAAGTGAAAAGAAAGCAATTATTTCACTGTGAGCTTTTTATGAAGATTTTTGAGGCTCCTATCAGAAATGAAAGTGTGTTAATAATGGGACTTAGTTATAAAGTCCAATTGCTTTGGCTCCGATATGGATAAACCCCATCATGGCGGGAGGGGGTTAAACCTGATCTGAATCAGAAGCAGCCACCGCTCCTAGTTCGAGCTATTTTTAACACTATGAACGTGGCTCACGTAGTTCCCTAGTTTCGCTTCGGTGCCATCCTGCATGCAGGTCTGTGGACATGCCTTCAGAGACCAGGTCTCTTCTGAAGACCTTGCTGGTGTATCCACCAGGGGAGCACCATATAGCTCTTGGCTTCCCAGTTCCTTCTTCTTTGCGCTTTGGGAATGCGATGGTCCTGTACAGCTCCCTCGCCTGTGCTATCGCTCCACAGCTCTGCCTTTTGAGGTTTTCTAGTGCAGGTACATCCTCCTTGTTAAACCACTGCAAGCAAAATACAGGGCATGTTCAGAAGTTAAAAGTGAACTGGGAATACTCAGAGAAACCAGTCTATTTTCTGAAACCATTTTTTAATTATAGTGAAAGCTTTGTGCTTACAGAAAGTTTGCAGTATTTTTGGTACCATCTGGATACCTAAGCTTGGACAACAAATCACTTCTGACATAATGACGACAGTGTATAATACTGTGTTCTTCTAACACGTGTCTCATTAATGTGGAAGCACATGGATTTTCCTGCAAAATGTTGATTCACCATCTGTGCTAGTATTCTTTGTATGAAGTGAAAGACTGCCCTTTGTGTTGCAATTGCAATGGGCCCATTCTGCTTTTAATGACTTCTCTCTCTTGGACCAAATGGGTAGGTCACAGAACAAAATAAAACAACACCAAACAGTACTTACTGCTAATGCTTATTTACCTTGCTTCCAATGTGGGAGCTATCAAAATTTATTAGAGGTGGAACTCACACGATTAAGTGACATTTTTCTGTTGTACTCACTTTCCCTTTCACATGCTTTGGCTTTAATTTGCTTATTTGGGCTGTAAACTCCTGGTCTTAGGGAAACTGTGAATTCTTTGTATGCCCCTTGTAGATGTCAAAACCTAAATCGGAAAGTGTGTAAAGGACAGTAACATTGCTAGAGTTAAAATGGTATGGGTAGATTTAAAATGGTATAGGTGAGAGTTGCCCATTGAATGGGTTGCAGCTTGGTTTGAGTCGTGTTGCTCCTCAACTATAAAGTAGTTTAGAGGTTGATTACCTTCAGAGATAGGCATTGGCATTTTGAGTCTAGTCTATGTCTGGGGATCCTCAGCTTCATTGTACTTCTCCACTGACGTTTGAACTGCTCTTGAAATTATTCTGCCTTCATTGAAGACCTTTTATATTTACAAATTAATAGTTAAGATTATGTAGAAGGTGTTGCAAAGCAGTCTGTCTCTTCACCGTCATGTGATTTGAAGTATCACAGAAAGGATGTTTTACTTGCTCTGAAATTTTATTCCACTATCGTATAATTGGTAGCTTCATTTATACTACTGAGCTTCACAAGCCAGTACGATGGTTTCCAGATGAAACCAATCAAACCCAGGGATCTTTAACCATCTTATTTTTTTCTTAATCTCTCTTGAGTCCTTCTGCTTTTTCATATTGTTGACCCTGAGAAATAGATGGAACATCTTTAAGTAAGTAAATAAATATATTAGCAGTAAAAATTTAATCTGCTTCAGTAAATTCATGAATGTAGTATGACAGCACAGTACAATTAAGGGACAGATTCTGTTTTCTTGCACTTTCAGTAGTTTTACTTCTGCAACCTCATGGAGATAAGCTGCTTTATGGAAGACATTGATCTGCGTTTTATTAATGAGTTTTTAAGGTAATTTTGATGTATCAGTAAATAATACCAAAGGGAAAGAAAGGGCTTGAAAAGAGATTCTTTCTGATGTGTTGTGAAAGAGATGCAGAGTATCAGTTGAGGGGTTAGACTCCTCTAAGGATGCTGCAGGGCAAGATGGTTCCAGCAGGACAGCAAGAGGAAGACTGCTCCGGAGGGGCTGGAGCAGGAGAGGCTGGCGGAGCACGAAGGCGACTGATCCCCGTGCTTTAGAGGCAAGTCCATCTCTCTTCAGACACAGTGAATGACTCTAACTGGGTTCAGTAACAAACTGGAAACAGCAGTAGCGAAGCCTTTCTTATAGCTCCTTGAGGCTAACTTCTGGTGGGGTCTAAAAAAGTAGAAGCAGCAGTGGCTGGTGGCGGTCGGCAGGATATTATCAGAGAATTGGCTGGAATAGCGTTCTCTGAAAATAGAGAATGTGAATTGGAGAGCCTTGAACGTATAGGTAAATAAAAACCTATGATTTTGCCTCCTGGGATGRGAAAATCCAAGGGTGTTTGCTGGGGACATGGAGGAGGAGGTGGTTATGGCATAGGAAGCTAAAAGGTATTTTGATGCTTTGTTCATTACTTAGATCCACCAAATTATGCACATGTGCAAACCTCTAACTATAAGCTGTTATGCTTGCCTTCATCCTCCCTGCTTGTCATATTAATATCTTTTGCCTGCAACTGGGATCTAATCTTGCACCCACTGAATTTTTTGCTGTTGAGCTCAGTGGGGCTAAGTCAGGCTGCTGCAGTGGAGGGGCTGCTCACCTCTGCCAGTCTCACGTGCACAGAGTTGCATGTTAAGGCTCTGAGCTCGCAGTGAGGGTCCTCCAAGGGCTGCAGTATGGCTGCAGGTGGTTTATATAAATATATCTGCCTGCAGTCCAAAAACCTGACTATACAGAAATACATACCAGAATTAGATCCAGATCCTCGGATCAGCCTGATGTCCCATGCAGTTGTCCTTGGTTGGCATGTTGTCAGGTGGGCCAGCAGCACATCTGTGCAGCAGGGGTGATGTGGAAGCCCCTAGGTGGCTGTTACAACAGCTTTATGCGTGTATTTGCCTAGGTGTAGGAGGCATTATTATGGCTTCTGGCCTACTTCTCAGCAAAGCAATTAGCAAGTCCAAAAGGTCTTGCCTCAAGGCTCTCACAAGCCATGAATTATACATTTAATTCTGTATCCTGCTTTCCATTTCTCTAACACGCTCTTTCAGAAGATCGTGTAATGTCTTATTTTCCCCTCACATAAAAATTCAACAGCCTGGTGCCCAGAGCAGGGGCACAGGAAAACCTTTTCGTCATCTCTTTGCAACATACAACAACTTTTTTTTTTTTTCCCCAGGTGGTGTTTATGAAAGAAAATGCTTGTTGCCAGACAATAATATCGTAAGGCTATTCAGTACCTTCGCTGACGAGAGTCCTGAGAGCAATAGCAATCTGCCGGGCATTCAGCAGCAGCAGCTGCTGCCTGCCTGATACTATTAAAACACAGATTTAGCATTTATTTACAGTACCGTGGAGCAATGAACCTGGCCACTGCYGCTCTGATATTGTGTAGCTGAGGAATAACGTAGAGTGCGTGTACATGAGTACGCTCTCAAGTTAATCCAAATTAACTTTCCTGAAAGTCGATTAACTAAACCACTCTGGATGCCGACATGATAGTTCCTCTGTAGAACAACAGTGGCTCTACTTTAGCTGTTWATGGTTAAACTGAATTAAGCATGCTTTTTTCCAGAGGTGGATTGCCTCTGCTAGTGTTTTCCCTGAGACAAGCTCCCAGCTGTTGGTGGTTTGGGTCCATCGCTGCCTGTTGGAGGTTGACCAAAGTCCTGGCAGCGGAGGCAGATGCAGAGCAAGCAGTGAGGGTGGCAGAGGAGAGGACCCTGACCTCCGAGTTCGGACCGTCGGGCCAAGCGTGTGCTTTGTACCAGGATCAATACATGCGGAGCTGGGCTCAGTCACAGCCGCCGGCGCTGGAGGCTGTGCCGGGAGAGGCAGGCAGAGGAGCGGTTTAGCTGGAAAGGCTGAACACAGAGCCCTGTCCTGCTGGAGCGGTGGGGCTGAGGCTAATTTGTGTGTAATTCTGGCTTTTGCTTTTGTTGTCGCCTTGAGGCAGTGAGGAGGGAGTTGTGTGGCTACTCTAAACAAAAATAGGCTAGAAAAGAAATTAATACTTCCCTGCATTTCTGTCTCAAGAAGCAGCTCACTAGGGATGCCTGAGCTCTTCTTAATAATAAGGATGCTTAGAAAGGGCCAGATGTCTGCGTGTGTGGGTAGGTTTACTGTGCAGCTGACAAGGCAGAGTTATATACCTTAATGTGCTTGTTTCCTGGAAGCAGTTTATTAGTCCTCTCCAAACTTCAGGATGCTCCAGGGAAACTTCTGCTTCCCTAAACTCTGCTGGATATCCCTACACTGCCCCATGGCTACACATTACCTGTTCGTCTGGTGATCTGTGGGATACAATTATTCCTCCAGCCTTGCAGAAAATGCTCTCCTGATTCAGTGCGGTGACAGTGAATGTGGAATGAAAAATGGCTTTCAGCCTCTTCAGGAGCTTTCTGCTGCCGCCTCTCAGGAGTCCCCAAGGAATCCTGTGCGCCTGCAAGGGAGCTGGCTTGTGTCTCAGATCAGTTATTTGGGATACAGACCTACCCACACTAGCGATGGTAATTCCAGGCAGTGTCAGCTGGGAGGTCATTTGGTCCCGAGGCCCATCGTTTTGCTGCTGGGGATTCTCTGCGGATGCCGGGATTGCAGCATGTGGGGGTGGGGGAACTTGCAGATCCAATGCCCACGCTGGCAAAATTATGCAAACTTTGTTTCCAGTACCGGTGTTCCCATGCTTTCTTTGCCCTTCTGCACTGAAAATCTTGTTTAGTTACAAAAGTCAATGGTAAACTGAGGCTGGAAGTCTCGTGACTTCCAGCAAATGTAACATTTAATTGTTAAGATGAGAAATATTTGGGTAGTGAAGTTGCTGCCATGATATAAGCAAGGCAAGGTTTGTAGGGAGAGGTAATGTCTTTTATTAGGCTGGCTGATAAGTTGCTTTGTTGTTTTTCCAGCTCCTGTTTGTTGGCCTAATAAAAGCTGCTACCTCACCTCAGACTTTTTTTTGTGGCGTGCTTATCTGAGTAACAGAAATCAATGAAGTTAGCCTAGTGCAAGTGGTTATGTTTCCAGACTGCAGACTATGAAACAAACAAATTCAAGGTTAATTTGTATAAATCACATTATGTATTGCCTTGCATATGTCGCTTTTGCTCTCTAATTTGTGACCATTGAGAAAAAAATATGTTCTTTCATTTATACAGAGTAGTCTCTTGAAAATACATCATTGCTTCAATAGTATGACTACAAATAAATGAGATTACAGCAGTGACTGACTGAGAGTGACAAGTGACCAAAAAGCACAGCCAGGGCCTAGCCTGACTGCAGTTGCAAAATGTGAAATTTTGGCCTTGATAGGTAGCAAATGGATGGATTAAACTAAAATGGTAGGCAGGAGAACATTGTTTAGCTATGCTGCCATAACCTGAGTTTTCTGGGGTCTGCCTGGTCCCTGAACAAAGTCACCCAGCAGTGTTTCGTGGTAAAAAGCAATGCATAAAATGTGCCTATCCAGTTTGCAGTCTTGTTAGTAATTCCAGCATGTACAATGTATCAAAACAAGAAGTTTCATTGCCTGAAATGTAAATATTACAAATCATACATACACTTTCCCTAGCTTATTTGACTGCGTAGGGCGAGGCCTATTTGAAGTTCATCCTACCTGGGTTTATTTATGCATGGCAAGCACTTGAGGAGTACTCCAGGGAGGGGGCACGAGCGAAGGCTGGGAGATGCCCGAGTGTTTCCCAAGCCCTCGCCAGGTTGTCGACGTTGTTCCAGGACTGGACGTTCCCGGGAGCAGACACAGCACTGAATTCACCTTTTCTGTTTTTGCGATGGCTAGCAGGGCAAAGTGGAAATGTGCCTTAATTTACTACAGCAAGATTTGATTTACTAATGAAAGAGCCTCGTTCGGGAGAGCGGCGGTGTAAACAGTAGGGAGGTTGTCTGGACTGCTCGCTTCAAAACTATTTTGGCAAATGTTTCCTTGATGAAAATACAGTCTACTCCTATCGGCAGTCACCGTAACTGCTGGTATTGCACGCCTGGAAGGTCCCTCGTGTTGACTCAGTCCTCAGTAAAGCTGTGCGTTTCTCATAGCTTGTGACAAACGCCTTGAGTCGTGGCACTTCGCAGTGGCTGGATGCGACTCCTGAACCTAGCTGTCCTGTCTYGTAAGACCCCAGGGACTCTCTTTACAATTTTGGCTTAATGGGTGGCATTTCTCTCTCTTAAGCCCTAGCTGTCTGGAAGTTGGATCCCCTCAGCTAATCGTGCAGACTTCCTCTGGAGCTGTGGTTTTTCCTTGTCTTTGATGGTTGGTTGCAGTACTTGAGAATGTGAAATGCTAAATGCTGGGAAGAGGAAAGGACTCTCATTTGCTGTGAGAGAATTAGGCTCAATTTCTGCCTCCGCTGTAACTCTGCAGACACAGAAGAAGATTTGGGGCCAGCAATGTAAACACTGCAAACGACAGTGTAAGCCCTGCTGCTAGCGGGATGGCAGGAGCGGCGGGGGGGTCGCCCCGATTTCCTTTTGACAGAGCCAGCAAACACTAACCCTTCTCTGCCAAAGGGAGGTTGCCCCGCTCGCTCGCAGGGAGCCCTTGGTCACGTCAGCCCCGCACACGGTGCAAGAGCAAATAAAAGAGCAGAGTGTTCTCAGCTGAGCCCCCCCGTCCTACATAAACGCCACCTTGTTTAGGCAGCTTGGCTAGTCATTTTTATTTCCTTTTGCCGGCACAAACTCCCCTTTTCTCCCATGGTGTTTACAGAAGAGTGTGGTCCATCTATTAATTGCATGTGGTACTTGCTTGCTGTGTCTGCCTTGGAATCCTCCAAGTTTGCACATCTGCACTGCCCTGGGTGAAGACTGTGACGTTACCAGCGAGAGTCGATTCCTCCCTGCCACTGCGTATTCTGAATTCAGCCTTATCTGCTTACCCACGTTCCTTGTTTTCTTTCCTAATGCAGATTGAATATTAAGTGCACAGGTAAAATGGTGTTCGTTAGAATTGAGTCAATCAGGTTAATGCTGAATTAACGGGATAACGGAGTGAAAAAAACCCAGGGTATGGTTGGGATGTTTATCTCTGGAGCAAGGCAGGGTGCTCTGACTTACCTGGCAGAGATCCATCATATTTCATGTAGGCCCAAAGGGCATTTTGCTGTGGAAAAGAACAAACAACTCTACCAAATCTGAGTTTCTGTTAATCTAAAAAAAAAACCTTGTCAGGTGATTTCAGGTTTTGGTCTTTTTTTTCCATGTTTTTACTGTGTTCCCTTAGCCTTTTCTTCCCCATCCCACCAGCCTGAAATCATAAAATATCATTAAATAACTTCTAACAAAATCGGAGCTCTGATGGTTGCAAACCCATCCTTGCAGAGTTTGTTGCTTTTCATAGCAAAGCATGCAAGTGTGGAGCAGAAGGCAACTCTAGTCCTTCCTCCCTGAAAAAAGTCTTTCCCAGGCCAAAGAGAGAATTTCCATGTGAAGAACTTAAATAATATTCAAAATGTAACTTGTTTCTAGTGATGTTAAACTGTTTTTAAACAACCATTGAAGTGGTATTGCAAAAAAACCAGTGGAAAGCCCCCACAGCACCCATCACGTAGGTGCTAGCTCTTTTCAAGAGCCACCTGGCTACGACTCCCTGTCACTTCTGCCTTAGCATGGTGTGCCACCTTGTACATGTCTAAACTATGTTGAACTTGTCTGGAAAGAGACTGGAAGTGCTTCAGGGTAGTAGCTTTGTGTGTATGTGTGTGTGTAGCTATGCAGTCTGGATCAAACTCTCTTTGATTTTAAGCTCTGCTAATAATTAAGCCTCAGCTTGTAATAACTATCCAGCAAAATGATAACCACACCGCTGGCTCTTGTCGACAAGGTACGTACTACACAGCATATCCCTTCCACTCCATGTCTGAGAGCTGATGTCTGTGAATGTGAGTGAATGTGAAATCATCTAAATTAGGGACACTTTCCAGTATCTTTTTCCGAATTCTGTTACTTTTTAGGCAGATCTCAGTTCATCTGTCCTTTGACCTGTTACATCAGACTTGGGGAGCATTCTTCTTGCAGAGGCTTCATTAAAGCTCTTGAGCACACATTGTGGGCTATGCTCTCATGTTTGCATTAGTGATGGTGCTTTTTCATGTTAAACTGGTTTGATCATAAACCGTGCGAGATTAAGTCCACATCTGTTTTATCTAGGTCATTTTTTCCTACTTCCATGTTATATGAGGGTCGGTAAGCAAAGCAGTAGTTGGGTCTCTGTGTTTCTAATCCCTCTTTCTCTCCGACTCCTTGAGGTACAGGAGATGCAAACAGGCAGCAGGCATGTTTATTGCTGCCGATCACCGATCCTTTGGCAGCTCACATAGAAAACATTACTAAGAGGTGCAGGAATTAACGTAATTGTTGCTTAAAATATCATCTGCTTTAGATACAGCTGCTCTTTCTTGTCGAATGCTTATTTCCTTTGCCCTAGCTGCATTCCCTCAACTGATTGTCATCAGAGCCGAAGTCCTGGCACAGGCGATTCGGCTGCGGGGCTGCATGATTGACTCTCGTTCTGGTGGCTGAAACTGGGCGAGGAGAAACTTCTCGTTGCAAACCAAAGGGAGCTCACGCAGCCCGGGAAAGGGGAAGGGGAGCAGAAAACTCATCTTTCCCCCCTGCCTGCTGCCTGACCCGGCGCGGTGACCCCGCGTCTCACTCCGCAGAGCGGCTGTCCCGAGTCACCAAAGTAGCTGATTTACCGCCTCTCCTTAAGTGCCTGTGCGAAGGAAGGGGAAAACTGAGCTGTAGTTAATCCCATGTTTCTAAGCAACCAGGTAATTCCCTGCAGCCGATCCCTAAAGGGAAATTCCTGTTTGCCTGCACCCCTGCGCAGCTGCGGCGGAGGCCACCTTCCTCTCTGCGGTCTCCAGCTCCGGGGACCCGGGGACCCGGGGCGGTGGAGTCTGAGGATGGTGGCAGCTTTTCAGCGTTTTTCCAAATGTTGTGGGGGAGGGCGAAGAAGCACAAAAAGGGAGCTTTGTTAATGGTAGGTAACAGGTAAGGGATGTTCATTGCAAAATCAGTAGAATAGAGGGAGTGTGAAAAGTTTAAATGTTTTACCCAGGGCTAAACTGAAAATCACAGTCACAAGTGGGGGCTTCTTCTGCTCCAAAAAGCATCAAAATGTCTGAATAATGTATTGCAAATCCTGTTTACAGTGAAACCTCTGTTTGTTGAGAAGTTTTGGTGATAAAAATGACTGAATTCTGTTTTGAGTCTGTTTGAGCCCCTCGGACTGACTATAAGGGACTAGCCTTTTATTAATAAAAGATTCCTGAACTTGAGACTGTCARCATAAGTGTTAGAGGAAACAGATCAAATGAGATCTCTGAGCTTTTCTACCCTCTGAAGAATGTGGATGCCTGGTTGGGGCTCCAGAATAACAATTATTAGACCCTTTTTTTAAAGAAGCCACATGAATAATACACAAGCAGTTATACTGCGAGGACCTAAATCTGCTCTGCTCCACTAGTGAAGGTGACGTGTGGTGAACCCAGAGGTGTGCTGGAATGGTGCGGGAAACTGGGCAATTAACCTGAGTCCCAGCTCCAGCCCCAGCGCCTGCTCAGTGAATCGGGGCTGGAGAACTTGAGAAATGCTCCTGTGGGTCCAGGGACATGTTTCTGTCTTGCTGAAGGCTGCCCATTTGACCAGTATAAATGCTGGTTAAACTGGGAAAAAAACCCTGAAGGAATAGTCAAAAGGAGGGAATATAGTTAAGAGAAATGGGCATGCCTTGGCCTTGTAGGACAGATGCATCACTGGCTCAGGGTTTGGACTTTTTGACTTACTTGGTGTTTGATAATCTGAAGCTCAACTGAGAACCAGGACCTGTTGTCCTTTATCCTGTGTATTGACAAATAYGTGCTATCAGCAGATGAGATTCTGGGTCATATGGACATATAGGTCTGATCCAGCCTTATCACTGTCTAGAAAAATATACACTAAACCATGCTGCATGAGGGTCTTGTAGCTTGCTTAACCAGATGCTGGGAGCACATTTCTTTAGAATAAGTCTACAAGCCTGATGCATTTAAGCCTGTACCAGGCATGTGCTTTTACAGGGTTGAGTATTGGAGTAGGTAAACTTTTGATGATATTGCTTCGAAGTGCTTCGTATTTTGTGTTGTAACCTGTGGGGTGGGTACTTGTGAGGTGGACATGCCTTGGGCTAAAGTGCTGACCAGGCACAGCACCTCATCCTGTGTAGCTCCTCACTGACCCCAGAGGAGCCACAGAGCCATGCTTCTGTCGTGGCCAAGTAGCTTCTTYCCCCGGCATCGCCCTGGTACTTCACTGGTTTGCCGACTTGTAATGCAACTGGAGGTTCAGCTAGACATGACCAACCGAGTGGCTGCCCTGCCCATCGTGCGGCACGGGCTCACCTCGCATGGGGATACACGGAGGAATGCAACCAGGGCTGCCCGGAGCTGGACAGTTCTTATTTCAAGGCAGGAAATRTTGTCAGAGCAGATTATGTGAAATGGCAAGGAAATCTTTCAGCAAACTCATTTTAATCTTGGGTCTGGATATGTTTATCTGTTTTTATGTAGCCTAGAAGAGCGTGCATTGCAGGGCAGCATGGTTCACAGGCTTCCTCTCCAAGTTCAGTTGTGTAACTACTATCAGCATGGCAGGTCCTGTGCCATTACGTGGGGCCCTGTGTAGATACCAAGGAGTAGTGTCTGGCTGGTATCTGGCAGCGTGTGCAGAGTAATAGGAAGCACAGTGAGTTTCTTCCTCTCTTGTACCTTTGCTGAGGATCTGACCGTGGGCAAAGGGAAAGATTAATGGGTAGGAAGTGCCTGAGAAGACAGAGAGATTAAAGCTGTTGTAATTTTGGTTTGGGAACACGGCAGAAACATTCTAGCTGACACCACCGGAGTTGCATTTGAGGTAGCTGTTTTCTGTCAGGCGTGCCTCCTCTCAGCACCAACATGGGCTTTCATCTGTCCTTAAATTAGTGTTAATTACAAGTCATTAATTTTTTTTAAAAACAGCAAAATGCAGCTGTAAGCAATTACCCCTAATTGCTAATTTGTGTATGTACACCCAAAATGGTAATCTCTTCATCTGAACACCCAGTTCTCACTGGAGTCAGTCGATGTGTTTTTGCTACCATTTTTTTAATTCAATTTTGGATAGTTATTCTTTTTAGTGGCTTTTCTGAAAGCTACAAAATCTCTTCCTACAAGTGCTGTGATCTTCCTGAAAGCATGACCTTGTTAACTGTTAATGAGGCCACAGTAAAGAGAAGATGTTATTTGGTTTTGGAAGTAAACCTTAAATGGCAGTCATTGACTGGGAATTACTCAACTTAATTCTTGCAAGTTGTGCCTAAAATGCATCTGAATTTCTGTTGGATCTTGATTTCATCTGTGAAAAACATCATCCTTTTTCAGTAAGCTAAAGGCCACACAGTCTGCTGTTCTTGTACCATAAATTTATGGTACAGTTCAATGCTGACCTCTGCAATCCTAGGTCTCAGATTGTTTTGGACTTTAAAAATTTAATTCAGAGCTATCATGGCTTCTCTTTCCATCTGTGTATTTTCTTCCTTGCCAGTGTAGGAAAGATTCAAAGCTGCCAAATTCTGCCAGTGGGAAATGGCCTTTCTGATACTGCAGACACAATCTGGTGGAACAGATTGTTAGGTGGGTTGAAAACTGACGGGACCACCTTTGGCTGGACTCCAGGAGATCAAAGGGCTGAAATCCAGCTGGCACCAAGTAGTGAGCAGAGTACTCGGGGCTCGATGCTGGGGTCCACGTTGCTCGACATTTTCATCAGCAGGCTGGTGAAGACACAGAGTGTGCCTTCCCCAAATGTGTTGATGGCACTAAATTAGGGGGAGCAACTGACATAGCAAATGGGAGAACCTAAATCCAGAGGGATAAACCTGGGGACGAGGCCAACATGAAGCTCRTGGAGTTCAGTAAGAAAAAGCAAAACGGTCTGCACCTTGGCCAGAACAACCGCTTGCATTGGTAGAGGCTGGGAAGTGACTGGATGATTTGTAGCCCCGCTGATATGGGCATGGGTATTACCATGGATGCCAAAAGATGCCAGTAGATATGAAAATTGCAAACAACCCAACAGTGCACCCTGATTGCAAATAAGGCAAACCCTCTACTAGGCTACATTGAGAAGGTCACGGCCAGCAGGTTGTGGGAAGTTATAATGCCCCACTGCTTGGTTACTGGGGAGGCCACAGTTGGAGTGCTGTGTCCAGCTTTGTCCCCCGCAGTCAAGAGGCACGTGGAGAGGGTCCAGTGGGGGACTACAAAGATGGTAAGATGACTAGAGCACGTCCTAGGAAAAGATATTGTGGGATACGGGCTTCCAGAGGTCCCTTCCATCCAGCATGCCTGTGACTGCATGAGGAGTGACCCAATGTGCATTTGCATGGTCTGTGTTTTCACACTGTTCTTCTTGAACTCTGCCTGTTCGCAGTTCCAAAGGAGACCTGGAAAAATATTAATGTGCTAAGGCAGGAAAAATGTTAACAGGTAGCTAGCAGTCATTAAAACAATGGCTTTTCTTTGTCTAAAATAGCCCAGCTTTTAAAAAGAACTGAAGGAGGAAGTGATTTTTATGCCACCTAATCTTCTAAGTGATGTTACAGAACCGCCTGCCGTGTTCAGAAGAAATGCAGTGTTGCAAGTGCTCAGGAATTTCTTTCCAAAGGCCAAGACGTGCACCTGAGCCCAATGCCCACTCTGCACGCTGCCCTTCGGGCTGCCGTTCCCACAGCCGGCAAATGCCAACTGCAATGTCATCGCTCCTCGGAGAATATTGGTTGTGACTGATGCTGAAACGCTTCATCCTACAGTAGCGAGGACGCATTTGTAAGTGGAGGCAGACAGAGGACCCTTCCATGATCTGTCTTCAGGTGTTTTAGACTTTAGTTTTTCAGATTAAACTGTCTTCAGTTTAGTAAGCTGAGTATTCGAAGGGACTTTGTCTTCAAAAGCTGTTCTCTGATTTTTCTTGTTTTCACGTCTTTGCCTCAAACGACAGATCCACCTCTTAGCCTGAGGTGTATCTATCTGTAGTACTTTTCCTCCCACTAATAAGGATAAGAGGACTTCTGACTGTGCCACTGGCACTTCAGAGCTGTCAGGCTGTTAAGGAGGAAGGTGCAGCTGCCAGCTCTACTACAGACCGTGCACGTGTCTGGGCAACAGAGCCAGCCTCCATCGCCAGGCTGTAACCCAAAGATTTCTGGAGCAGAGAAGCATTTGTTCCACCTCTGGTCCTGCCTGGGTAGGTGTGGATCATGCTGTGTGTGCCCAGCCGATCTCAGTGAGCCCCAGCAGAGCTGGCAGCACTGAGCCCCTTTGGAGGGGCTGCCAGGGACGGCAGCTAGCAGCTTCAGCGAGAGCAGGGGTTTTAGTAGGCTTCACCTATGGAAAGTGATTTTGCAGGCATGGTCTATATTTAGCCAGTTTCTGTTTGTGCAGCATTAAGTCATTGGAACAAGATAAGTTTATTGTTTCATTTCCACCGATGTGGCATCTTGCAGCTAATGCAAGTCAAATCCCACAGCCTGAGTGTAGCTCTTGTTTAACCATGTGCACATTTCATCCTGGAGCAGCTTGTAAAATTAAACTGAAAAAGAGGGAATCTTCATCTGCCTGTAACATGCCACCAGCATGGGGGAAACAGGACAGTTGTGTGAGTCCTGTGCAAGGCGAGGAGGTGCCCGAGTGATGAACACGTTACCCAGCTGAGAGCCAGAGTGACTTGGGACCGGTGCGTGTGCGCTTTGCATGTCAGACCTCCGCTGCCAGCCTGCTCTGCGTAGGTCTGAGTGATTGACCTTTGACCCTTTAAGCTTTTTCTTACATATGAAAGTCTTGATCTGTTAGATGTTGTTCTGCTCCTAACTAAGGATTTAATTCTTGTATAGAATACCTARTGCCTTTTAATTATTCATTCCTTCAGATACGAAATACCCAATATAGAGGATCCTTTTATGGTTAGCTGGATTTAAAAGGTAGCAGCCCCTTGTGATTCTGATATTTAATGCATGAGCAGGGACTGAGTCCTGCTATCAGGCCTCCTGAGATGGTGCATCAGCTGCTGCCTTTGGGCAGTGTAATGCATGGATGCCTGAGGGGCATTTTGTTCATTTTGTCCTGACCTGAAATGTTTAGCTGGAGTGACTAGGTATGTGTAACGCTCCTCTAACCACAGCTATCTCAGAGCAGCATCAGAAATGGGTTATGGATCGTTCTGGTTTTCTACCTTCTTGTCTGGTAAGGAAGGGAACTACCTCTGTAGATCTGTGCCACTTCATCTGCTGTGAGACGGAAGGAATGAACAGGGAAGGGAAGAGGAACAGATAACTGCGTACCAAGATTACAGACAAGATCAAAGACTGAATGGGGAAATCAGCACCAGCAAAACAGGGGGTGGGAAATACAAATGCAAAGAAGGCAAGGTGGAAGGTGGTTCTTGATCCTTATGACTTCAGCTACTTGTGAAAAACAAGTTCTGCCATTTACATCATTGGGAGTAGGATTCGGATGAGCAGCTAACAAAATGTGTAATTTAACTGTTCTAAGTCAACAGTATGTATACTTTATTCTGTGGCTTATCACAGGATAGGTAGAGGTAAGGATTAGGGACAGAAGGGAGAGAGAAAATGAATGAACTCTTAAGATGAGGACTTCTGTTGCAGTGCAGGCACGGTGTCTCTTAGCAGCCCTGCAAATAATGGGAGAGAATGGACAGCCACCCTGTTAACATACGTTACACTTATTTGGTTTGTATCACAGCTTTGTGTTACATTTTTAAATGTTTTTAAGAATCTCAAGAATCTTAAGTTTTTGTCGTTTATTTTTTCGCAGACATGTAATCAAAAGATTAGCTCTCATCCTGAGACCTTACAAAGTGCTTATGGAAGGTGGTGACACTGGGGCATGGAGATGAATTCGTTTGCTTCTCTCATGCTGGCAGCATATCCCTGCAGTCCTCTGCTCTAACTACCGGATTACAAATATTTCTGAAAATACAACCATTATATACAGCCATTGGATCACTGAATATTTCATTAGACATATCATGATTTTCCATCCTGTGTGAGGACTCATGCTTTGTTTATGAAGTGTCTCCAGTCTGGACAGCAGCAAAAATCTGTGTGATGTATGTGTGACTCAGGAGACTAAATAAAATGGCTCAAGGGCTATTAAGACATACTTTTACATACAGTTTAAATAGAAATAAGCCAGTGCTGCTGCCAAGACAGGCAGAGCTATAACACACCCTTTTCCCCCTTGGCTCGTACAGGCACAAGTGTTTGTGTGACTGTGCAGTGAATTGGATCGAGTGACCAAGTTAAAATAAACCCTTTTGTTCACTAGGTTAATTTTAGCTGGCATCAAATTCTGCATCTGTTTTCCCATAGAATCACAGAAGCATTTAGACCACTCTTCCCTATCTCCCACTTTGCACAGGCCATTTGCAAACTGCTGGAGAATGTTAAGCAAATCTTTGTGCAAGGGCTATCTGCATGCCCTCATCAGGTATGTAGACTGTGAATCCGTGATAAAGGTAGGAAAAAACCGATGTGGCACTACGTGTCGAGTTTAGTCATGTAGCACTAAAGGACGAAAAAGAAAGCAAGTCGTCATTCTGTTGGGTCTTTCCTTCCTGATGAGATACCTGATTGGTATTGCAGACTTGCAGTTGTGAAATGAGATACATATTATGTGACTGATGAAGCCTGTGGTAGGCAGTTAGTTCCCCGTTTCTGCATTTCTGCTTTTGATTGCTTCCCAGGATGAAGATTTGAATCCATCTACATTAACATTTCTAAGTTACAGAGATAGTTTAATGTTTTAGTTATAATTGCTGTTTCCAAGACCAGGTAATAATGAATGACATGTGATTGAGTTACAAACCTATTCAAACATGATACTCATATTAGAAGTAGTAGATAAAACTTCTTTGCTTTTAAAGACTGTCTGTCACTACCTTCCGTGAGAATATCCCTTCCCTTGCGAATAAGCTCTGATGCAGGCTCTCCCCAGCCAGTATATTTACAGGTATAAGGGCTTTAGTTTGCTTCCAGACCTTCACCGGCAAGGAATTGAGGGCAAAGTTGGACAGGCAGGATCTGCTCTTCTTGCTCTGCATTTGGATACCCTCCGTGGGCATAAAAGGAAGTCTGAGGCTGTCCTGGGTTGGATAGCAACTGGCTGTGCTAAAATACAAGATGAACCACGAGCAGTCTTTACATCAAATTTTTCCCTCCTTCTGTTTGATGCCAGGACGTGGTGCACAGGCTAATGGGTGACAGCCTRACTCATGAAGAAAGTGTTTCCTCATGCCACAGCTCATTAAAACCAGGGGTTATTTTAACACTACCTAGCCCATAGCTGTTAATACTGAATATATGTTGTTACTGTACAATAAAGCAACACAGAGGTGATACAGATCACATGTGGGCTCACTTCTCTGCTGAAGTTACCAGAACGTGCAATGAAGAGTTTGGCAGCTCTACGCTTATATGCCGGCTGCAGGAGACCAGATGAGAACTGGTGTCTTCTAAAACTTGGTGGTACAGAGTTAACTTGCAACTTGTTTTGAATAATAAAGCTGCTAGGTTAAGTTTATATTAGTTCAGCATTTTGTATGTTGTGGGTTTTAAAAAAAATCTGGTTCTACAAGCTTTAGGATGGATTTACTGTACTGTTGAACTACAGTGCTGTTCTTTGCTGCTTATGCTATTAAGTTACTATGTTTATCTCTGAAGAGAATGAAAATGAACTCAAAATTGACTTTGCTTTGCAAAACTTTTAGGAGGCAAACTCTTGGCTAGGGAAACCAGCCTCAACCCAGCGTTAAGAGTATCTTTTTGAATGATTTTCTGGCAAAATTATAAAACTTACATTTGGGACCCAAATTACTGTGGGAGATAGAGAAATTGAATGCATATGGGGAAAAATCACACTGTCTCTAATTGCTTTTCTTGTCATGTGTCTTGGAACATCAATGAATGTTTAAAAAAATGACATTTTTTGTAAGGGTAGGGGTGCATTTTTCTGAAAGCATTAAGCAAATACTTCAGCTGTTTCAGAATGCAGCATAAAAACTAAGCTGGCAAAGGAACAAAAGATGATGGAAGTAATCCTATTAAAAAAACATGTCCAGAAAACACTGGCAGCTTACTAAAGAAATATCCAGTGGGTCATTTCAACAGTTTGTTAAACAACAGGTATACTGTTTGGGCTCCTAACATGTAGGTGAGCTGAAATCTCCAAATAACACTTTGGGCTCTGGAGGTTCACTGAGGTGTCTGTCCTTTCCCATGAACACCACCAGTCTCCCTATGTGCCAGGAGAGGAGTCCAACGTGTCCGTCTGCAAGCGTGGCTGCAGGGCTTATATCCTATTCACAGTTTAAAGATAATTTGCAACTAGCAGGATTAGATTTTGGGTTTTGTAATAAAAAAGTTCCTTCGGATAGGTAGAGAGAATAGACTAGTTAAAAATTCAACAGATCTTTTCATCCCTTATGATTCAATGAAACTCAGGTTACTTTGCATTTTAAAAAAAACCAGCAACGCAGTATAACTAAAACTTACAGAAACCTAATGTTTCAGTAAATTGCAGTTGGATTGAATAGTCCTTCTTTGGAGCTACAAAAATATCCGAGATGCTGACACCGATAAGAAGATAAAATCTAGAGACTGATATATACTTAATAATTGCATAAATCCTTCCTTTTAGGTCTTCCTTGCTTTCACCCAGAATCCTTTTGGCATGGAAAGTGTTACTTTCCATCACTTTGCAATTGCATGGCTCTTTCTGATGCATCACACTTGCACACTTTCCACAAGCTCTAAGCTGCTGATTAATCTTATTACAGAGTCGTACCCAAATTATACAACAGGAGCCAGTGGTCCTTTTGGAAATCTTAATAAATAGCGTTTAGTTGGCTGAGGAATAATGTACTTACTGATGAGAGTGATGCTTTTTAAAGGAAGTGGCAGATATAGCTGTTTCCTAATTGTTGAAAACATTTAAACTGAAAGCAGTTTAAAACATAATGCTTCTGTAGAGGAATCTTTCATGTCCCTGAATTATTTACAATGCTGGTCTACTGTGCTTGCTTTTCTATCTGCTCTTCATATGTATGCAGAAAAAATAAAATATAAAAYGCTTGCAGTTTGCATCCACATTTTTTCCTTGCCTTTGAATAAAAGATGATTTTTTGTCACAGTGGTGTAAAGGGACGTTCCTACTGGAGGTCAAATTATCAAACCTGGAGAAAGAGCCAGAGAAGTAGTATGTCCATGAAGAACCACAAGAACTGCTAAAAAGCAAGATGGAGTAATTTGCATTCAACTTCGAGGAAGAAACGCAGGTTACCGAGGGGAGGAATTTGGAGAGCACCAACAAGAGTCTGTGTGCACCTAGTGAGATACAAGCTATCCTTGCAGTGCTTCCACAAGCAGGTCTTGGGATTAGCCCAGGTCTTTCTGAAACCAGCCTTTTCTGATCTTTTCTGAAACATTATATTTTCTGGTACTTGGTATGTGTAATAGAGCTGAAGTCATCAATTTAGCAATTAAAGAATAGAAAGGGAAAGCAAAGTAACAATAACTAGAAAGACTACACATCCAGCAGAAAACTACCTGGAAAAAGGGGCTTCTGGGCAAAAAATGCTTGCGTGCACATGGAAGCAAGAACAGAGCCTGAGTGCAGAGAGGACTGTAGGACGAAAAAAATAAAATTAAAAAGCCTTATTTAATTTTATTGTCTAGTGGTAAAATGGTGGAGCGGATGACAAGCTGGTGAGTCTGCAGTATTTCTTTCCGCTATTCGAGGTATATGTTGCAGCAATTTTTAATGGAATAGAATGTACTTTTTGGGGAGAGAGAAGAATGCAGGTTGTTTTTTCTTTTCTGACTTGATTCAAGAAGCAGAAGAGGGATGGATGGTGGGATAATCTGTGGAACATGTGACTTTATATCCCAGGAAAAATTTAGAGGAACAGATTCAACCCTAGAGAAATGCCTGTAAATAGCAAAGGCAGCTGAACTCTTGGGGAAAGGATAAAATAATACCTAGTGTGGAAAAAGTTTCCAGGCTGCAATTAGAGGAGCTCAAAGAGATTAACAAAGGCAGAAAAAGTAGCATCTTACCCACTGCGCATATTTTAGATAGTGGCACGCAAAGTATGAAGTAAGTCATTGCGGGTTGGGGCGGGGGAGGGAGGACGGCACCACACGGTCCCAGGCTGGCAGAGGTCCCCGCAGGGCAGCGCCGGTTGTCTGCGGGGTCTGGGGACCCGGCTCTGGGCAGGTGTGGTGCTCTGGCCACGCCATTGCCGCTCCCGGGGTCCGCCCTGCCGCCCTGCCCTGCGCGTGGGACCTCCCGCCATGGCTCGGCCGCTGTGGTTGCGCAGGTGGTTTAGCAAACGGGGATTGTTTCGACAGAACCGGGTTAGCAGTGAGTTTCTCTGCAGTTTTGAGAAGAATTGGAAGGAGGATACAAATCTGGGACAGTGATCTGGGACGCTGACGATAGTGACGCGGAGCACAAGGGCATGCGTCTATGAACGGGCACCCAGTGGACATGTGGATGGTTGAATTAGGCCTTATTGGGTCTGTAACTTCATAATGAGGAAGAAACTTCTTTTTCTGTCTAAAATGATTGAGTAGAGGACAGACATTATCCATTTCCAAGGACTGATATGCCTGATACTACTCATACCACCAACCATATTCAGGGCAGAGGGTTTCCCTGTTTTAAACCAGGAATGAGTACACTGGTTTGCAGAGCTAGCTGAATGTCATGGTTTAACCCCAGCTGGCAACTAAGCCCCACACAGCCGCTCGCTCACTCTCCTCCGGTGGGATGGGCGAGAGAATCAGAAGGGTAAAAGTGAGAAAACTCGTGGGTTGAGATAAAGACAGTTTAATAGGTAAAGCAAAAGCTGCACACACAAGCAAAGCAGAACAAGGAATTCATTCACCACTTCCCATCGGCAGGCAGGGGTTCAGCCATCTCCAGGAAAGCAGGGCTCCATCACGCATAACGGTTACTTGGGAAGACAAACGCCATCACCCCGAACATCCCCCCCTTCCTTCTTCTTCCCCAGCTCTATATGCTGAGCATGACGCCATATGGTGTGGRATATCCCTTTGGTCAGTTGGGGTCAGCTGTCCCAGCTGTGTCCCCTCCCAACTCCTTGTGCACCCCCAGCCTGCTCGCTGGTGGGGTGGGGTGAGAGGCAGCAAAGGCCTTGACTGTGTGTAAGCACTGCTCAGCAGTAACTAAAACATCTCCGTATTACCAACACTGTTTTCAGCACAAATCCAAACCACAGCCCCATACTAGCTACTGTGAAGGAAATTAACTCTATCCCAGCCAAAACCAGCACACTGAAACACCTGATGTCACTTACAAACCTCTTGAGTACAGACAACTGCAGACATTAACTTTGTTTCATGGATGCTTGGGTACAATTTGAAGCAAGCATTAGAAGGGCATCCAAGGGAAAAGCATGAGCTGGTGCTTCCAAACTGAAGGTGAAAATTCAGCTGTGCCATACTGGCCATTGAACTCTCATTGATGTATGTTACAACCTGAGAGACTATAAGCCGTTAACGAAATGTCTTCTCCAAAATATGTGGATTGCTGACAGTGTTCCTTGGTGTGGAACAATTCCACCTTCTCACCTACATGTCTGAAGTGGATACGGAGTCTCAAAGCCATGAGAAACTGCTGATGAGTGTGTCCAGACCGATGCAGATCATTTGAGGTTTAAGGAGTACAGAGTGAGAAGTTCCTGCCCAGAAGCTGCAAGTGGTGGCAGATACACTGAAGAGGACATGTCCTTGGGAGTGCAGCACAGGTGGCTTTGTGGAAAAAGTGCTTGGATGTGCACCTTATGTGTAGGTCATGAGATGGGTAGTTGCAGCGCTTGGGGACTGAACTGCTTCCTCAGTAAGAACACAGAGTTCTTTTTGATGGCTGTGGGGTTCTTCTCTTTTGCTCCAGGTGCAATTCCTGAAAAAATACCAGTTAAGAAATACTTCTTTTTTTTTTCCTCAGAGGCAGCAATGAGATTCTTTGTATTCAAAGAGCATTCTCATATAGCACCACACTGGCAGAATTTATCGGAGTCAAATTCTTAGCTTGGTATTTGGCTGATAACTTCTCTGCCCAGAGCTTATTCCAAAGTCCCAGGATGCTTTTATGGGCCAACAGCAAGTGCATTGGACAGTAGGTGCCAGCACTCCTGGAAGCTGCAGATTCCTTTAAAAACACTCAGTTGATATTGTAATGTTTCCTTTTTAAAGTAAGTAAATACAATGGTGATCTTGTCTGTCAAGGAATTACATTCTTAGCAGCATTTTCCATATTCCTAGCTGTTCAGCAAACCTACACTTTAGTACAAGAGTCTCTCCTGATGAAGGAAGGGGAAGAAGAGGGGTGTTCATACAGCCTAGTCAGCCCAAGGCAAAGCAGGCAAAAGTGGCATTTTCTGATCTCTGGGATGCAATTAGGGGACAGGCTGAACAAAATAGATATGCAAGGGGATGGAGAAGTAAATCTCTAGAAGGTGTTGCCATCAGTGAAATAGTGCTCGCTGTGTGGGTAAGAGAAGGTAACTGCTTTTTTGCATTCTGGTCTACATCAAGCAGACTGTTTGTGGTCTAAAAATATTCTCTGTGGTGACCTGTCTGAGAATGATTTGATATAATTTTCCTGACTTTATTTCTGGGTTTTGATTTCCCAGAGAGATCTGGAGTCTGATGGATTAGACTTGGTTTTGGGAGTAATTGTGGCAGTCCTGTCTCAGCAAGGAAGGGCCCTGTATCTGGAATGTGCTTTCCTTGGCAAGTGCTGGGTGGTGGCAGTGACAGGAGACCTATTTATTTACTTTGGTTCTTATGCTTACTGTAGGGCTTTTTCTGTGTGTGTCCAACTTCGGATGCCAGTACTCTTCTCCCACCCGTGGGCTCAGTGATAGCTACACCCTGTAAGATATACACAGCGGCAATTTTTCATGGCTGTTTTGTTAACAGATGGCTGGTTTAACAAGGCCAGCTGTTTTATAAATAGGGTAATACATTTTCAATTAATAAAGTAATTTGTTAAAGCAGTTGGCTTTAACAAGCAGTGTTACGTTTTACCAGTAAAAGTGAGTAAAAAGCTCTTGGAGCAGGTAGCCAAAAGAGTTGTCTTATCCAGGTCCTTCCCCCTCCCCACTTTTTTTTTTTATGTTTCTGTCCATCTAAGGGTGGGACCATCCAAGATCATTCGAAGACTACTGTAAATTGATGTCAAATATCGTAACAGTCATTTACTTATCTACAGTGGTGGAAGTCCTACTGTAGATGGGACAGAGTGGGCAACAGTAAAAAAAGAAGACCAAATGCAAACCTCTCACCTTCCCATGAGCCCATGGATTGCTATATGAGCATGAAACTACAAACGTTTCTCACTTCTCAACCTCCAGGGCCTTATATCCAAAGTGCTCTTTTGCTTCAGCCTAGCAATATGACAGAGTGCCTTCAGGCCAGGTTCCCTCTGGGTTGTCCCACAGCTGAGACTTATCCACCATAATACCTGATAGAAGAATGACCTGGAGGCCATATAGTCACACCAAAGGTCTGTCTAGCCAAGTATCTCTATCTGACAGTGGCCAAAAGGGGGTACCTAGTATAGATGGCAAGAACATGGCAAGCAGTTTTCACAATTTCTTCATCACCTAGTCTGCAACCGTTTTAAACTGGGGACTTGCAGAGCCAAAAGGGAGTTCATTGTAGTTAATAAGCATGGGTGGATTTCCCTTCTGTGAACGTGCCTCCCCTTAAACACTAAATGTGTTGAATCCACAGTGTCTGGCTCTGAGGACTTCCACAACGCAACTATGTTGTGTGTGAAGAGGCAATTCCCTTAATTTTGGTTTTAAACCTATGTCCCAATGTTTTCATTTGATGTTCCCTAGTTCTTTTACTGGGAGAGACAACCACAAATTAGTCTCTCTCAGTGCCACTCATGATGTTACAGACCTCGCACAAAGAAAAAAAATATTCTGTCAAATCTTAAGTCTTCTCAGATCAAATAATCTTTCTCTTGCCACCTCTCTTGTATCAAAAGATAAAAGAATTGTTTGTCACCGAAAAAGTCCATCTGACAGGTAGGTAGTCACAAGAGATTAGCGTGATGTCTTCCAGAACCTCTGTTCTGGCAAAGCATAAAGAAGACAGGGCAAAGGCTGGTATCACCCAGCCACTTTTTTTCAGAGCCGGCTCTTCCTAGGCAGAGACACAAAACAGCAAACACTCTGCCAAACCCCCTGCAACTTGGAGATCTTGTTAGGAAACATGCCAGGACCAGCACCGCCTCCTAGTTGTAGGTGGATGTTGGCAAGAAGGTCAATGCAGGGTAACCAGAAGGGAAATATGCATCTCCTTCTTTTTCTTCCATTCTCACAGTGAAGTATTCACCAGCATTTATGCTTTTTTGTTGAAGAAACTAACAGTAATGCTTACACTAGTGCCTGGGCAAGGAGAGAACCCATCTCCTGAAACCAAGCACCGTGGTGACTTCACAGATTTGCTCCACTGGTTCCCAGGAGCTCCTCAGAAATGTGTATTTCCTCCTAGCTTAGCTGGGGCAGCTTTGGATCCTTCTTTTATAAATGATTGGTGCTCCAGTGTGCCAGGCATGGTACAAAGTCAGGGTACAGTCCTTTTCCTGGAGTGCCAGCGGTGCCTGCTCAAGCACCAGCTGTCTCAGCTTTGAAGAGTGTTTAGCAGTAGTGCATCTCTGTTTCTGCGCCAGACATCAAAAATGCATTAGGGCTCCTCCTAATGCATGAGGACTTGCATCCAATGACTTTTGGAAATAACTTGGACCACAGGTTACTGTTGTTGCTCTCTCGGTTATTAAAAATAGATGGATCATGAGAAATTATGAGATTTGACTACAGCAGACAAGTTTCAGGGATACTAACTCAGCACTGATTAGCCCATCTCTGTACTTAAGGAACAAACTGTTAGTACAAGATATGAGTGGAGCAACTGTATTTAGAAACATGTTTCCAGGGAAACATTAGTTTCTCTGGAAGACAACCCTGAGACATAAAATTTTATGTGACTCTTGGGACAAATGTAAGTTTGAAGACTTTCCCCCCCCCCCTTTACTTTTTATAGTGAGTACATTCTGCTCCAGATTTATCCATTTCAGATCTGTATGGTAAAACCTATTTTAACTGTGGAGTCCAGTATCTCAGTGGATTTCATTAAGAAAAGGGCCCACACAAGCTGCAGTTTAAAGATCCGTCACTTGCATAGCAACTGAAATCAAATCAGCACTTTCTAAGTGTATCCTTGCATACCATGCAAAGTGTGACTTCAAGAGCAAGGCTTAAGATGTAACTTGGCTTCTTGTGTGACATTAGACAAGTCAATTAACTGTAACTTGTTTGTAAAATCAGTATAGTGATAATTTCTTATCTTTGCCCCCAAAACTGCAAATATCAATTTATTAAGCTTCTAGAAATCCAGAGAAAAAGGGCCAGCTTATACTGGCTGAAAGTTTTTCCTTTGACTAGCTCTTCCTCCTGAAACCAGACAGAGTTTCATCTCTTAACCCCTTGGCAGCTTCCTTTCCAGGCACGTTCTCTAGGATACTGTTGGCTCTAACTTAGAGAGCAAAGTTTATGTTCTTTATACCAAGGAGGTTTCTGTTGAAATCACAAATCCTGTGAACTTGTGTAAATTTTTTTGTCATTGTTTTGTAAATTGT
The DNA here is from genome assembly GCA_030449065.1 of Oceanodroma leucorhoa. Classification (NCBI taxonomy): domain Eukaryota; kingdom Metazoa; phylum Chordata; class Aves; order Procellariiformes; genus Oceanodroma; species Oceanodroma leucorhoa. The sequence goes on along the minus strand of JASVER010000027.1, from coordinate 5,961,695 downwards.
AATTTACTTACTCAGAAACTCAAAAGTTTTTTCTTGCCTGCATGTTGTCCGTGACAAAAATATGTCCTTTGCTATATAATTGTACTTCTATACTAGATTGTATAATTTTTTATTTATTTTGTTTTTTAATGGAGAGAGTGGTCTGGAAGTATGTAAGTGGAAGGAATTACATAATTAAGCTTTCAAATCCTATGTTCAGTGGACACAGAATTAAATCAATCACTTATCATTTTTCCAACAGACACATATGAGCCAATACTGGCATTTGTAAAAGTCAGCGTTTATCTCCATTCTTAGTTTTCTGGCCAAGGTAGGAGAGGGCAGATAAAGTTTGTCTTGGGAGTTTGAAAAGCCCATGGTCCTTGCTTCTCATCTGTTAATGTCAGAGTCTTTGTTTGCTCACGTGTGAGGTTTAATGTGAACATCCGTAAAACAGCTATAAAATTAAACCTTTTCAGTGCTGAAAGAACAGAGTAACTATTATTTATGTGGTAATAAAATGGACTCCGGATTAAATCTGTTTCTTTTAGCAGACAAATAAAAGCTAAATCCTGATGCCTATTTTTAGCTGTGGGTACTGTCAAGGAAGAGTCTCTGTGGGACAYGGCTGTGCCCAGAGCGCTGCAGGACGTGAGATGAGTGGGGGATGAAGGCTCTCCACACCTTAGAGGTGTGCAGCATGTTGCGGTGTCATAGCATCAAATCCTGATTAAATTATGTGCTTAGGGATTTCTGACAAGCTTTTCCTACTTAATTGCCACCCACATGTTTCATCTGGCATAGAATTGTAAGTAATTATATTGCTGTCTTTGGTCCATACTTGCTTTCTTTGCTTTTATCACCTGCTGATCTCCAGCAAAGCAGGAAAAGCCCTCTTCTGATGACGTGTCTCCACTCAGATGGTTCCCACCTACTCTGCACACACTACAGAATGTGAAAATGAAGAGTGTGCATGTTATTGGTATTGCTATTGCTGACCGTTTGAAAACAAACAAAAAGTGAAATAACTGGTCTGGCGGCCAGACGCAGCTGTAGTCAATAGTGTGAGCTGACTGGCAGTAAAGCAACGTGGAGTGAAGTTATTTTTCAATCAAGTTAGGCTTTACCATACTAATCCACTGAAACTGCAAAGGCTGTTTTCAGTAAACTCGTCACTTTATTAAATGGGAGCCAAAGCCAAAGGAAATCCACTTAAGAAAGAAAAGTTAAACAATGTAATTCTGCAGCTGTAGGAAGAAATTGAAATAGRGGAGGTATATTTTCAAAGCCATTCTTACAGATAAGTTGCAGTCATTATTATTAATGGAGAAATAAACTAAAAGATAATCATGAAAAGTTTCACTCTCTTCTTCCAAGTGAAGTTAAGTCAAAGAAAATCCCCATCCTGACTTTTCTGGTGACTTGCTTGTGAATGTAATGTTGGTGGGCAAGGGAAGAATGGTCTGCTGATGAAGTTCAGTTGCAATTTTTTCCCCTCAGTTACTTCCAGTATCATAGGGTTAGTAGGTAAAAGGTTTTGCTGTCTTTACAACTTCACTGCACTGGGATCGAATTTTATACAGGTGCAAACAAAACTAGCACAAGAGTGGCACACTGTTGTATCAAGCCCTGTTGGCATTCCTTTCTTGGCTGGGTAAATGATGCGATCGATCAGCAGTTGTGATATTGTTAGACAGATGCATCACAAAAATCATYTTATGAGTTGCTTATTTTCTAAACATCAGGGCTTGACTGTGTAGTTGTCACTGAAGTATCCGACTGCCTTTGCGGTCAGTGTTTGTGGGTTTAATTTCAAGATCCTTTCAAAGGGTGAATGATACYGCTGTTAAAGATGAGAAGCACAGAGATCATGGAAATTTGCCCAAGGTCTGAAGGGGATTCCTTCAGACATTTAAGACTTTGAATCTTCTCCTTGCCATCTTCTACATCATATTTTTAATAGAGTTCATACTCTGGTATCCATGCCCTTCCTAGCAATATGTAGTAGCAGAGTCTAAATGCTGTTTGGCTTTGAGAGTCCTTTTATTTTTTTTTAATGAYACCTCAGTTTCAAAGCAGCATCTTTTACTTAAAGACTTACTGTTTCCCTGTTGCCATGCAAGAGGCTGCAATCAGGTAGTTATGTTCCTGATTTTTTTTTTCTCTATGAAGATTTCATTGTGTTTCTAATCCTGAGGGGAACTGACTGTACGATCATGTTTTAGTCATGATTACTCCATTCTCTGGTCTGACTTTGCTTGTACCCTGTATGCTGTGAGTGCTTTGATGAAGCTCATTGCCATGCACACTTCAAGCCTGCCAGAGTCCTTGGAATACTTAATAATGTCTTTCCATGACCCCAAAATGACAGACACTGGGGATATATGGCTCTCAAAACCCATGAGTCAGGTCTCATATTCCTGAAATGTTTGCTTTGCCTTAGGTCATTTCATGCAGCTGTAAAGAGTAGAACTCTTTGCAAGAGTTAAGCTTCTCACCTTAAAACCAGGCTCTCAAAACTAAGCAGTTGCTGAATGGTGTGAGCAAGGCAAGGCACTGATTGCTGAGCAGGACCTTTACCATCTGCAAAAGCTTCTCAGCTTAAAATCTCTAGGTCTAAGCATAGACATGGCCTTAGTGAAGAGAACATCTCGTCATCCTCTGTCACCYAAAATTCAATGTCCATGGTTGTACTAGCTCAACTGATCTCAATGTTGTTGATAAGAAAGTGTTGCTGACATCAGAGGCTGCTTGCAGGGCAGCCTTCCTGGTGCTTTTGGTGTCTTTTCCTATTTTACTGGATTGTCCAGCTGAGTTGCCATAAGAAACTGGAGTGTTTAGTAGTCCTGAAAAAGCAGCAGTGGCCTCACTGTCCTCTTCCGTTGCTCATCCACCATCTCACATCCTACAGATGAAGAAAAATGGAAGCCGAATAGTGATTTTTCTGTTGGAGATCATGCACATTCCAGCTCTGTAAGTACCTGCAGGCCTAAAGAAGGTGGATGTATCATCTATTAACCATATCCAGCACATACCAGCGGTCCTCTGTGGTGAAGGTGGCAGGTGTGCCTGTGACAGTGAGACAAAGAGGCAGAACAGGAGCCGACTGATTAGAGCTCTTCTGACTCCTACAGAAGTAGGAATGCTGTCAGTCCTCATGCTCTGCGTTATTCCCATTGCACAACGTTCACGGTTTGATGTGGCAAATGCATAAAAAATGCGAGGAACACACATTAAGCAGAATCCTGGGGTTTGGGCTTCAGGCGAGAGATGCAAGGCAGTGCAAGAGCAATGGGGCGGGGAGAGTGAGCTGATCTGACAGTGTTTAGACATATGAGCGCTCTCAGGCCAGGGGTTGATATACACAGTAGGCCAGCTCTGCTGCCAAAAYGCTGTTTGACGCCCTCCCTTGTGCTGGCCAAAGTGTTTGCTAAGCCTCTTAGTGGCAGTGYGGATCTGTACTGGGTTAAAGGGTATGTGAAACTACGCTTCTGCGTGGTGCAACTTTGAAGTCCCACCAAGCAGGCTGCAGTGACTGAACGGTTCCTTCTCCTCGTCTCTCTAATAGTCTTGGGGAGTGGCCAAGAGCACCAGGAAGCTTGGAAAAAATCATTTTAATTGGCATTAAAAGAAAAATAAAAGTAGAGAACTGGTTCAAACGGCTGTAGAAACCAGACCCTCTGACAGAAGCTCCCTCTCTTTCCAAAGTGCCTTTATTGCTCTTGTGCTATGGACTATGACATATATTTGAAGGTCCACCTTTCTCTGGAATGTCTGATTACCGTTCGTCTGAGTACAAGCTAACATAGCAAATAAAATGGTGTACGTTCTGTTTTGAAGTATATCTCTTAAATCCATCTCAGGAGGGATTGCTATGCGTGTTGAGCACAGTTCAAAGCAACAAAATACGTGTTCTTTCCATGAGCCTTTTTTTTTTAAACTTACCTTTTGGAAAGATGTGATGCCATATAGGCACCATTGAGTGCCTTAAAGGAAGGGCTTGTTGCTTGCATGGTAATTAGTCCCTGAAGTTCTTGGTGCTCCCATTTTCTCCTTTGTAACAGGAGACAATGCTATATCTTGTCCCCAAGGATGTGAAAGTCTGATAAGGAGGATCACAGAGCTCATCGGGTTGAAGATGCCATGCAAAGACAGAGTATAGCTATGTAGTAACAGATTTTTGCTTGAAAGAAGATTGTCTTGCTATGAGTAATACTGTACATCAGGAATGCCTCTCTGCTAAATTTTGTTTCTGGAAATGTCCAKAAATAACACAAATATTTGCTTGGCACTTAAGTCCAAATTCTTTTATGTTTGCTTTTTCTTCCGGATGGATATTCCCTGTAGGCCATGAAAGAGAAAGGGTGAGTTTTCATGGTTTCTGCCATGTTCTCGTTTGAATTTTGGAAAAAAATAGACAAGTAGAAAGGTGTGTGTTGTCCCGGAGGTTACAGATTAACTATTTAATGACAGAGTCAGGAGGCAYGACAGTGTCAGTGTTGACGATGCATGCAGTGTCTACAGCTCATTGTGCTCTGGTCTTTTCATGGCATTGATTTAATGCCATAAAATGGTACTATTTTAGTGTTGGATCCTCAGAACAAGAGAATCTGTATATACATTTCTTTTCCTTGGGTTTTCATCCTGGCAGATTTGCTGAAACCTGCCTTCAGGCATACAGCTAAAAATGTGAAGCTCCATCAAGAGCTTCAGTCAGTCACTTGAGGGCTGCATTGCCACATTCTGGGAGACTCTTGGGAAGAACTGGGATCCTCTGTTACAGCAGGCCTCAATCCAAGCCCAAGGTTTTGTCTGACACTTTCTAGTTTTGATTAATTGGTAAGCTGTGCCAGTGCTATTTCTGAACGATCTTCACACATTATAGCCTGGTTTCAAAGCCTGCTGGAGCAAAAGAAAGACTGCTGCCGACTTCAGGAAGCTAATTTCCTAATTTCTCTGCTAACTTTTGGCAGCTGGATAGAATCACCCAGAACAATGCCCAGGACTTTCAACTCATGGTTCCCTGTGCTACCTRAAGCAGTGCTCACCAGCGTGCAGAGGCTTTCTGCGGTGCTGCCCACAAAGCCTGTGTTAGGCTTAGAGGGGGCCAGAGTTAGGGTTGGAGTCTAGTGGGGGAGGCTACATGATTGACTTAGCTGAACACTCAGAAGTTTGCCATCCTTGATCTGCCTGTAACTTCTTCTGTGGCAGCTACCCTTCTCTCAGAAAAGCAGGTGTAACTCCCTTGAAGCATACCTCCTAGAAGGTCATTAAGACAAATGGCAACTCCTCAGGGGTATCCACTGGTCCCTGCTAGACTCTTGCATTTTATAATTCATCTTAAAAGGGACCTCTACTGTAGTTCAGCTTTTTAACCATTTTAATCTAACTTTGGCAACTTACACTCTGCCTTCATCCATTTTTAAATGGCAGTTGCCTTGCTCTGCGACACAGCACCTTACAGCGTAGCTCCCATCTCTTACATTGTTTTTGGTTTTGTTTTCCTCTCCATACCTCCAAGATCACGTGTCTGGCCCACAATGGACAAAGCATCTGCTTATTCCTCCAAAGCCACAGGATTTTGTGCTAGTTAATATTAATCTCTGTAAATCTCTTCAATCTTTTGCTTTTAGAGTTGCATGTATTTCTGCATGTTTCTAATATTCATTTGACTACCATGCTCCTCACTCTATTTCTTTTGTGCTGCTTAGTGGCTTTGATAAGAGACATTAAAGGGGTGGATAAATGGGAGAGAGGCAGAACACAGTGTGATTCTGTATATTTTTCACTGGGGAGACCCATCTGAAGCCCCTTCCTTCCTTGAGCATACCGGTCAGTTTTGGTGGTCCATGCAGTTGATTACTCTTTCTGGCTTTTAATACTGTTTTTGCAGTACTGTACACGTATAATTAAGTTTTACTTCTGAACCTCTTCTAGTGCTGTGGTGTCCTGTTCAGAAGGCTTCATAAGCATTTCTTGGTTTGCATAATGTACTGGCTGGGTAATGTCCCCGAGTTGTTTGGGGACAATGGGGAAAGCAGCAAAGAGAAATCCAGAAGCCACAGGCACCCCAACATGCAATTCTTTGTGATTTCGTGGCTTCTGCAAGGTAGTTCTGTGTCACACCACGTTTGTGGTTCCCTTTCCTTACCTGATTTTAGAAAATGAAACTACTGTCTTCTAAGTATAAGTTTCCCACAGGTAAAGGCAAATTCCAAAGTAGATTATATGCCTCTGGTAGTTGTCTCCTCAGCCCTTCTGTACCATCCTGTAGTTCTTTGAAGGTCCTGGTTACTCATTGCGAAAGTTCAAATTTTGCGTTCAAGACTAACTCCTGTAAAGATGCTCAGGAAGCTGCCCGGGACTTCTATTTGGAAGTGGACGTGTTGTCAGTCTCCTGCGCCTGCATTTTCTACCTTCTACTCACCAATTCAGTTACAATGGTTTCAAGTGCACAAAAGTACCGTTAACCACCAACCTATTAACATTAACTGATGAATCTAGGAAGCAGTGGGAATCTGGGCACACGCTAGTTCTCATCTGACTCTGAATGTCAAGAAATAACCCTGACACATAGTGTGGGTTTTGTTGGGTTTTTTTGCTCATGTGAAATTATTCAGGCTTTAGCACTGTTGTCAGAACTGATGTAAAGCAGAATATCTTGTTGCATTTCAGCTTTTGATGTCTCAACAAAATTAACCAGCCAAAAGGATTTTTTGTTCTCTGGAAGGAAAAAACATAAACAATAAGGAATGTTTCACAGTCCAGGCTTTCTAGCTTTGCCACAACAAATAAGGGTAAATGCGGAGCAGTGGAGATGAAACAGACTGGACTTTGTGACTAGCCCTTACTCGGTTGAGGTAGGGTGGCTTCTGGAAGATGTTGTTCTTTTCCTCTTAGATGCTACAGGACAAGCACCGAGATCTTCAGTTAGGAGTGGGATATAGATATTGGTGCATACATTGGTATAGGTACGAGGCATTCTTCTCCATGTCAGTGGGAGGGAAAGGGCTGTGCTAGTGCTGGTAAAACCATGTTGGTGTGAAGTTGATTCAAGAGCCGTTCATCTAACAAGAAGACAGGGCTAACTGGTACCTGGCTGAATGCAGTGACTAAAATTTTTTTATTTTCAGAAGGGCACTCCTGATTTTATTTTTGACCAAGTGAAGAGAATCGGATCTGATATACTCAAGTAGGTAGAAGAGGTGCAAGAAGAGGTTGAAATTGAAGTTAAGCATTGCCCTTTGAAGCAGAGTTCAGCACTCCGGCAATGGCAAGGGTTGGACATTTTGCCCACTGCAGAGCTGGGGACCTAAATATCCCCAAGAYACATCACAGTCTCAGGAGGTGAACCGTTTGTAAAAACCAGTATTAGTGCAGCAAACAGCATTGGAACACAGTGAACCCTGGGCTAGGAGCAACTCTTGAATTGAGATGTTGTAAATGTGCATTGCTCCTAATGGCCGTTGCTGGTAATAGCAAATCCTGTTTATTTTCATGTACAAAAGGAGGTATTATGCTCCTTGTACAGCGTGTAATATACCACAAGAGGTGGTGTGCACRGGCTGAAAACCCCTTGCTGGATCAACGCTTAAATCACTTGTTAGATCAATTCCAAAGCCATTGAATTTAACCTAATTACTATTTTGTTGAGTCCAGTAACATTCCCAGTAAACACTGATGTTTGTTTCATTCAAAGTGTTCAGAACAGAATTGTATTTCTCTTTTTTAAAATTGTCAAATTTTGTTTCATAAGAACAATCCTGGTATGTAAATGAGAAATTTTGTTAATCTGTTCAATAACATTTTCCATGTGTATAAAATGTCATGATAACAAAGATGTTTGCTTTGTGATTGAAGGGTACAGGGAGGGGAATCTTTACCATCTGCCACTACCAAATTACTTTTCAAGGGGGAAAAATAAATCCCTCTCATTGGAAGTAATTTTGATCAGCTCTAATAGCAATATTTTATGTAGGATTTCTCTTCTAGAGCCCAGTAGAATTTACAAGTAAGTTCAACTTTCTAATGCTTTGGTAAGAGGAACATCTATCTCAGACATCGTGAGAATTGTAGCACTAGGAGTTTTTTAGAAATCTCATATTCATCCTGCAATATTTGTTTCGTGTATGTATTCCTAATATACCAATTGCAGCAGTAAATATTTTGCTATAACCAGACACTGAACTCCAAAAGAAACCTGTTTAGCTGCAGCTAATGAAAATGTAATGCCTGTGATCCTGCGATGTTTGTGTTCTGCGGCACCAACCCAGAGTTTTAAAGATTTTTGAACGAGTAAGACTCAGATTCTACAACTTTGATGGAATGAAAAAGCCTCAAGCTTTCAACACCTGCCATAGAAATTTAATAAGAACCCTAATAAATGGGTCAGTTTCAACAAACAATTAACTTAACAACTTCATCTGGAAGGCTTAGAGGCCCTATTTCATAGGAGGTAACTTGAGAGCAGTCTCATGTTATATACTGTAGTTAATGTTTCCTTTAGAAAAACAGAGTTTTTAAGATTTAATATTTCATGTGCTCCAAATTACATCAAATTGGCATTTGGTACACAACAAAGCCTTCAATCCCTGTATAGATCAAAAAGAAAATTTATATTAATTTTCTAAGCTGTTTGGGGGTTTCTTAAGCACAAGAAAATAAACAATTCCCAGGAATTCAAAAGCTTATAAAACGAATTTTGTGGGCAATTTGGATAAAATTATTCCTTATTCTTTGATTATGCCATTAAAATTCACACTCCTACAAATATGGAGATTTTCTTGTAAGTACTGGGTACTCACTGAGCAGTGTAGCTGGACCGCACCATATAGACTTGAGAAGAATGTGTTTTTCTACATGTTGTCTTACGTTGTGAGCTATTTTTTCAGCCTCTTGTAAAAATATATAATAGAGATTAAGTCTCTGAGGGTTCATAGTTCAGTGCGTTTTATGTAACTCTGCGTTGAGATGAAGCAAAAGTAGAAAATTTAATTGCCCTTTTCCCTGCCCTGCTGTACACATTTAATCTTAAATTCTCCATTTATTTTGCTGTCAGTTGCTAACCCTCACCCAGTCTCCCTTTCTCACYCCCCTTTTTCTTTTCTGTTACAGCTCACCTCTAATCACCCTTCCCATGTTGGATGTGTTGCTTGCATGTGCCCTGTCTTTTGTCTTTGCACCTGAACTTTGTCCCACRTGTTGTGTTTGAACAGTAGAAGGTCTCCTGGACAAGAATCTGTGCTTCCTTACAGCTGTCGACGTCCTGTACCTAACATCARCATCCTGTATCTAATGTCTGACTGCTTATTGTAACTAAAGGCATGGCCTTTATTTKCTCATATGGCATATGCAATTACTTGCATCTATATAGGCAAAAAGGGTAGAACAGTATGCTAGGATTCACGTGTCCCAGCTGCATGGTATACAGAAGCTTATTGAGGCAGGTCTTAATCAGACATCACCATCTTTTTGCTGGTTTGATACCAAAATTCAGCCTGGCTACTCAGTGCCATCAGTCTGGGTCTATGCAAAGATACAACCACCTAATTAAAACRAAAACCTAAGTTCTCTTTAGCTAATGGTATTGCTGCCAACCTTGTCATGATGTGTAAAACCAACATGAGCTTTCATGTCTGGAAGCACAGTCTTCAGTGTTTGAGACATAGTAGCACAAGCTTGGAATATTGTGGGCAGCAAATGAGTAATTTTAGGTAAAAATCCATTTTCTAAGATATCAGTCTGGCTTCCTTCATGAACATTAAGTTTGCAGAGAAAACAGTATTCAAACTTGGTAGTATGATGACTAATAATCAGAAATACCTAGGCTGAGTCACAGTGTAGGAACACCATGAAGCCCAGTTTAAAATCCAGTTCTCGTTTTCTTTAGTGGCCTGGAGTTTGGGCAGTTCAAAAGTAGATTGTTCAATGTATGTTCGTTAGAGACTGAGCTTGGCTGTATGAGCTGGAATTTTGGAGTGAGGAAGGCGGAAGGAGAGGAATTTGTGTTTCCCAAGACTTAGGGTGTCTGAACTACGTTTCATTTTGGAGTTAGGCTGTAGCATTTGAGTATCATACGTTTGCCCATATATTTTTGTTGTTTAATAAGAAGTGCCATTTTCTTCTGATCTAAGACTTTGTCAGATGCTCGGATTCTCCAGAGCCATCTAGGTTATGAGCTGGTTCTGTGGTGGCCATTGGTTACTGGTGAAGTGGATATGGGATGATTCTCCTGGCAAGTTATTGCCTCTGAAGCCAAGGGCAGTTAAAGCATCCTCTTTCACAGTTAGCTGGCCAACACCACCATTTCTGTCTTGAAAACTTGCTTAATGTTAATAACAGGTATATCTTATATCCATAGAGGTTATAACCTGTGGTAGAAACGAGGAAGCTGGCTTTTGTGCATGTTATAAAACTAGTAGTTAACAAGATGTCTTGAAGGTAGGTTGCAAGTGGATCTAAAAGCCAGTTTGGCCTGTTGTGAAGGGTTTAACGTCATCTGATGATGATATCCTGGATGAAATGCTAATAGCTTTGGAAACAAATTTAAGTGACCTTCTGCTTTGCTTTGGGAGTAATATCCATACATGCAAATCAAGCAGTTTTCTGAAGCTAGGTAATTACATGCTGACAAGTAACTTCCACTCAAATCAGCTTCGACATTTCATAGTTCCTTCATGTGCCCAGCCCCGTGGTGGTGTGCCTCAGAGGATTATTCGTAACTGGTTCTACAACAACAGAAGAAATAGTATTTAAAAGCAAATCAGTACTTACTATCTCCAATTTGTTGTTGAACGTAGAGGCTGTTAGGGGGCTGGCTTCTTGTAGGTATTGCAACAGTAGTGACCTTTGAGGAGATGTGAAGGAGGAAGAAATGGCATTAGCGGTAAATGCCTGAGAAATTTCTAGGCTGGGGAAGGAAATAATGCCACAAAAGGAAGCAGCCAAACTCTCTTGTCCATAACAGCTCAACCCCTCAACCCTGAATTTGCCCAAGTGGTTTTTGAACTAGCTTAGTTTTACTCTGTGACAAATGAGTTGCCTTTGCCATAAGATTTGATAAACCAGAATATATATCTTTGTCAATATTTATTTGCAAACTAACTAGGGTGCAGATATTGTGTCTGAGCCAAATTCTGCTGTCCTCTAGAACACAGTTGTGTGGCAAGAACTTCACGTGTTAGAATATGCTCATCATCCTACCAGTACACTTTTTCCTTCTCTAGGGGTTTTTCCCTCTCTAAATTGTTKCAGCTAATGCCTGTCAGTGCCATACCTGTGTTCTTTGATACGAATACTGTGTCTCTGCAACATCTTAGACCCTACYGTGAAAGCATGTTGCAGTTGAGCTTATTGGAAGAGTATCAAAGACCCAGCTTCTGTGTGGTGGTCAAAATTTCTTTTTATATTTTTTTCTCTTATGTCAAGGTCTGAGCTGAGCTGAACCAAAATGGCAATTTCTAACTTTTTACTACCTTCCAGCATTACATCTTTGAATCCAGCCCTCACAGCAGGCATCCTTCTTTTCCAGCATAGGATTTGTGTGCAGGCTAGCCATATGGTGTGTGTAATTATTATTTTATAATGGTGTTACTGCTCTCTAGCTGCCCAGTAAACCCAGTGCAGTTTCAGTAAACTATATACATCAGCATAGGAACTTTAGACTTGAATGATTTTCTTCACCTTTATACAATAGTAGGTGCGAAGGAGAAAAAAAGATTCCATTTAATTTACAGAAACTGTATAAAGTTTATAGAGTCTCTACAATCGCCTCAAATAAAAAGGTTGTGGAGAAGAGAGGTTGTACGGAAACTGGGAGGTCCACAAAGCTGGAGAAGAATAACAGTTAAAGGCACACATCAGTAAATACCTGTGCTGAACTTTTCCCATTAACTCTACCGGCAAGCATATGGACTGCATTAGGCGTCTGTCTGCCTTAGGGATTTTATAAACACATTTCCTCTCCTTTCCTCTTCCCCATCCAGTTACTATTGCTTCAGACTATTACAGAATCAAATAGTGTCCATTCTGGGGTCATCGTGCTTACTGGTAAGAGTCTGTTTGCTGTAGAGGCGTTCACTGGGTAGTGTCAGAAGCCTGTGTATGCAAGTGCTTTCCTGAATGTGCCTGGATTTTTTTTGGTGTGTGAGCTTCCAAAAGCAGTAATACCAGCTTGGCTCGCCCATCCTTTCAGGCATATGTGCAACTCTAATTTGCATCTATGGCAGAATTTCTGCAGCAAAATTAGGAGCCCATGTATGCTCAGCTTTATGGATGATCTGTAAATAAACACAGCTCTCTTTTGCATCTTTATTTACCCTGAAAATGAAGGTTGCCAAAGTAACTGGTGACCCAAAACCAAGAAACCGAGCCTCTGATGAAATCAGAAAACATTAATTTTGTTTCTGTGTACCCTTCTGTGTTTCCTCTTTGATTTTGATTGACATTGGAAGTCTGTAGAGCCAGCCCATTTGATAAGGTCTCTTGTCCTCCCTGAAACCTGGCACTGTCCATCTGAGCATTCCTGAGCGTTTCAGACAAGCTTAAGAAAGAGGTGGCCCCGTTGCCTGCCGCCAGCTCCTGCGCCCATTCTGCCTTCCCTTTTGCACCACACATGTACTTGAACAAAAAGAAGTGTATCTGGGAACAGATCTGGCTTAATGTTAACCTCCACCCACCCTCAAAAGTTAATTTTAACAGATCGATTGTGGAAGTTACACCCTAGGTGACACATAGCACTTCTGCTGCTCAGCCGTGGATGTGTGAGTGCATGGAAAGCCAGTTCTGGGGTCGAGGCGCTGAAGGAAGTGAAGCCCAAGAAAGATGTGACACGTCTCTTGGTTTATTGTACTTTGAGATTTGTAGATGGTAAATGCTGTGGGTTTTTTACAGATATTCTGGAACCCTAATATAATTTACAGTTTCATTTGTAGAGAGCTGTTTCAAATCTGTGCACATTCTTCTCAKATATTTTAAAAGAAAAGCCAACAGCAATAATTAGTTTGGCATTTTCCATGTTTTCTAAAGCACTTAAGGGGTAATGACATTTTTTAACCAATCTTACATAAAATCAGGTTTTACAGGAATAAGAGGACGTAAAAGGCCTGAATGGCTGTCAGTGACAGATGCAATTCATGCTGAAAGCTCTATTCCAATACATCAAAATAAGGAAAACAATTATGCATATGATTAGAGGCTGCTGACCCTTCAGTTAAAATGATCAAAAAGAACAATATGAAAATTTGATTTACAGAAGCTGCTACTTAGCCTATAATTAGTCTGACCAATAAAAACAAACCAGACTTCTACAGAATGTGATTTCCCAGTAGATAGGTTAGCTATTTTTGTAGGGCTGAAGAAACACAAAATGGTTTTAAAATATATTTGATATGCTCTATGAGTAAATTGAAATACAGCATATAACTAGTTTTAATGTTTCTTGTTCATGAATTGCCAGATTTCCTTAATTCAAGTGAAATTTGAGAACCACCTGAGAATATTTGTCTCTAAAATGAACTATTACTTTGTCAGTCTACTTCATTTATATTAAATATATGGTTTACTTTTTTATATTAGAAGGTAAATGGGAGTTGGTCAGTAATATGATTCCCCTTACACTTTTGCTGTAGTTCACTATGGAAATGGATTCAGGAAATGGCAGATGTGATTAAAAACTCTTCAGCTGGCCCAAGAGCTGTTTGTACAGCACTTCTGGCAAGGAACAAGCACTCCTCATCCTATTGCAATATAAATAAAATGATTCTTCAATGTAGGGACTTGGAATTTTGATTTTAAATGCACTAGTTTTAGGAGATTGGGAAGATGAGACTTGATGAGGCTTTTCCATTCATAAGAATGAAGACAAAATTGTTGTGTTGGCTAATGCAGTCCTGTTTCCTTGTGCGTGCAAGTAAGTACATTGGAATCCACGCTAGCCCAATTTGCATGAGGGTGTCAGAGGAATAATCCTATAAATTGACATGGAAGGGTCAAGCTGCCTGCTCAGARTCTAACATCACTGGAGAGCTGTGCACAACACATAAATGTTCACCTCTCAAAAGCTACACTGAAGATTGCAAAACTAAGAGAGACTTCTTCCTACATCCCTTAGAATGTATCTACAAGTGTATAGCTCATGTCAAAGAAATTGAATAAAACACCATAGCTCAACCTTATCTCTCCCGGAAATTTGGAATATACTTGTTTTATTCATARGGCTCTCATGAATTCGGACTTTTTTGTGCATCAGTTTTTGAAACTTCCTACCAGCTTTCCCTCTTCTGGAAACTTAAGTGCTGTTTTTTGTTTCTGATATTTCTAGTGGAACGGGAAAATGTACAGAAGAGGACCTTTACCAGATGGATAAACCTACATTTGGGAAAGGTAAGACGGACAAACAGTCTTGATATTGAGATACAAGGACACAACCATAGACAGACTGCAGTTAATTAATTTTAAAGTAGTTAAAATTTGGAAACAAAGTTGATTTCTGTTCATATGGGGAGGTTTGGAGGAGAATGAGGGGAAGGTGAAAGCAAGTTTCTGGGTAAATGAAAATTGCTTTTCAGGCACAACGAATGCTTGGCTGGCTTTAGTTCATCTCAGCTGCATTTAAGTCTTTAATGCTACTGACTGTTATCATGAGGCTAGAATTTTCCCACAGAACGTACCCACATAAAATCAAATGTGGTTTAGACTGCTCTGAGGTGATGATGACTGTGTTCTTCCCTGGACTGGAAGTTCAAACATCTGAGGCATCATGGCCAAACACAGATGTTCTTCAGAACCTGGCTTCATCCCAGATCTGCAGATGGGAAACGTTAATTCCTTGTCAGTCATGTTTGGGGGGGGGGCTGTATGATGGTATCTTTACAYATACAGTTACGTTAGAGAACTAATTTTTGGACATCACTTCATAGTTTTAAGATGTAATTATTTCTTAATCACACCATAATTTGGCTATTGAACCTAATTTACTGTTCTTATTGATAGTAGATAAGTACTAACTCTCCTGAGCAGTCTGCCATGCAGAGCATGATTTTCCAGCCGTTGGGGATGAAAGGAGAAAAAAAATTGTTAGTATTACTGACACAGCAGCAATGCTTAGTGCAGGATCAGGGAATGAGACCAGCTTCCTAACCTAGATCARCAGTCCTAACTTGGACTGGAGTTTGGGCTTCACAGTGGTTTTAGCATCTGTGGCTAAATTTCATAAAGTACAGATTGGGACTAAGTTTGGGCTACAAGCTGACTCTCAGTCAAGCTCCTATAGTTCTTGGAAGGTGATTGCGTTTCAGACTTAGTAAAGCAAAGGGGTTTTAGAAGAAAGGCATCACATATATAGTCCACTACTCTGCAGTGAGTGCTGCTGAAGGAATAAAGGGATCCTCTTAAATCTCACTGAAAAATCAGAATAAGACTAGTTGGAAATGTTTTGACTAGCAATTGCTCCCAAAGGTCTCTCAGAATGAAGACAGTGTTACGTGATTCCTTCGTGAATCAATCTTTAGGACTTTAAACTAACTGCAATTTTGGAAGTTGTCAAAAAGGGTTGTCAAATATATGACTGTGGAGAAGGTCTTTGATTTACAGAAGGAATTAGATCATGAAAAAGGCTGTAGGGTGCTGTTAATTCTGCTATGCGAAGCATATGAAGTCTTAGAAACTTTGTGGGCAGGTGAACTCTTTTCTCTGGAGTGCATACATTTTTTTTTCCTCTCTGATTCAACAAAGACAAATGCTTTTCTGAAGAAAGGGCAGAAGTCTGCTGCTATATTAATGTTTTTCCTGGAAGAGGCATAGTAAACATATGCCTGTAAATAACGAGAGCTTCGCTAAAGCTCTGTCTGACTACAGGTGATTCCACAAGGACACCCACTGAGAAAGGTGGCTTCTGCCTTTATCCTTAAAGAAGCACTTCTTGCAGAGTGGCTTCATTGTTTTAAGGGCAGCAGTGAAGTCTTCTTCTTGTACTTCTTCAGGAAACTTACGGTGTGATGTGTCCCCTTCTGGAGCAGACCATCCCATTTCGGTCATCTTTTGAGAGGAGCTGTCTCTGCTGGTCATCGGATAGTTGGGAGTAGTCTGCGTCTTCCGAGTTCTGGTGGTTCTTGTCTTAAGTAATGAAAGAATAAAAAAGGTTTGGGTTTGAGGCTTTCAGATAGGTTATTTAATCTTGAARCGAATGATATTTTTCTTTCTTTCAGTATGGAGCATTGTTTAGTACTCTTGGCTAGATTAAAGACTAGTAACAAAAATATATGGTCCCAGTTTGCCAGAAGCAGTGCTTAATCGAACAGTAGTGCATTGCCCGACCAAAGATAAAAAGATTTGTCTCTTTAGGGACGTGTGAGTGAGTGACACCTAAACAGAGCGTAATTGCTACAACTGAGACTACCCCTAAGGGCTGAGCTGACTTGGCTGTGTGCCTCACAGCACACACATCATCGGTCACCTCGGTGAAGTGAGGAGGTGGTTCCCTTTGGAGGAGTTTGCTGAGAGGAGAGAGACACAATACAAGAAGTTGCTATTTAAAGTACTTAAAAAATACTGGGAAACAGAATGGCACCACCAGAAACCTTACAGAGGAGGCAGGACATTGGGCTGTCTGGGTCTCGGGCTTTTTTTGGGCATAAAGTGGGATTCACTTCTGCTGGACTTGTCTTAGTCTGAGGGATCAGCACCCAACCCTCAGGTGGTTGCTTCCTAGGCAGAGTATTTAGGGTGAGATTCTGTTATGGAATAAGTCCTTGTCTGATCTCAGTTACATGAGTACTGTATCTCAGTTTTAGCTCAGACATTCTTAGGACAGAATTGCCACTGATGTGAAGAATAGTCGGCCCTTTCTTCCTGCAGGCGAAGATTTATTTCTAGCATCTCTGTCTTGTAAAGTTCTCCTTGTTCTCTGAAATCATGGTGACATACCAAGCAGTACTGCTTTAGAAGCTACCTGGTTTCTTTTCTTCACAGTGCAAGCCTCCTCTGAAAGTGAAAGACTTGTTTACTGATATACAAGATGGCAAAATCTTGATGGCGCTACTGGAAGTCCTGTCAGGACAAAAGCTGGTATGTATACAAGAGGGAGAATCCTCTGTAGGTATGGAGCCTTGTATGTTACAAGCAACAATGTATGGACATCCAAGGAACAGGGGTAAATTTGGTCCCGTGTCTTGGGTATAGTAATAAGCATTTCAGCAACTTGTAATTTCCTTATGTTACAGGTGTCCTGAGTTGTAACTAACTTAGATTTCAAGGACATATATAACTATGGTGTAAATGGTGTGTGATCAGTGTAAATGTTCCTACCCCTCAGGTTTTTTAAGACTTTAATACATTAATGCTCACATATTCCGTTTGGAGATCACCCAAGTCATATTACCAAGAAAAGATATATTTGCTGTATTAGATTTTAATCCAGAAATTCTGTTTCTATTTTGTCTAAGATCATTATGACACTTTAATAGGTCTGCTGATGCTTGGTGTAGTTGTGAGTTTAGTTCTGGTATCCTGGCTCAGGTTTCATTAGTCTTAMTGATACAGTCTAAATCAGAAGGGCAAAGTTTCACTTACCAGAATCTTTTTCTCTCCTTCTTTCTTTGTAAGAGCTGTATAAAGTTCCACATACCAGAAATGGAAACACCCAGTGCAAATAGAAATGACCAATTACAGTTGACTTTAATGTTTTCTTTCTACATCAGTCTTGTCAGCAAGTACTCTCTTCTGTGTGGGTATCACACTTGGATAAGAGGAGAGACCTGTTCTGCAGCCGTCTCACCACCGCAGATGCACTTGCAATCACCTGGTGATACTCTGTAGTGACTGAACCATCTGCATACTGCAGCATGAACGGCCACTGTGGTCACACATTCAGAACTGCCTGTTTTTTAATATTCTTGCAGTTTTGGGGAGCTGTAGCTGAAGCAGCAGTGTCTCTGTGTGCATTCACACAGATTGCATTGAGAGCCAGGCTAGAAAGGAATTGGAGGGGGAAACACATCACAGTAAACCCTAGGCTATGCCACRGGAGGTTAGGGAGAAGGACACGGAAGGAGGTAAGGTCAGCTGGCCAAACTTGTTGTGCTGGCAGTTAGGTGTTCCTGCACACATGTGATAAAAACAGTGTGCCAAAGTGGAACTGCAGGGAGACAGGCATGCAACAAATCTGTTTCATTTCTGCCAAAATGAAGGCTTCTACCTCCCACCTGCCTGTGCCTGCTATGAAAACTGCTCACACTTCCTAATTAGGATAATTTAATTTATTTCAAGAAAAAAAAATCTATTATTACAAGTTTTCAGGTAAATTTGATCCTGTGACTGAACGTGGTTGGGGCGTGATTACATAAATAATCATTGTGGCAGGTCCAAGAGAGTGATAAGGTCTGGAGAGCAGGAAAGCTGGTTGCTAACCCTGTTTTCCTACAGCAAGGGCAGATCATGTAGTTGAAGCTGATCAGAAAAGATGGCAATAATTTCATATAGGTAGATTTCCTTAGCTTTATTTGTATCTGTATCTGTAGGGTTTTTAAGCTTTGTATGACGTGGTGAATAATTCCACCATTTTTAAAAACAGCATGGCTCTTATTTTTTTTAGATGCACGAATACAAATCTTCAACTCATCGCATTTTTCGTTTGAACAACATAGCCAAAGCACTTAAGTTCTTGGAGGACAGTAATGTGAGTATTTCCAAAGGCTGGTCTTAATATCTCCTCTTGATGTGTGTTGCAAATTGTAATTGTTGTAATTGTAAAACTAGTCTGATGCACTGCATGTACATAAGAGGAATGCACTGCTTAAAGGCACTGTGACTTAACAGCAAGGCTGAAAAGCCACGTAAAAATGCACAACGAGAACACCTACAGAGTCTAAAACAAGGATTATTTGTTCATTTTATAATGGAAAAGTTCAACAGGATTAAAGGATCAGGAACCCAGTATTAAAAGAAAATAAAAAGAAATGCAAGTAATCTTTATGAACTCGGTCTTAGTGGCATTACTTCAGTTAGGCTGAAGGTAGATGACTTTCCTTCCTTTCATCAGAAATACTTTCAGTATTAAAAAACATGTATTTATCTAGTAAACTGCTGCAGCAGCTGATCATGAGTCAAAGGCAAGAGAAAATGAAATCTGGGAACATGACATAAATGCATAATTCCAGGAATCAAAACCTTGTAAGAATATAACTTCCCCTCATAGTCAGTGTGGCAGTACTGCAACATCACTTCCTAAAGTTGGAAGTGACCAAGCAAGATCAGACCCTGTAGCTTGAAATGATTCAATCCTTTTTTTCTTTTTTGATTTTTCCCATTAGGGCTTTATTCCAAAGCCCTRTGCATGTGGCCTGTGTCTTGAAAACTCTCTGCTCTTGAAAAGTGTTGAGAAGTAATGCTGTCAAGAGAAGTCCCAGCCATATCACAACTCATACACCTGGTATACCCAGATCTTTCAGAAAGAGAAAACTAATATTAGACGATATCCCATGACAGACTGCAGCATTCTTGCTGTACTGAAAGATATTTTTATCTAGTATCTGAAATAAAGCTTTGCAACTTCTCCACTCTATTGTCTGGGAAGAAAATGTAATTGATGATCCTATTGACTCCAGGGTGCGAGTACTCTATAGGGTTTAAACGTTACAGGTGAGGAGGGATCTGGTGTGTGCACAGGGGCAAAACCCTGCCTTGGGTGGAATGCCACAACAGCAACTGATGTCACTTTGCTGCTTCCCTGCAATGAACTTAGCTCTTGCTCCAGAGATCCTGCAGCAGTGCTAGTTATGCAGCAGAGTGCATGCACTCACTGCAGCCCCAGCGCAGGAATGGGCATGGTGTGAGGCCTTAGTGGATCTCTTACAACCTGGTGGATGTGGGAGGTTTAACCTCCTTTGCCTTTTTCCGCAGGAGAGGATGTGAAAGGTCAAGAAGTTGTCCAGTAACTTCCAGGTGTTCCAGCCTCCTTTTGGACAGTCTACCAGTAGGGGCTGCTCTGGCCCTAAATGTGTATGTCTACATGTCCTKCTATAGGACTGCTAAGAAATATTTTACAAGCTCTCCGATTTCTTAACAGTTTCTCAGTTGATGCTTTCTACCCAAATCCAGCTAAGGCCCACTGGCAGATGAGATTTTTTTCTCTCTGTTGATATCAACACATTGCAGAGCTGCAGCTGAAGCATGTCTGGTTGCCAGGACCTTGCTAGGGGACAACCTAGAAACTCAATGAGCAAGGCCAGACAGAAGGAGCCTTGGACACAGGTGGTCTTTTAATTAGTAGTGCTAAAACACCTACTTTTCTATGGATTTCTTGTTTCCTTAAGTGTAAGCAGCCAGTATCTTATAGCTGGGTATCTCTGTTGGGCTGGGTGACAAACATAAGTAGCAGTAAGAGGACAGAGCTGACACTGAGAGCAGCATAATGTTAAATGACACTTGCTCCCCATTTTGGAGAAACTGCTATTAAAATGTACTAGGTCTTAAAGGTTTTCCTGTGCCAAATACCTTGGAGCTAGCAAGAAATCTGAGCCTTGAAATGTGACAGCTAGAGGTGTCTTCTTGCTAAGATTAAACACTGTTGTGTGAACCACTAGATAAAAAGTTATTTTGCTTTCCTTTTCTCAGTTTAACCAAACCGGTTAGTAAAGGGTGGTGCTGAAAGTGTTGGCAAAATGCCTTGGCTGCTAAGAGCTTCAGGGTTAGATATTAAACCACAGTGGGTGGAACCCATCAGCGTACGCTTCTGTGCAACTGGGGCAGCAGGGTAAAGCGCTGCTAAGTGATTCATCATGTATAGGATTTCTAAGTGATAAAGGGGCTGTATGCTGGGCTTTAACTCAGTCTGGGTGCCATGTGCAGTACTGATAGCTTCCTTGCTTCCTCCCTTCTCCATGACCTTTGCCAAAACCAAGTCTGTGTTGTCTAAGAGAATAACATCCTGGTGTTATCAGGTGGAAGAAACCTCAGTGTGAGAAAGTCGAGTTTGCTTGGATTAGGCAACCCTATCCTTTGCTAACTGATTTAGTCAGAACTCTGTGACAAGATGTGTAAGGTGAGATAAGCAAGGGGAAAGGAGATGCATAGCAAAACAGAAGTAAGCAGATCTTATTAGGATTTTAATTTTTGTATGAGAAGTGACTCTACTTTTTAAGAATGGGATCCACTGGAGGGGGCACCATCTTGTTCCATTTTTGTATGGAGGAAACACGTTTGYGGTCCTGAGGATGGAGAACTGGGCTTACTTTTGTTCTGCAGACTACAATGGGGGCTTGAGATAAGAGTTCAGTGAGCAGGGTGGTTGTGATCAAGGCAAATTATCATTAACACAAGATTTCAGTCTTGCTTTTTGGCTGGCCAGTCAGTGGCAGAAGTGTTTTGGACATATCCAGTAGTCTCAGTACATGTTTTGCATTTATGTTGCTTCTTTGAATTCAGCTCTGAATTTATGATCTCTTCTACAGGTAAAGCTTGTTAGCATCGATGCAGCAGAAATAGCAGATGGAAATTCCTCTCTGGTACTTGGACTAATATGGAATATAATCTTGTTTTTTCAGGTAATAAACTTGAATACTTTAATCATAAGTGAACAATCTTCATGGTATCAATCTATTCCAGCTGAATACTAATTTTTAAATTGATTTTTAATCCTAAAGAACATAATTAAGCATGCTAAACCTGAGCTTTTCCCTCTTAATATACACTAATTTTATACCTGCAGCTGCTTTCATTTTACTTCATTGGACCTATCTTGGTGTAAATAGGAGACAATTTAAGCCCTCGTTTGACTTGGATGAGAATTAGAGCTTTAGATTACTACTTTCGCTTCTCTCCTGTGCCTTCTCAGGGTTCTGCTCCAGATTCCCTGGATCTGACCCAATGTCTCGGGTTTGGTTCCAGGTCACAGTTTATTTTCATTAACCTTTTCTGGATTTGGTCCAATGTGGTGGGAAATTCCGTGTAGAATCACTGATCTCCAGAGACTTACTCAACATGGCAAAAATTTGCAACTGATGTAGAGGGCCAAATGAAAGATCTTGAAGGGCCTGGAACTGATAAAACTGATTTGAGCCTGAAAATTGATTTAGCCCCAGGCTTAGATTAAAACTGCTCCCTAATCTACACATATTTTGAAAATGTCCTTCTAGACAATACCAAATTCTAATGAACAGAGAGGGATGGAGGGGAGGGTTTCTGCAACTCTCATAAGACTGTGAGGCTCTTTCATTCTCTTGGACTCATTTCTAAAATGGCTACAGGTTTAAAAAATAATCTCGAAGTTGCACTGGGGTTTCTCTCCCTGGCTGAGCTCCTCAAGCTGAACAGTGGTGCACAGCACCAGTTTGGGCAAATGGACTCGTGGGCAGAGATGGTGAGACCAGAATCTGTCACCCCAGCAGCAGAGGGCATGGGGGACCTAAAAGCAGCAGAGTGGACAATCTGGACTCAAATATCAATGCTGACCAAGGACAGGAGTGCTGCTGCAGGTCACCATTTCTTGACTAAAAATATTTCACTCAAGCAAGTCCTGTGAAGAGAAAGAACGATTTAAGTTAAACTAACTTTTCTTTCAAGGACRTGTTTCTTTGCTTTTTATTTAATACAAATTTGCTGAGTTTAGCCTTAACTGATACCTTGCCCTGTCTGTTTCCCAGGGTTGCCAGCTGGGCTGCTGCTGGCTGTCACGCCTGTGCAATACAAGTTGAGAGTTATAATTCAGTTATGGCACTGTTATCTTTAAAGTTTGCATGAAGGCAAGCACAGAGTTCTCCCTGCAGCCGGTGTTAAACCACAGCACTGTGTGTTTCGCCTTTTTTTACAGATTAAGGAGCTGACAGGCAACCTCAACAGGAACTCCTCCTCCTCCAGCCTGTCCTCCGGGCCCAGTGGTCCCGAGTCAGACACGTCCCACCCCAGCACTCCCAGCGTGGAGAGAAACGTGGCCGTTACAGTGAAGGATCAGCGGAAAGCCATCAGAGCCCTTTTAATCTGGGTTCAGAGGAAAACCAGAAAGTAAGCTAACAAACCCTCGTGGAAAACCCTCTTTTGCCGCCTGCACTTTTGAAGCTGAAACTCTTTTCCCTCTCATGCCCCGTGTGTGCACTGCCACGCGCTGTGGCTTCTTCCGCTTTCGAAGTTCGCGGGCGCACGGTCTCTGCAGGGGGTGTATCGCTGCGGCCACGTGTCTCCAGCCGCCGTCTGACCTTGAAGCCRTGTGCGTTGCTGGCTTGGTGATTTGAGTGTTAAATGTTAACTTGCACTAATCTGCTTGGCGCTGTTTAAAACAGGATCGTTCCCTCCTCCTCCTACCCCCTGGCTTTTGTGCAGTCTATTTGATATCTTTTGCTAATTAAAGGGCAGGCATGAACAAGGGGTGAAGTGAAAAAATAAATGTATTGAAAGACTTTAGGAACAGCCTCTTAAATTAAGCAGCGGCCCTGAGGGAGCTTCTCTGTGTGCTGCAGAGTGCCTTGAAGAACAGAGCCCGTATTTAGAGTCCCTCTTTCCTTAAAATTAAAGAGGGGAAGGGGGTGAATCTTAGGTYGCTTCTCATGAACTTGTAACATTTGGGTCCATTTCTGTTGCTCGACACATCTCTCTCCCCTCTAATAAAAAAGCAGCTCTTTCGCTAAAGCATTTTGTCTAGTAATGCTTTAACCTGGCAGAGGTACTGCCGGCTTAAAAAATTTTAGTGTAAGATGTCTAGTGCACGTGTAAATGCCTGGAGTGTATTTTACATATATTGTTATCTGAAGTGATGACTGCCAGAGAGTTTTAAAGTGGGCATGGGTCAAACTTAGTTATACAAGTTGGATGGCTGAATATTTGGCATTTTTGTCTGTTGATGGATTTATATGTCTAAATCTGCCTGTGAACACAGATGTTCTGTGTCTAGTGTTGAAGATAAAAATTTACATCTTAAATACTTGGTCCTGTGGGCCACATCATCCCTTGGTTATCTCCAGTGAAGCCAAGGGCGCTTGTTGTGTAGATAAACTTGTCCCATTGAGTTCTGTAGTTCACTGCTGCCAGTGCAGCGCGTAGAGGAAGCACAGTTTTAGTCTCAAAATAATGCTGATCGATAATGTCATTAACAGGGAGGTGGTACACGGAAAGTGAGGATGAGAGAAGTAAAGGCCATAGACTTTTCAGTTCAGTCAAAGAGTTCAAATTGAAAACATCAAATAGGAGAAAATTGTTCTTTCAACTGCGCTATTAAAAACAGAATAGCGTCATTATAATCCTGTTATCCAATGACCTGTGCAGAGTTTTCTATTCTGGGGTTGTATTTCATTGCAAGTTTGATGGTTGTTTTTTCCTCCAAAACTTTGGGCATCTAACACACTTGTGGTTTATACATATACTGACACCATTTGCATTTGGCAAAGCACAATTTTCTGCTATAGAAGGCCAAGTACACAGGAATGTGAATCATTTATGCTTATGTTTTTAAATACTTGAGTGTTGGCAGTCTTCCCAAGCTATGGCATTAAAATGCTGGAGAGCAACAGAAACAGGAATCACAGAGACATTTGGTTTTGTGTATGTTAAATGTGGTTGCTGAGTTCTTGAGGGCTTTGTTTTTCCTAACTACTTCCTACAAGCAAGTTGATGTCGTCTGTTAGCCACACCGATCCAGTTTGTGAATCCTTGCGTTTTATGGACGTATTTTGTGCATTTCGAAATCCAAAAAGATCTCAAATGTGACTAGTGCAAGTCAGCAACCTTACTTTTAACTTTCAGGAGTCTTTGAAGGTGATGATGCCTTTACTTTGGATTTTGTAACACAACCACCCATGTAAACTGTATGTAATTCTGCTCAGGTACGGTGTTGCAGTTCAGGACTTTGCCAGCAGTTGGAGGAGTGGCCTTGCTTTCTTAGCTATCATAAAAGCAATAGACTCTACTTTGGTAGACATGAAGCAAGCACTGGAGAAATCAGCTCGAGAAAACCTGGAGGATGCTTTCAGCATAGCACAAAATAAGCTGGGTGTTCCTCGGCTCCTAGAACCAGAAGGTAAAATGCCTACATCAGCTTTGTTGGGTAACATTCAAACTATAACGAATTCATTAATATTCCATTGTGATACCTACCAAAAACCTCCCAGTGATTAGGCTGTTGATGTGATCAGTGTGTTGGGCTGATTGGTAAGAAAAATAAAAATGAATTGGTCACTGACTTGTAGTTGTATGCTTCCAGTCATATTTGTAAGCTCCTTGGGGGCAGAGATCTTACCAGAGTTTTAGCTATGGTCCTGGTTAATGTTTAGATGCTATGTGAGTCTGCATTACTAGTGGGCATTAATCACCACCCTGTTGTGCTGAGAGGTGTCTCAATGCATTAGCACCATTTCGTAATGCCTACAGTCTGCAGAGACTAAATGTCACTCCAGGATGAAGTGTGCAAGTCTGCTATACCAAGAAAATGGGTAGGTACCTATTCAAATGTCCAAATGTATTTGCATCTCCCAATTTTTCCTTTACAATGCATATATACATGTATATATATATATTTATATATGTAAACATAAGCATATATGTGTTTGTATAAATACATGTGTATAAATGGAGCTGCTTCTTGCAGTCTTTTCTRCTGAACTCTACCAGACAGGTATTAGGCTTTGATTTTATAATTGAAAGCACAGATTGRTTATTTGTGCTTTCATGGGTCACCTGTTATTAGACTGGGCCATCCTGCTAAAAATAAACCTCTGTGCTGTCACTCAACAAGATCACTGTCTAATGACAGTATGAAGGTGGATGAAAAGGGATCACGATCAGGGTTCAGTAGGTGTTTGGAAATAGGAAAAAAATAATGTAAGACGTTGAGAACTCTTTCGAGTATCATCAACAGTGAAAAGGATTCCACCCTCTCTGATCTGTCAGAAAAAGAAAAGCGTTTGTAGCTGTTATTTCTCTCATCATAAAGGCAGGATAAATGTCTGACGATCTGTTCCTCTGTGAGAGGGTTTCAAAGCCATGTGTGCTCAAGCCCCTTGTGTCTGTCTCCACAGATATCATGGTGGAATCACCCGATGAACAGTCAATTGTGACGTACGTGGCGCAATTTCTGGAACACTTCCCGGAGCTGGAAGGGGTATGTGTTTACTCCTACATCACGTCATTTTTTTAATTTGCTTTGGCATACTTTATTAAGTCAGCTATTGCTGTATTTATCTTCTAAGCTTCTTTCTAAACTATTTAACCACAAACTCAGTTTTAATTTTTCACATTTTTGTTAAATCCAGTTAAATGGGCTTTCATTGACCATTGCTAAAATGCTTTAGGTGGAATTGTGCTTTTAAACATTTGCATCTAATTATAACTTTCAGAGGTTAGAACTGGTTACATAGRGCTCTACAACTCAGTCTCAGAATAAGGCTGAAATTTATCCCTTCATCTATGATGATTCAGTGGACTTTGAATTTCATTTTGACTTCTGTCTTCTCAAGTTTGAGGGCCACAATCAATCTGAATTTAGCAGATATCAGACACAAGATACCAGAGGCTGAATCTTGTCAATGCAGCGGTCAAAAGCCCACATTGTAAGCATGAAATAAAGTGCAGCTTAAAGGACCAGGACTTTAATGCAGACTTTATCAAAAATAAAGAATTGAGGAGCAAGCAGGGACTGACAGTGTCAGGGACTGACAAAGGTCTTTTGGAGAAACAGAGGATAAACTTATAGAGGAATTAAAGGATAGGAGACAGAAGACTCGAGGAAAAATGGGAAGTCCCAGGAACTGGAGAAGAGATGTGCATAAGTTGAAAACTGTTCTGGAGGCTGCTCATACTTCCAGACAAACCCAGTTCAAAATAGTCTTTTTGGTTTGAAAGGGTTCCCAAAGGACTCGGTGTCCCTCGAGTATCTGGGTAAGTTTTTGTGCAGGAGTACATGCACGTAATTGATGGTTCCTACACGAACGGCATTTCCTCTCATTTCTTGACTGAATGTTCCCGTTGGTATGTTTTCTGTAGCTTATAAAATTGGTGGGCATTACTAAAGTCACTGGAATTAAAATTATTATAATAATCTAATTATGATTATTAGATTAGATGAGCATTAAGATTTGTTGGCATTAAGACCTGTGGGCATTTTAATGGACAAAGAAAAAGCCTACTTTTTTTTTTTKAATACAGTCTGTTGGAATGGAATAATCTAGTATGTTAATATATTTCACAGTGGTTTTGTGATTTAGTGGACTTGTTAGATTTATTTTATTCCCAGGGTTTGGGATTGTGTCAAAAAGCCAAGACAGTTGTCTCCACAGGTGCAGCAGGGAGAGATGAATGCATTAACAACTTAGGAGTAGGCTTGTCTGCATTCTAATCTTCCTGTACAAGTGGCTTCTTGACGTTGAGCTTTGTTCAACTCACTTGACTTGCCAAATTGGTTTCCCTACTTTCAAAATAAGTGAGTCATTAATTGGCCATTCACAAGGTAATGAGGTGATGGGCTAGGTAGTTACTCTTTCTGTAGTGTTTGGGAAAAGTAAAATGGTATCTGAGGTATGATTTGTCTCTTAATGGTGTATCATCACTTATAGGAAGACTTTACAGATCCTGACAAGGAGCTTCCAATTGAGTCCACGTACGTCCACATCAAAGACACACCTTCAGAAAAGGAAGGCAAAATCTTGATTTTAAGTGAAAGTGAAGAAAACATGTATACTGTTAATCACGAAAGGAGTCATCCTGCTCCTCCAAAGGTTCATATTCATGACACACCTGAGAGAATCCCATCAGAAACCGTTCCTGAAAAATGTAATGGGAAATTGAGTCAAGTGTTAGGTGATGCACAGGAAACGTCTGAAGAGGAGCCTCAGAGGCCTACCTCACTGAAGATTACAGGATCTGTCAGTTTTGAATCAAATTCCTCTTGGGAGGTTCTAAGCGATAAATTCATGCCAGGTGAAGGCAGCATATCTGATGATCCACTGAAACAGAACAATGACCTTTCTCCAGCTGTTCTGACAGATCAGAAAAATTCTGTTGACTCTTTTGAAGACTACTCTGAAGAATTAACTAAAGAAACCTCTACTGAATATGACAACGAAACTAAGAGCCTTTCAGCCAATACTTCTTCTTTGAGTCCATTATCCTGGACTTCAGGTATACTTACAGATGAATCTATAAATAAAGTAGAAGAGAACAAATGCCAAACTTCAATTCTTTTACCAGAAGATACCTCAAAACAAGAAGATACGCATAAGTATGTTCTTCATCTTCTAAATGAGGAAATACTGAAAATTCCACAAAATGAACATACAAAGCAATCACCTGTCTTTGAGACAATAGAAACTAACCATTGTTCACTGAATGGTTCTAATCTCAAAAGCCAAGAACTACCTACACAGCATGAAACATCTGATGACTCTCTCTCAGATGTACCTAAAAATCCAGAGGACGTGGACAGCTGTGATGAAGTTGAGTCTTCAGCTGAAGTGCTGCTCGGTTCTTCAAAAGTATCTGTAATACCCCATGATCTCTTTTATTATCCACATTATAATGTTCCCATATCAGCAGTTTTGAATGCTTACCTTGAGCCTTGTATTGAAGGTTATGATAATGGAAATGACAAAGCTTCTTCTGAAACAGTAACGGATGTTTTACATGAGAAGGGCTTACCGGAACAGAACTATAAGGAAGACGCTCCAGAGCCAGACTTAGGGAATAAACTAGGTGTCCTTCCATCAGAAATTGATACTGAGAATGGTGAGGAAGAAACGACAGATATTAACAATCACATGAATTCTTCCGATGAAAAAGAAGTGCCATTACTAGTAGGAGAAGAGTTAGAAATTGAAATTCAAATTGAAAAAGATTGCAAAAAGGCCACCAACCATCAAGATACCACTATTCCACATCAACCTGAGGTATTTTATKTTTTTATCACCAGCATTTCTTTGTGTATATATGGAGGATTAGCATCTGACCTCAGTCATTTTCATTTGCTTTCGTTTTGCAATGCTTTGGAGAAATATGTAAAATGAACTTGGTTTCCTGTCTGGTAACGCCGTTTGCCACAGCCCTCTACTGGAATTAATGGAATTGCAGATCCCAAAGAAGATCTGGCATTAAAAGAGAGAATAAGCCCTAATACTAATAGTACTGCAAAAATGTGAATTTTATTTATGTTTTAAAGTAGTTTGGGGCTCCTGTATAATCCTTAGGYATAAAAGATTATCACAGAGGGTATTTTTAATAATTTGTAATGAGATGAACAGAAAGTAGTATTGCTGATATAGGAAGGATACAGGCAAAGGTAATTTTTGTCTGAATCCAAATAAGTTTGCCTACAAAAACTTAAACCAATTTGAGTAGGATAAGTTATGTGGGTAAAATGAAAGCTTGTCTACACTAGAGGAGGAGAAAGAGCTGGGATTTTTGGTAATTATTCTGTGTATTGGATTTAGGCAATTTGCTATTGCATCTCATCTTGCAGACACTGATTTTGAATTGTCTTACTCGTTTTCCAGCGCAGTAATTTTAGACAATGTTTTTCAGGAATGAGTGTCCATTTAATGTTACTCTACATGTTGCTTAGACAAGCTGCTTGGACATGTTTTGGTCCTGATGCTAGAGTACTGAAGTCAATTTGCTGTTAGCTTCAAAGACTAATTGGGGATAGATTAAAAAAAGTCTTAGCAGATTACTTCAAAGAGCCATGTCATGTCATGACTTCTTATATAAAAAGAACTGACAACTAATTGTATGTATATTGAACTGATGATATCTTATAGCTCAATGTATCCAAAATGATTTTCAAGAAATTAATTGCTTTTTATTCTCTTCAGTGAGACTTTCAATCTTGTATTACATGCAGTTTAGCATCTGAGTAGGCTACACCACTAAGATATTTAGAAGGGCAGGGAAACAGTCTTGTTGTCTAATGCAAAATGTTTCTTAATTTCAACAGGCCATAGTAGAACATCTAGAGGATTTATCAATAGCCATAAAAAGACCAGAAAAAAGTAGTAATAGGGAGGAAGAAGGGGAAAATACGATCAAAGCAGAAGACTTGCAGATCTCAGAAGTTGCCACTACTGCTCTGTCACAAGATAAATGGGAAGAAGTTGCTGATTGTCAGGARTTTACCAGGTATTTCACATTAACTTCGTCTTAAATACACCTAACTGGTATGAATGCCTGGTCTTTTGAAGTGTGCCCTGTCTGTTGGATGTTTCTTGTAGACTTCTTTTAGGAGCAGTGTATTGGGACTCATTGGCTTTTTCCTGTGTTTATCTTAAACATGTCGAGTGATTCAGTGCCAATGGGACTTGATTTGACTTTGCTATACAAACTTTGCTACGCAAAACCCAACTGGAACCCCAGTGCATTTTGAACATGGCAGTGTTATAACTGTTTTTCCAACAGAAGGAGTGTTTCGTAACATAGATGAAAGAATTCAAGTGCATTGTGACACCATGTGGAAGTGTGACACTGCTTCATTCCAACAGATATTTGTTAGCCTTTTTTTCTGTCTCCGAACAAGTGAACGAGATTGTGGTAGGTTGACCTTGGCTGGCCACCAGGTGCCCACCAAGCCACTCTCTCACTCCCCATCCTCAGCAGGATGGGGGGAGAAAATAAGATGAAAAACTCATGGGTCAAGGTAAAAGCAGTTTAATGAAAAAAAGCAAAGGCCACGTATGGAAGCAAAGCAAAAGGAGCCCAAAAAGAAAAAAAAAAAAAGATTTATTCTCTACTTCCCATCAGCAGGCGATGTCCAGCAGCTTCCTGGGAAGTAGGGCCTCAGTAGGCATAGTGGTTGCTTCAGAGGACAAGCGGCTTAATAACAAGTGTGTGTGTGTCCCTCTGCCAGCTTCCTCCTTTCTCTTATTTTTTATTGCTGAGCACATCATATGGTATGAAATATCCCTTTGGTCAGTTTGGGTCAGTTGTCTCGGCTCTGTCCCCTCCCAAGCTCTCGCCCACCGCCAGCCTGCTGGCCTTTGTGGGGGGTTGGAGAGACAGCCTTGGTGCTGTGCGAGCACTGCTCAGCAACAGCCGAAACATTGGTGTGTTACCAGCACCGTTTTAGCTACAAATACAAAGCACAGCACTATAGGGGCTGCTATAGGGAAAGTTAACTGCACCCCAGCCAGACCCGGACACTCAGCTAATTTTACTCCATTCACTTATGCTCCCTCTTACGTTCTAATTTAGTTCTTAGGTAATGTATTTGCATGGGACATGAACTATAATTTGTTGATGCTTATCACTGTAGCACCCTAATGAATTTGAAAGAGTTTGCTTAGAAAAACCCATTGTCTCCTTCAAGCTTTCTGTTCCCTGCAAGGTCTGTCAATTTTTTATTTATATAGACAGCCATAAAACCTGGGGTATACTCTCATTTAAATGTCAATGATGTCAAAGGTGCAAAAACCCTATCAGATACCATTTTTCAGAAAAGATTTCAGTTTGAGCACATGGATTTTTTACCGTGGGTCAGATTTTCCCAAAGCTATTTTTYATAAAGTTATGATAAATTCAAGTCCATATTCTAATGCATGCAATAATGCATATTTGTGGTTTTGCATAGCTTAAAACTAGCATGTGCAATTGCAGTCGCTCTCTTTGAAGTCAAAACAAAACTTAGCTTTATGAATTTAAAAACTTTGCTTCTACCTCCATTTCAGAACCAGTGACAGTAATTCCAACATTCATCTCCGAAAAAGATCTCCTAATACTTCTGAGGAGGTAAGTATGTGGAAATTTACCTATCGCTATTTCTCTATTTCTCTTAAACTCCAAAAGTTCATATACTGTAAAAGGGTGATAATACAAAAGCCCTGTGACTTCTAATAATTTTAGTGCCAAAATAAGGCATAGCTGAAAAGCTTTACTGAACTTCCTAAATATATGGAACTGAACCTTATTGAACCTTGAACAAACCCACAAAGGAGTACCTAATACTATAATTAAATCTATTGTAACTTTGAGGCTTACTTCATCATAACTGTGTAGCTGCGAAGTTTCACTTCTTTGAAGCTGCCTTTATTTGCTGCTCCAGTTTCTTGTTAGTTTGTGTGTTCTCTGTATGTATGTTGGTGTCCTGGTCACAGCTCTGCAAACATGCTGGGAGTCTCTTGAAGTGCACTTTTTATGAAAGATTGGGCTCTTTCCCTCTCCTTCATAGTAGCAGTGTATTATATTATCTCAATAGCAGCAGCTAACCCTAAAAGAATTTTAGTTGTAATGTGAAACTGCATCCTTAACGGCAGATGAAATTCATATTGGTTTCTTGAGAGCACACTATACAACTGAGCTCTGGATTTTTATTTTTTAAGTCAGAAGGAAGGGACAGCATCAGCAATCCGGGCACACTGAGCAAGGATAGGAATATGGCTCTTTTCAGCACAAACTAAAATTCTGACCATCTTGGAGTTTTAAAGAAACGCTGCCACCAATGTTCAATGAAACTGAGGTTTCACACAGATGCTTTAGTTTTGCAACGCTGTCAGAGCTACTAGAAATATGCATCAATGAGGGGAGCTTTATTCAACTGAATGAAAGCAGTTGAAAGCGAAAAAATCTTCTTTTTTCACAACTTGTTTTCCTTTTCTGTGTGTGTACCAGACTGCAGTGGTGGATGTGCTGGCAGGGAATAAATTTATACGCACACTTTCATTTTATTTGAGCAAACATTAGACATATTCTGCATAAAATACATACACAATTACCATCTTTGCAAGGTGCTGAATTTTATTTTTTTTATATAATCTATTCCTGGTTTGTTTAAGGAAACCTATGGTGTAAACGAGCAGAAGATGACAGATATGGGTGAAAATCCATTAATCATCAGGTGAGTCGTTCTTATTCAGACAAAGCCTTCTGCAGGGAATCCATAACTCCTGGGTACTTCTAACAATGTTACAAAGGGAAATGAAAATTAACTATAGTGGTAGAGACTGACTGGATGTCTTGTGTCATGGCTCGGAGTCCATATTTCCCATAGGTGTAAGATAYAAAACTTCCTTATTGCTTCATCTCCCCCTTGACTAAAATGCTTTTTCTTGACTTGAGAGGAAAGATTCAGCTGCCTAAGCAAGATTGTGAGCACTTTTCCCACATGGTGGATATTTCAGACCACGAAGAGAGTGGGAGGACTTCAAATATGAGGCCCTCTGGCAGTGATGACTCTTTCCAGGTTTGGAAGACTGCCAATACAATGTTTAGTGTGGTCAGTGCTAGGTAAAGACGGTACTTCAGTGGAGTTCTGGCCTCCGTTAGAGGACCCATGAGTTTTTATAATTTGTATGTGTGTTTAGTTTAGACTTAGGGTGGTGGATCCTGAACGCAGAATGTGTATCCCTTTGGTACTAGGGTCTACATATCTATAAGCAACAAGAATTGCTTTAGGTTTTCCCTCTCAGTTGATGCTGAATAGTACCTCTCGGAACTTTTAGTTAAAATGATGGTTGCATTTAAATGCAACACAAAATATTATTGGATCCAGTGTCCTGGTCTCACGCTTCTGTTAAAAAAAATACATGAATAGCTGTCACAGTTGTGCCTGTTTACAGACTGCTGATATTGAGCAAGTTTTGTGTAATACTCAGGTATATATCCAGTGTAATGTCTGAGCAAGTAGGATGCCCCAAGCCAAAAAAAAGGACTCATTAAAACAGGCCAAAAACCAGTTTTCTCTAAAAGTAGATTAAAAACAAGTCTACCAGAGGGTGATTTATATAGTATTATAAAATTATAAAATTAGTGTACCATCTTGTGCCTTTTTAAATAAGACCTTTTCTTGCCTTTGTGAGTGCTCAGTGGTGCTGCCAGAGTCCATCAGGCTTTGCCCTTATGAACCGCAGCTGGAATTTTGGAAAGTTGGAATTTTGGAGTTGTCCTACAAAACCCCAACTGCTAGTTGGTTTCTGGAAGTCTTCGGCTTTCTCTGTTCAATGTTCTGGTGTCTGATATGAGAAGCTCTGAAAGTAGATGATTTGGGGAAAGTATATCAAGTCAGATACGGTGTATAAGTAAAATTGTGAAAGTGTGATATGTGTTGTGCAGAGCTATGTTTACTGTTCTGAATTATATAAAAGGGCATCTTTTTGACTGATGGAAATCACCTTACATCAAAGGACTGTACTGTAATGGCATGTATCTAAACTATCAGAGAATTTGTCCAGAGTTTTCAGAGGATTAATTGCTATGTACATTGGGTGCTAAGGGAACACACTGCTAAAGCCCATTATGCACATAGTCTAGCTTGGACTCCAGCTGACTAGATTGAAATGGTTCATTAAACTGCTGTCTTTTAGTCCGCCCTCTGATCTTTACAGTAAATATTAACAGTGAGGGTTTTTTCTTCTTTTTCCTGCCTCTTATCAAATTCTCTCCTGTTTTCAGGAAGAAAAAGGACTTGGAAGCAAGTGAGATTCCAGCACCAACTCATGAGATTACAATTGTTGAGCAACCAGAGCTTTTCTACTTCATCATTTTGTTCTGGGTGCTGGTCTACTGCCTTCTACTCCTTCCACAGCTTCTTAGCAACAAAGTTTGATCTCTGTGAAGTGGGAAAAAATAAAGGATGGTGGCTGGATTGCTTTGTGTATCTGCATATGAATATGTTCCTTCAGGTGAAGCACAAGCAGAAATGTAGGACCTGGTATTTGTGTTTACTATCAGGTTGTCCTCACTTCCTCTACTGTTGTGCTATGACGGTGTCTAAGCACATTTTATATTATGATAATTGTGTAAATATATATAAAAATGACCTGATTTAGTAGACGCGATTTTGTACATTTGTGCCTTGCTTTATAAGATGCTAAATAAAACCAGATAATTATCAGTAGAAATATGAACAATATAGAGCTCTAGTCTTCAAAAATTATTCTTGTGGCTTCATTTACTTATGTAGGGCCTGACAGCTGTGGAAGAGGAGTGGTGTCGACTTGCCCATGAATCTGGCCCACCTGCAAGGGCAAGGCTAGAAATGCTTTTTCACGTTTTCCATAGAATTCTTTGAGAGAGCTGGAGGCAGAGCAGACCTGCAGGTGACGGAACATACTGACCCCAGGAATTGATTACAGTTCCAATGGCAATCCAGTGGAGCAACAAAATCAAGTTGAGGGTTTATTTGGGTAGGGGAGTTTGGATTTTTAGGATTTAAATTCATTTTTATCCTGCACCTTTTGTTATGTTTAATTTGCAGGAATAAATTGGGTGTGGAGAAGTGTGAAGAACATACATGCTAGCTGCTTCTTATGAGGGATCATACAGGAAATCTTAGCCCAGAAAATTCTGCATAGAATACCGGAAGAAATACACTTTTTGTACCTTACTGATGGTGGCCGTCTTTGAAAAGATGTTCAAGAAGCTTAATAATTTTGTCAGGAACCGATACCATGGTTTTGGTTTTGGTTTTTTTTTAGAAGTACCTCACTGCTGCTGAGGCTGCTTCTGCTTCCTTTTCTCTGCTGCTTTTACTTACCAGATCATGTGAAGATTTCTCTTTATTGAAGATACAAAAAATAGTAGGTAACCTAATTTGCTGAGGCTACTGTTAAGGCACAAGTGCATGGTAAAAGGATTAGAAATATCCTTTAAGTGCCCAAATAATAGAGAAAGAAATTACAGATGTAAAACTAAATACAGAAAAATGTTGACAGCCGGTATTGACTTTCTAGTGCAACTGAAGAGACTCCTGTGGCTTGTCCATAGACGCAGTTGAGCCACTTCTGCATCTTGTAATTTTTGTCCACATCACTGATCGCTTTAGGATATTTGATTTAGGATTTTTGCCAGAGAAGGCGTACCCGCGCAGAACAGGACAAAAGAGAAGTCTTCAGTTTAATAGCAGTAACTTTTCTCCGTGTGACTTTTAGYGAAGTCACTATTTTTCATTGGCACATTTTTAGTTTCATAGCATGCTTTATGAGACTACATCGTGTTGCTGCTTCCACCTGAAAATTTGTAAGGTTGACTGCAATGTGCTTCATGAAATGAGGGGTTTCATAATTTACATTGAGTGAAAGTTACAACATGTGGCTATAAGTGTTACATATTATATTTTAGCATAAGGTGTATCTCTGCCCTGGCTTAGTTTTCAGCTGAACTAATAGTACCTGGGATCAGGACACATCAGAAGATATAGCAATTTATTTGCAGGTATTTAAAACCTCTTTGTAGTCATGTTATCTGCTGGGGTAATCCTAACAATCCATCACACTTCATTCTTCTTTATAAGCTTTTTGTTTCCCTGGGATTTTTCTTCCAAGCTGCAGTTACAATTCAATAGCAGCAGTGCATGGCAGGTGATCTTAAACATTGAAGGTAGATTTCTGAACCGCTTTCAGTCAACAGAAAGCTGAAATCTTTCCTATTCTGTCCTGTCACCAATGACTAGAGCTGGATTCACCCCACGAACCTGAAAATAAGATCCTTTGCGCTTGGCGAGGAACAGATCCAAACTTCCCAACTTAATTCAGTGTAAATCAACATAAGTAAAAAGAATAGTCTTTCATCTTGCTGATGAAAATGTTCAACATTTTGAGTCATCTGATCTTGTGATGCATGAACCTGTTTGTGCTTGCTGATGAAGACAGTGATACTTTCTTCCAAAAGAAAACCTGTATTAGAATTTTTGAAGATGCTTTACTGAAGTAGGCTAAAATATAACATTGAAGGCCTAGTGCTTTTTCTCTGAAAGAATAAAATTTAATACAAGAAACTTTGTATCCTTATCCTGAAAACCAGTGAATACCAGGCTGGGGCATGGCAGCTATTTAATAGCAGCAAGTAGTAATGTACATTGGTTTGGAGCAAAAGTGTTGACAGCTCTTCATTATGTGCCACTCCTCAGGCTCCTTTCGTTTATGACAACTTTTTCTGAGCCTTTGTATCTTACTCTCTGGTTCTTTCATGTTTCTTAGTCTTCAGCAGAGATTATCTGTAGTTGGATTACAGTCTCTTCATAGAACTTTACAGCTATCAAAGTTCAGTCAAGTAAAGTAAGCTCCCTTCTGTCTTCTTCCTCCTAAGAAAATTAATCAGAATGAGGAGGTCTCTGGATGCCTCATCTAAACAACTGACATCCATAAAGAATGGAAAAGTGAATGGGAATGCACTGATGCTGGCAATTTCATTACACAGTATTTTCTTCCAAGAGGGAGAAAACCCAGGGTTTTCTTTCTTACCTCCCACTGATGAACAGTGACTGAAACAGTGAAATGAGCAGTTTAAATGTCAAACAGCATCCAGCAATTGTCTTGATCATCTCACCCAATGTTTAAACTGATGTATGCTTTCCAGCCTATCCCATTAAGAGATGGAGATTGTTTCTTCCAT
This sequence comes from Oceanodroma leucorhoa, assembly GCA_030449065.1. Lineage (NCBI taxonomy): Eukaryota > Metazoa > Chordata > Aves > Procellariiformes > Oceanodroma > Oceanodroma leucorhoa. Next base: position 5,924,432 of record JASVER010000027.1, on the reverse strand, counting down.
GCAAAATAGACGAAAAAAATGCTAAATTAGTCCATGATACTTGGTATTCAGTTGCTTTCCACACTTGGGTTTGTTTGGTTGTGGTTTTGCTATAAGAGAAGCAGTGTACGTTACTCAGCCATGCCATGGGTAAGAAGATCCAGGATAAAGAGTTAAGAGTGATTATACTGGTATGGTCAACTGTGCACTGAAAAGAGACTTCAGGAGTTTTACCATTACTTGGAACTGCAAAGAATGACATCTGCATAAGCAGCAGCTTCCCCCACTTAAATTGACTTGTAAGCCTGCATCCCTTCTTCCACAGTGCAAGATCCAATCCCTCAATACAAGTGCCCTATTTTGAAAACATTGCTCGTTGTTAGACTTTGTGTCCTATTCTGAGCTTAGTCTAAAAGCCTGATTGTGAAGCATTCACTATGGCAAAGCCTGTTTTAACTTGCTGGCTAGAGGACTGGCTTGAGGTAGTGGAGGTTTTAAAGGCTGGTGGGCAATCTATCATCTATCCATTTTCCAACAGATACATGCACTGTCTGAATAAGGAAGTTTTTCCTGAATTTTTGCCTGGGTTTTTGAAAAATGCTAAGCTTGAACTGACAGCATTTGGTATTTTGATTTAGCAGCAGAATTCAGATACAGAAGGGTACCGATCTGTTAAGACCGTTTCTAAAACCCATTGTTGTTGAGCAAATGTGTGGGTAGCAGAGTATTGTGAAGTGTAAGTGTCAGGAAGTGCTGGAGGATCACTGGATAAAGGATGTTTGTGTTCACAGAAGCACCATTAAAGACTGAGAGACAACTATAATAGGATGGTTCAATGTTATTGTCATCATGTAATTTAACTGCAAAGTGTTTCATTGTGATTTTATAGAAAGTGCAAGGAAAGATATGCTATTAAAGACAGAACCCCCCTAAACATTTATGGGGCAGTTGTCTTAGAGTTGAAGAAATTAGTTGAACAGTCACGTAATCTACAAACTGAACTGAATATAGCCTTTGCCAAATTATAGGAAATGATCAGTGCAAAGATAGGGCAAGCACAGACTACAGTAAAAAAATGACAATCACTTTTCAATGCCATGAATATTTTTGATGGATTGAGCTCTAAAATGTATTTTTATTGAGTTTCTAGACTGTAATGAATGTGTCTACAGAATTTTATGCAAAGCTTGAGAGTTCAGCTGTTTTAAAATGATTTTTTTATATAGCAGTGATTATTTTATCTATATATTTAATAGAACTGTAAAACCATTTTAAGAGTACCTGTAAAATTCTATGTATGTGATATGATTATTTATTAATTCTGACTCCTGAGAATGAACATTAAGCTATGCATCGGTTGTGTCATCCATTGAAAACTGGAAACTGCAAACAGGAAAGTTTTTAATGAACAGGAGACTTGAAAAACATGGGAAATGGTCTAATACAATTGTGTGATTCTTAAAGCTGCATAGCAATATGTCATTTTGTGATGTTAAACTTTCAGCTAAAATTGCAAAATATACTGAGTGATTAAGCTACTTTCTTCCATTAAAACTTCCTGAGGCTGAAATTTCTACATGTTGATATTTGGTGTCTAAACACACTTAAATCCTCTACACCTTCTGGAGACTCTCAATTTACTCCAGCTCAGTATGACTGTAACTTCTTTATCCAAGCAGTGCTCCGTTGAGTTTATGGGGGTACCATGCAATACCCAGTGGGGTTTTTTTAGGGTTTTCTGCACCAATCCCCGCAGAATCAGAGCTTTAGAAGATTAATGTGGCCASTGTATGTGGTATCATATTCAGCCATCTAACAAGGTAATACTTATAAGCATTATCACTTATGCTAGCTTTAAGTACTTGGAGTCCCTTCTTGCCAAGCGCAAACTTGAATGCATCCAGTGATGTGTTCAGTTCCTCTACTTCTGTGGAAGTCAATGCAACACATCTGTGTGCTAAGCACACACTACAGGATCTGGCCCTGAGAGGACTTAAATCGACGTCAATCACATAGGCCAGGAAGTAGCTGAAGCCTATGCATTGCCCTTAGCGCTGGATCCCCTCAAATCCAATGTACACAAACAATGCCACTGACTTCAGTTAACCCCACTGTACGCATAGTTTGCGTAAATTCTCCAGTTTGCCTAAATTCTGCAGGATCAATCCTCTCTTTCATTTAGGAAGTTAACATCTACTTCCATTTTTGATTAAGAGAACAGCAGCGGGGAACGAGTGGCTGGAAGACAAGGGTGAGGTTACAGGCTGGAATGTGGCTGTGAAAGTTCCCCAACCGCTACAGCTGAAAGCTCTCACCCTGACAATAGGTTGCCTGCTGTTTTCCATTGAGCTAATAGGTAGTGGATCTGAATGGAGGTAAAAAACCCCTAAGTTTTTGTATTTCCACATTGTGCAGTTTTTTGTCAGGTAAATAACATCAAATTCTTCCCCTTGGCATACCACTGATAACACTAATTTACAGCTGGCCAGCGTATGATTGTTCACGTTCCAGGTTTGTATCTAAACAGGGCTTGCAGTATGGGTTGTTCCCACCCACGCCGCCCCAACAGCGTGAAGCTATTCATGCAGGATGGGAGGCATATGCACACTAAATGGTACGGAAAAGTCATATTCTGAATGGGATAGCTTGCTTACTCTGTCCATCACTTGACACAACTCTGGAGCTCACAAAGGGTGAAAAATTAACCCTCTTATTTTCAAGTGCCGTGTCCATTTCAGGGTTATCTTAACTGAAATTGTGGAACACCAAAGTATTTCTTTCCTCCTCTAAATGTGAGACATGAAAAACTTCCTTCCACCTCAGTGGCACTTTTGATGACTCCTTTCCAGGCAGCTGCTACTGCTGATAATGGAAAACGAGACCTGTGTTATTTTCTCACCATGAGGGGAATATCTAAGTTTATGTCTCTGGAACATAAAATTGGCCCCTGGGTCATTAATATACTTCTTTCTTCATTAAAAGGTTAGAAGGGGCAATAAAAATAATTAATTTTGCCTCGGTGAGAAATACTAAAACCTACCATTCCAAGAAAGGCTAGATCCTGACCTTCACTGGTGTGTTCAGGTCAGGTAATATTTTATTCCGAAAGTAGTTTCATTACTTTCACTGGACCTTCCTGGAATCTCTTTGATTCACAGAATAGATTTGCTCTGTGTCCAAGGACCAGTTCGTACAGGGGGGTCCTGATCCACGGCCATCATTGGACTGTAACAGAAAATCACCAGTGTTTAGTTAGAAATGACTGGTCTGATTTAAATCACCTAACGTTCAAATTATATGCTGCTTATTTTTTGACAGAACTAATGCGTCATTTTTTAATGCCAAATAACTTACACAAGTGAAATGTCTATTTTTATTGTAATAAAAAAACCTCAACTTCTGCTTTTGTCTTAAACAAAACAAAACATATTTTAGTAGGCATACCGCTTTCTGCTATTGTATTCTTCTGTGTCAAAAGCTGAAGAAACTGTTTTACCCTTCTTGTTAAAGTTCTCCAGTTTAAAATGTAATCTGTATAGTGCTAGTTTGCTAAAGAGTTAATGAGGGACTTTTAAGCTGAAGAAATAATTTGTAAGTAAGGAATGTAATATTTAAAATACATGTTTCTCTTTGGCAAGTGGTGACAAATGATACTTATTTAGATGAGAACAAATGCTGGGAGGATTTGAGTGGTATCAAAAGATATACTGAAGGATATAGCATTTTTGTGTACTTTCAAATACATTTCTTCTGAATGCTTTCAATCAGTGATTTGTATTGAATGTTTGCACTTGTTGCTCAAAGCTCATTTTTGTTAGAATGAAATATATTCTTGTGTATAGTTGGTACACAAGAAAATGTTTTTAGAAATTGTTATGCTGTAATGAGAATAGTATTTACTAGCGAATAGTTCCACTTTATTTTATAAAATCTCCAATTTTGAAATAAATGGACAGGCTTCCTGTATATAACCTGTTAATCTGTGGGTTTGTCCTTTTCCTCCCGATAAACTATCTTCAAACATCTCAGTTCAGGAGAGATCACTATTTTGTTCTTATTTTATTTATTTATTCATTATTATCATTATACTTTAAATATTATATATTTATATTATATATAATATATAAAATCTTATATATTATTTTTATTTATTCATTCATTTTCATGTCCAGAAATGATATTAACTTTTTAGCAGGGAAGACCTCAGTAAACAGAGCAAATTCATAAAGTGCATCGTTTCCCCACCTACCCAAAAAGTTACTTTTAATTTTAGAGGAAGAATCTAAACTTTTCTTCTAGTCAACAGAGAGAATGAATTTTGATTTTTTATAAATGTGAAGATTTAATAATTTATTAATGCGTAGAAATTGGCATTATAAAGGCAAGCCACGGGAAAGCTTACAAAAACAGTTGTGCTGAATTATATACTGTTCTTACAGTTTGGTTTATCATCTGGCCTGTTTCTATTGTAAATGTTTAGACTTGTGGATTAGTAAATTACTAGGTGCAGTACTGGTTCATATTTACTATGTTGCTCCCCTACACCTTAATTCCCTTTGCAGTGTATGAGAAAATGAAAACAAAGTACAACAGAGATGCAATACAGTTCAGAATCAGCCCCATGATCTGTCTCCTGAAAAAGATACCTAAACTGGATAAACACAGAGAAAGAAAATAGTATACGGGGAATGGAGTAGGAGTGCTGCTTCTCTAATGAAGTTTCGTGGGTATCACGCTTTAGGAATTGTAAATGTTCCTCTGTTCCTTCTACAAAATCAAATGTGCTTCTCACCACCCCTGCAGTAGCTGGTACCTGTCTATTGGACCATCCTCCCCCACACCTAATGCTTGTAGGTGGTAAGAGAATATTCATGATGCTGTTGAGAATTTGGGATATTTGATAAGTCAGGCCTGTTAGCAGTGCTGACTTCATTACCATAACTTTAAAATCTCTAGATACAATTTGAGACCAGTAGCTTTTGTTGGTGTCATGAATGGTGCTTAAGTGGAGAATAAAAAGTTTGTGATTTTTTTTTATTTGGGTTATTTTTTTGCAACTGACACTGTGCTTAGGAATTTGCAAGTGGACTGGGGACGGGTGGTGRAGTTCAAATATGCAAGATGGGTCAGCTCAGAACATGGGAGTAGAGTAAGTTTTTACAAGAGTATGGGATCCAAACTTCAGTTCAACACAGTAAGAATAGGAATTGTTGGACTTGATTTCTTTCCACTGCTCTGGGATAAAAGTAATTCTGACAAAAACTGCAAAAATAATCTCCCTTATTGCTGTGCAAACACAATTTTTGTAGCTTAAAGAAGATGCGAGTGCAGCACAGGAAACATACCCATCTGGATCATGGCAGCAATAAAGACAAGCCCAGGGTTCATTTCAGATAAGGAACCATATGCAGGTATGCATACTGAGTATGCACAGTTTGGTTGTGCAGGAGCCCAGACCTTCTGAGGATAACCTGTGGACATCATGCATATATTCTGGTCCCTAGTTTATACTGAAACCTTTGTTCTCTCGTCAGTGCCTATTTTACCTGATTGGTAAACAGAAGCCAGCAGGGGCAGGAGTACCTTTGAATTGCTGGGCAGATATAACAAAACCTTAGACGTGAGCTGTGATTTCCATTAAGACACGAATACACAGCAATAACCTTTTCCTGAGTTGCTATTTCTATTGATGTTACAAGGATTATTTCCAGGAGATTTACCTGCAGTAATTTATGAAATGCCTTCTAACGAGTAACTCCATTCCTTGGTTAGATGGTACCACTGGCAGTTCTCTGTCCTTGCCAAACAGTACACTTTACCTTGGAATATCATGTAACATATGATCAAAGCAAAATGTATAGCTCCATCTGCTGTAAATACTTTGAATTGATTATTTTTGCATTACTTTTTTTATGGCTGATCTGTACCCAGGGGAACTGATTTATCACTTTGCTGATAAGTATTTTCTGCATGTTAGCAAGGATCAGCATAAATACAGCAGCTAAGTACATTTATACATTGCAAAGTGATATTTCTCAGTTCTCAGGCAAAAAGGAGCACAAAAAGGTGTGTATTTCAAGGACATTAGGAACTTCTGTTAATTATTGTATGATAGATCTTTTGTACTGTGTCATTGCAGCTGCTTGTGAAATGCAGAAATTACATGACTTGCTTAAGTCAGTGATGGATGAGAAGAGATTCCCAGTTATGCTTCTGCTAAGCGATGGCTTTCCATAGTCAGGAACAGCAACATATTTTTTTAGGCAGTAGTCATCAATGCTGAGTCCCTGCATAGGAAGAGTGAATGAGTTGATATCCCATTTTTTATACTGATTTAAAAAGGTAGATCAGCAGTTTAAAGAGGTCAAAAAAGACACTAAAGCAGTTAAAAATATTGAAGCCTCTTTTGCACTAGGGAAAACATCCTTATTTAAAGTTATGAAGTCTGGGTCACTGAAGTGCAAAAGCACGCCACAAAATTTTTTTAAATAGCATCTTCGGGGGGAACAAGAATAGACACATCCTTTGTTGGTCAGAAACTTTAATGCAACATTTAAGCCCGTATTGTCTCGATAACTGCCAGCTTGTTTCAAAGTGCATTACTGAAATAGYGCGTGACGCAATGACAAAGTAGCATCATGGCTGGTATCAACAGGAAGGAACAACAGAGGTCACCATTGTCTCGCGGGAAGGAATCTCCTCAGAGTCCATTTTAGAATCTGATGAGACAAAAAGCACAAAGCCTGGTTTCCGCTGGCATGATTACACAGTTGTATAGCATGAACAAAGAGACTTACTTGTGACATAGTGATTTTTTTTAAAAATTGCAATTCTCCTCTTTTCTAATCCAAACACAATTTTTTCTTACTCCTACCCAACAGAAAAAAAAAACAGAAACAACCCCCCCATCCCTTACTGATTTGATTTTTTAAAAAGGGGGAGATAAAGGTCTCTGTTTTCTTGTTGTTTTACAACAGTTATCCCATAGAGTCAAACATCAGTATTTCCAGTAATAAAGATATGGGGAAAGCTGTAATTTGGTACATTATTACTTATTCTGTTCTGGATTTTAATTAGTTGGGCTATTCTATTCTTTTCGTCCGACGGCCTGTTTGCTTTGGTTTTATGGTTGGTTGTGTGGTTTTTACCAAACACTGAATGCCAAGCAGTCTGAAATATGTGGAATTTTTTAGACTTGTGTATCACATTGATGGCTTCATCTTACTTTTCTTTAAAAAACTTTGTAAGAAATTTGTGAAATCAACATAAAAATCAATTTATTTGGGCTCAAACTCTGAAGGTTAGCTGTCATTATACAAGCATATGACATAAAATATCCATTTCTTACAAAAGAGAGAGGATAGTGGTGATAGAATAATAAGGAATAGCACAAATTTTATCCTAACTGTGCTTTTAAATCAAAAACGCCTGTCAGCAGGCAGGCTCAAGGAGGAAGTAGCTGTGAAGAAAGACACTCTTTTCTTTATATGAAAATAACTTCCAGAATTCTCCTGGCATTCGTGTGTTTTGTTTTCTGTGTTTTAAGTATTCTGCTTGCCTTCCCTTTGAACCTACTTGAATTGGATAAAATTCATTATTTAATCATGGCCTGCAGAGGATTAAGGAGGGCTTCTTTCTGCTCTATTTTACGTTAGAAATAATCAAGAATGCCAATTTCCTTTGGTACTTCAGCTAAAATTGGAAAAATAGACCCATATGTTCTGACAGCTCCCACTGGATAAGACTGAACAGCTGCTCCTCTTCCTAAGCTTTTGTCACAGATATAATTATTCTTCCATCCATAAAAAAMCAGAAGGATGCCCCTTCAATGCCACAAAAATACCTAATAATGTAACATTTAACAACATGGGCATTACAGAAGATGTGCTCTAAATAGCAACAGAGGACTGAGCCAAGAAAACACTTAATTTGATAATACCCTAGGCCTCTATATCACTTTTAATCTGAAATAATTTTACTAAGGTTGGTTTAAATGAACCTTAGAGTGCTCCAGTTAGCTTTATGTTCTCGTACTGGTTTTGTAGGCACAGTTATATTAAGGAAGATGGTAAGTCCCAGATAGAGTGCAGATGGAATGAGGGAGGCTGCACCTCCAGTGACAGATTTTCCGTTGCATACACATTGCCTTCAGCACAACTTAAGAGTGGCTGGCCAGAAGTGGCTTTGCATTGCATTTATGGTCATCTTCTTATCAGGAAACAAGGATGACCTCCAGTCCTTGTGTAAGTATATGTGATATTAGGAGACTCCTAACTTGGTCACCTGGCCTAACACAAGTGTACCTGGTGCTGTACGTGCACACCTGACACATCTTGCAGGGTTTTGCAACAGGGCAAACAGGATCAGCAAAATACAGCACACAACCAAATCCATCCACCACGGAAAGGAGGTGCCAGGAGGAGACAGAATGGGGCCAGCAATGTATATTTACATTATTTAAAGATTTCCTTCCACAAGAATGACCACATTGACCACATGTGGCTATATCTTTACATTTTTGGTGTGGTGATTTGTATGAGCACTCAGTCCATAAATCTGACCACTCATTAGCACTATAGACAGACCTGTTCTTCTGAGCATTAAGTGTGTGTATCCCATCAAGATGGTATATTACGGTAAAATAGAGTTTTTTTCTTGCACAAAATGTAAGAAAACTACTGAAAAGTAATAGAGCTTTTGGACGTGTGTGAGTGAAGGTCAGGAAGGAAGAGTTCAGCTTGAAAACTGAACTGTACATTTACCAATTAAAATGACACCAAAGCAAACTGTGATCCCTAACAGTAAAGATTTTCATCACTTATGTCCATCTTCTGGCCAGTTCTTTTTTCTATGCTCAGAAAAAAACCCACAACAAAACCAACACACAGCCAAACCCTTTCTTGTTGGTCAGCAATTTCATTTCTCCATGCTGTAAATTAAACCCTGAGAAGAAGGGCATCAAGGTAAAAAGAATGAGCTATTAACTCCATGGGGAGTAACAGGATAATCTTACAGCTGAACACTGACACTGACAAACATTCACTGACATTGCAGAAGATGAGCACAATGATGCGTTGAAGAACAGGTAGGGTGATTTGAGCCAGACACAGCTTTTTCATGACCACTTCCAGACACAGCTCTTCAGGAGTGAAGCAGCAATTTTGTGCTCCACCACTATTGTAACTGATGACTAGGTATTCAGCAGGACGATTCCTCTCTGGTTCCGTAAAACTGCCATTTATTTGGGGATGTGACCAGACACAAGTGTGATGTGATTATTGCATTTCAGCTCCCTGACGATCCATCAGGACTTACACTAGGCCATGGGACTTTCAAACTCCAAATTTGAATTTACGTGAATTATCCGTTTCATTACTTGCCCTAAGCATCTATCTTGTCCAGGCTGTGGCTATGGATCTAAGTCATACAGTAATCAAGCCTGGAGGTTTGGTTATTAGCTACATCTCTGTGAGGAGTGTTCAGTCTTCTTACCAGTTGTAAAGAGAACAGTGTTGGCAGGCAATGCCATGGAAACAAGGGAATTAAAATTAACTGAGAATGGAATTAAAATCAACTGTAAGATAGCTCCAAATGTGCTAGTTCTCGTAAACTGATTCACTCCACTCCTATGTCCCACCTTAGCGATGAGTTATTCGCACTTAGAAAGGAACCTTGTCCTACATGAGCCATTGTATGGCAGTCTTGTTGTGCTACAGCCCAGTTTAAGTAGATCATTTGTTCAGAACTTTTTCATTCTTATGTTTCCCCCCCAGTCTTCCAAGGACACAGCTTCCAGATTTTTACGTCAATTGTAATGAAAATAAAAGCTGGAAAAYGGCAGCAAGAAAAATTGTGTTTCCATGTTTCAGCACCACACATTTCCCTTTGGTTCTTCATCTGTGGCTGAAGGGTTTTGATGGTGGAGTTACTCTACATCAGCTGTTTAATCCAGTAAGTTTTAGGGCACTTTTAAAAAAAATTAGTAGTAGCTAGTAATGTCACTCAAGCAAGTGAGTGTTGACAAGAAACTGGAGACCAGTGGTCCAGCCAGCTAGTCAACCATCCGCCTTAAGCAATGGCAAAAGAAGATGCTGCTTAGGGAGGACACATAAATCCAACCACCCCCAGTGGTCGTCCTTTTATCCACCTTCCGGGCCTAGCACCACCAAGGGCTTAGGGCACCAGCTACCTGGTGGAAAAGCAGCACTTTGCCTTTGGCAGGAAGGACACTCCTCGTGGAAATRATGGTCAGAGTGTACGGAAAGGTGGGATTTCGCTACACAGTGATGAGAGAGCTCAGCGCCTCTTTGCCCAGACGCTGGCCAAAGTCACCCAGCACTCCCTATTGCTGCCAAGGGGATCGCCTTTCTCCCAGGGCTTGCCTGGAGCCACATGATAGCACAACCCCATTCCCTCAGACCCGTCTCTCCGTGACCAGTCCTGCCTCAGGAGGATGAGCGGTGCCCTGCAGGAGGCCTCGACAGCCCCACACCCCCACACCTCTCGCCGGCCTACCCCCCAAGATGGCGGCTGCCGCCCTCGCCTCAGCGCTGCCGCCCGCCGCCTCCCGCGCGCGCGAGACCCGCCCAGGCGCGTGGGCGTGGGGGGGAGCGCCGGGGGCCGGGGGCCGTGCAGTCCGCTGGCGGGGGGAGGCGAGCGCGCACACACGTGAGCCCCTGGACCACCCGGCGGCTCCCTGGCAGTCGCTGTATCCCGCTATCGCATTGGCTGTTTTATGAACCTTTCACCTTTTACCCGGGTTTCGCCGCCAATCGCCTCGCTCCTTTCATAGCGTGGGGAGGAGGAGAGTGTGAGCTGCGGAGGGTGGAATTCTCAGAGCGGGCTTGCGTTGCGGGCGTGGGGCGGCCCCCGTTGGTACGGGTGGGAGGGGTGGGGGAGGTACTCCGTTTGCGTAGGGCCGGCAGCGCAGGGGGAAGGGAGGGGGAGGAGGCGGAGGCTGTCCCGGGCCCAGGTGAATGGAGGAACCTGACAGTTGGGGGGAGTGAGGCTGCGGCGGCGGGGAAATGGCGGCGGCGGCGGCGGCAGCAGCAGCACAATGAGAGGCGGCCTGTAGTGGGGGGAAGCGCCAGGCTGGGTCCCGTCCGAGCAGGTAGGAGATGGCGGCCCGGGCGCGCCTGCCCCTCGCCCCGGGAGCTTCATGGCGGCCGAGCACGGGCGTCGGAGCTCGCCGCCCGCGCTGGCCTGAGCTCCCCCAGCCGTGGCGCCGCCGCCGAGCGGGGTGGGATGGCGGTGGTAGCTCCCTCCCCGCCCTCCCGCCGCTGGGGCCCGGCTAGGTCTGCCCCGCCTCCGTCCCCACGGGGCCCTGCCGGCCTCGGGACCGCCGGCCCCGACCTCTGGGSCCCAGGATCGGCCTCGGCGACTTCCCGCGGGCCCCGACGCCGGCAGGGCCCGGGCCCCGCGTGTGGGGCGGCGGCAGGGCTCGCACGGCGGGGGCCGCGCTCCGGCCCCTCTCGGCTTTGTCTCCTCTGGCTCCGCGCCCCCCGGGCAGCCGCGCTGGAGGCCTGCCGAGGTGGGCGCTCCGAGAGCCTGCGCTCTGCCTCCCAGGGCTGGGGGTCTCTCGAGCCTTTCTGCCGTGTTGTGATGGGGAAAGCGGCGTAGGGTAGTAGTAAAAGAGTTTCCGCTCTGAAGTGCTTGTGTTAAAGGCGGCGTAAGAAACTTAGCTCTTCTCTTTGCTTCCTTTCCGTCCTCTTCCAGTTTAAATGAAGGCAGCGCATGGAGTGAAAAAACGTAGTGGCAGCGTAATTAAGGCAGACCTTGTGCTGTGTGGTCTTAAGTTGAAAAACAAAAGGTTAAAAAGACAAATATTTTTGCACTGGAGTTTGTTGCTGTGTTAGGTAATCTAAAAAAAACCCGAATGAGTAGGAGATGGATTGTGATACTGACATCTGAAAAAAAGGGATTTTTTTTTGTTTGTTTGTTTATTATCATCAACCAGAAATTATTGTTTTCAAAAAGTGAGTCGTTTAGTGATTCAGTTAACTTCAACTGCTAAAAGTCTGGAGGACGTTTGGCACTTCAGATGATCAGTTATGAGTATTTTTGATGTTAAGATTTTGAACTTCAAGTTACGTGGTGGGCTCAAGTGGTGAAAATGTGTAGGCTGGGAGGTGATTACCACTTTTAGGAAAACAAGGCAAAGTGGAAAATCAAAACAGAATTAGCTTTTCAGACACTCAGTTTACACTATGTTGTATAAAGTTTTATGCTTTTACTTTTTATAAGCCATTTTGGATGCTCTGTTAAAGTGCAAGCTGCATGTGTATGTTTAGTAACTTGTGTGGTGGTTTTTATTTTAACAAGTTGGTATAGACACAAACTGAAATGGATTTCTATTATGCCATAAATATTCTCCTAAATCCCTCTCTTAAGAGAGTCTTTCCCATTGTCCGTGTCTACAAGATCCATTGTAGCCTGTTTAAAAGCTTTGGAGATGCTACTAGAAGTTTTCAGCTGGAAGGTGCTTTTACATGTATAATCATTGGATTGTTACTTCATTATTTATTAATCCATAGGATTAAAAAATGTATATGTATTTATTTAGAAGTGCTGAACTCTTAATTAGCTATGCTGTTCATGAAAGCATCTTGGTGATAACAGTTCGGTGAAAGTGGCAGCTCAGTACTCAGCAGTCAAAAGGTGAATAATGTTGGAATTAACAACTGAAAAGAAAATGGCATTAATATGTCATTGTATAAATTCTTTCTGGGGCCATATATTTAATACTAAATGCAGTTTGGGTATTTTCCTTTTATCTTTCCTACCTCAAAAAGGTTGTGTTAGGCTAAGAGAAAGGTAGATCGAAAATTGACTATGGCTTTTCACCCAGGGAAAGAGATACCAGTGGAGGGATAAGAGGCATTGTGAAACTTAGAGTCATGAAGAAAGTAGATAGGGAGCTGGTGGTGATGGGGTGTTTTTTTGTTTCCCCTGTTTTTGAAAGGTGTCTGTATTCTACAGATTCAAAACAAACCAGATACTCTCTTACACCATGTGTAACTAAAATACCTGGTGCAGCAGCATTTGGGAATGCCGAGAGTTTACAAGGAAGTTGAAACAATTTATAGGGAAAATCATCAGAGACTATCAAACACAGGAGTATCTTCTCAGACTCTGCAAACATCAAGGTGACTGGTCAGTGGAAGGTATTCCTGCTTGCCCTGCTATTATACTCCTTCGTACATATCCTCCATTGGTTACTGGTAGAGGGAAGCCAACCAGCTAGAAAGCTATTTTGTCTGACATGATATTATACTAATGTTTTTATAGAAGTTAACTTTTTTTTGAGAAATACCTTGATCTTCTGTAGCCTACAAGAGGGAAAAAAAAGCAGAACCTGCAGTTCAAAAAGCTGTTGTCTTGGTTTTTGTGTACTCCATACATGTTTCTCATTTCCCGTTTCAGAATTTTGTAAAGTACTTTTCCCGTTTTTCAGAAAATAATGGATTGCACAAAGTTGCTTTAGCACAGCTGATTAGAGTCTGAGTATCACTTCTTCACCTATGTTGGCTTTCAGTATGAACTGACTAAATATGCATTGATCTGTACCTGAATGCAAATTACTGGCAAAAACAAATACAAAAACATGCATATCCTTCTTAGAAGAACAAGGAGTCATTTAGTAAAATGGATATCATAAACTTGGAATTGAAGTACTCTGATTTATCTTTGGATAAACTGTAGAATATAAGTGAGAGCAAGAGTTGGGGAAGATTTTGAAAAGGAGCATTATAGTAAGTGCTAAGACTACAGACAGGAGTTTTGTTTCAGGGCATAATCTAGTCTATCAGGCAGCAGGTAGAACATCAAAGCATTCTTTGAGATGGGTTGTTCCATTATTCTGTAACTCTCTGTAAGGAAGTCCAGGGTTTTTTTTCTCTCTCATGTAGGTGGTACAAACTAGGGAGTATACTGAGCTTGATAGGTTGTTGGCAGAACAGCGAGATGGTTCCTATGCTCTGTTTTCCTCCTGTCCTAATGCCTAGCTGTGTAACCACTGACCATCTGTATCCCATCATATGTTCAACAGTAATTTCTTCAGACTGATAGCACAGAAGTTTGATATTTTTTTTTTAAATTTTTTTTTTCCAGGAAGTGGCTCCCTTTAAAGAAAGTAAAAGTATAATTATAGTATTGTATAGAACAGGGGCCTCTATATAATTGTGTGCAATATGCTTTTAGAACACTGTACCCTGAAGACTAAGAATGATTGGAGTAGAGGAGGAAGCATGATTTTTCTTTTCACCATCCAGACATCTTTCTTCATCCTTTAGCCTTTCATGACTTCCATATGTATCGTGATAAACCAGAAGAGAAGAAACTTAGAATCATAGAATCCTTAAGGTTGGAAAAGACCTCTAAGATCATCGAGTCCAACCATCAACCCAGTACCCATGCCCACTAAACCATGTCCCGAAGCACCACATCCACACGTTTTTTGAACACCTCCAGGGATGGTGACTCCACCACTTCCCTGGGCAGCCTGTTCCAATGCCTGACTACCCTTTCAGTGAAGAAATTTTTCCTAATATCCAATCTAAACCTCCCCTGGCGCAACTTGAGGCCATTTCCTCTCGTCCTATCACTTGTTACTTGGTAGAAGAGACCAACACCCGCCTCTCTACAGCCTCCTTTCAGGTAGTTGTAGAGAGCAATAAGGTCTCCTCTTATATATATATTGATATATAGTAAAAACTAAAAGTTCATTTTTTAGCTGAAGTTACTGCAGTCTTTGGTTGGGATTTGCAGGCTCGGTGTTCGAACTGTGTTGATCGTTTGGGGAGATGGATGGATGTAATCTACAGGACAAAGCAGTGCTCACTTTAATGTATGCCATGATATTATATTAGGTGAACTCTTGGTTTTGGTAGTTCTTGCATGCCTTACCTAGTAATGTCATAATTTTTCAAGTTTGAATGTTGAGCAGTATATCTCAAATTGCCTTGTTATTTCTACTCTGTATTGCAGACTGCATTAGTTAAGTAAATTTTCCGTGATGTTTGTCACCTTCGAATTCCCGCAGCTTTTGGAGTCGTGGAGCAGAGAACTGAAACTAGTATCAAGGAGTTTACTCGTGGTGTTGCACAGCTGGAGGTGTTGAAATGTCCTTCTCTGGTGGGAAAAGAAGGAAGAGCAATATTCTCCAAATCCTCCTTGCATAAATACTCTTGAATCCAAGAGACTTCAGTACCTCTTGTCGTGGCTTTCACTAAGTGCAACACACTTGTGAATCTGTGATCCTTGTTTTGGTTGGCACAGGTGTTACCTTTGGGTCCCTCCTTACTAAGGAAAAAGAATCGAATTTGTTCTCTCTTGGTCCTTGGTACTACATGATAGTATTGTAGCAGAACTTGTTTTGCTGTGCTTTTTTCCTCTTTATGTCCATGGCTCAGTATTTACACTATGTAAGCTGGCATGATCAGTTTCTGCCCATGTTTTGCATCTTCTGTTACGCTTCATAAAGGATCAGTTCCTTTGGGTTTGCCAAATAAGTGTGAATTTGTATCTGAGATGCAGCAGAGGGGCTGCTGATTTGAGGGATTGGTTGTGGAAACAGAGGTGGTCAGGTTGGGACTATTTTAGCTGGCATTGGGATTTTTTTTGTTTTGTTTTAAACTGCTCATCAATACCCTTGTGTTTTTTCATTTGTACACACACACCAAAAAAACCCAAACACCTTACTGTTAATTATTAAAACCTGTTTTCCAGTGCCTGTCTCCTTTTTTGGAATCGGATTCCTGATAAATTGTCAAGCCATGTAGCAGCCTTTTCCTCAGCAGAGATGCTAATAAGCAGCTGGGTACTGGTAAAAAAAAAAATCAGTCTCCTTGAAAACTTAAAATTTTAGGGTTTTTTTTTTTTTTTTTTTTTTTAATATTTTTGAAAACTGATTTGGAGTTTTAGACTTACTGGACATAAATTTCCTTTCCTTAGGAAGTGAGACAAATATAGCTTGCTTTTTAAAGTTAATTTGTTTGACTCCATTGAGATGATTTGGCTATGCAAGCATGTCTGGGCTGGCTAACTTTGCAATTCACGTTTCTTTTTTGTTTGCAAAGTGTGCTTTGTTTCTTATCTAGATCAACTTTCTTACAGCTTTCTTGCAAGACATCTGCCTAAAGGTGTGAAGTTGCTTCGTAGTTGATAGTAAAAACTTCTAGAGGTGATCTAGTGGTTAGGACGTTGTCTAGTATTCAGAAGACCTAACTGCTCTCATTCACTCTGAGTTTTGGCAAGTTAATTCAGGTATCTCTCTCTTCACCCTGTCCTTTGAATTTAACTTTAAAGTGCTTAAATCAAAGACAGCTTTTAGATGTTTATATTCTACCTCTGTACATTAAGACATTTAGATATATTTAAGCTGGCTTATTAATTGTGGCTTTATGAATTCATAATGTTCATTGATTATATTTGATCATCTTTAATCAGGATACTAGTGCCTCGGATCAATCTCGAGTAAGATTTTTAGTTCCTCACTTCAGCTTTGTATTTCTGAGCAGACAAACCTATCTGCCTTGCTATCTTCATGGTCAATGGCTGGTAGGTTTTCCTTCATGGAAGAGGACATAAGATGAAAGTAAGTACTTACAATACAATTAAAAGCTTTGGCCTCTCATTTTTTCAGTGACCCACAACCTTTTGCCATCTTTCCGCTAAAGTTAAATGCCTATATTGTCAATTTGCTATGTAAAGTTAGGAAGAAGTGATATGAGGTCTGTGAAAAATTTTTTGGGGAAAAAGACATGCGTGCCCCTCCACCCCTAGTTACTGAAGACCATCTTTAGTTACTCTTGCAGTCTAACATAGTGCTGTCTCAATGATCTCCAAGACCTTAGAAACCAAATGACTATTGGAGGTGGATAATGGGCATGAAAAGGTACACTACTGCTTAAAAAAAAAAAAAAAATTGAACCTCTGCTGTATGTTCTGTGAGTCCCCAGGAGGATGTGTGTGTTCTTCATTTATTCTTCTTGCTACTTATGCTTTCCTGTTTCTGTGAGGCAAAAGAAGAGAAAAATTGACCCTAAGAAATGAATAGTTTCTACCAATGTAGTGAATGGAGTCAGCATGAATGGCAGACACTGTAAGAGGAAAGTAGCATGTTACTAAGAGCCATGGGGTTATCCTTCTCTCTTTCCCACTATTTCTGCAGTTATTGTAAGCAAGGTCTGCATTTTCTGTTAGCTTATGCAAATTAAACAAAATCCCATGGACTGCCTTATAATTTTTTACTACTTGTAAAAAAAAGTGTGGGGGGGAAGTTTTTCCTTTGTTCATTGTTTCCAAAGAGTATTGAACTCTGTCAGCATCAGCCTCCTGAGTTGACTTATTGTAACACTAAAGAAACATAGCAAGCTTGCTTGATACAGCAAGAAAAACCTGTCTGTTTGTATACTTTCAAAGATTATAGATAAAAAATTAAGAAATGTATACCCAGGTATTCAAGTCCATAGGTTTATATGCTGAATAGATCAGTTTATTTGTTTACTGTGTGATCAGAAAGACCGATTTAGTGAAATCTTTCTCTGAAGAAGTGTGACTGTACCGTGTACTGAGGAATTTATGTTCTGGGATTTGAGAGGAGAGTTTAAGCTGTGACAGGTGACAGAGCTCTGGAGGAGTAGGTGTAGGTTTTATGAAGGTAATGGGCAGCGTAGGCCTGCATTTTTACTTTGAAGTAGTTCATTGAAAAAGGACTGGGAAAATGCCAAAAACATTTATGAGCTCCCTGGGTCTTTGAAAGACATACARTCAACTTCCAGGAGATGAGTAATCTTCCCTATGGTGATCCTTGCATAGTTAATGCTCTGCTATGTAGAAGTTGAGAAGTGAAACCTGCCTTGATTAATACTGAATTGTCTGGAAAGTGGTCTTCTCAAGACTATGTATTACCTAAACTGAATAGAAGGTGAGTTTTCAGTGACAAAACTCGTGATTTTTTTAAAACTGTCTACTGACCAGTTATTATCTCAGTGGATGAGGGTCTACAAGGAACTACTGGATGATTTTAGGGCATGTAGTGACTGACATAATGATGAAGCAGGTGCTGATTTCTGGCAATCATTTTTAGTAGCATGCCAGTAATGCTGCTAATGTATACATTGACTGCCAACTATTAACGGTTGTTAAAATCTTTTATCAGTTGATGGTGTTATTGCTGTCTGCTGCCACTAGGTGTTTCCTTTTGCTGCATTCAATTAGTTCTGGACTAGACAGCAAGAAGTTTCTTTTCTGGAATTTTTGGGTTTATTGTCACTAGTGTAACACATTTCAGCAACAGTTGGCAATAGAGAAGAGAAGCTGGTGTCTGGTTTTGAGTGACAGTCAAAAACCTCTTGAATCCAATTTGCTTGTTTTCTGTAATGTAGGTAGTCTAGTGGCTGTCAAAATGGATGACAGCTGTCTCCTCATGCCAGCTCTAATACTCATCTGATCCCCATCAACTACATAATTCAGCTTGCTCAACCAGCAGAAAACTTGCCTAGGTCAAGAAAAAAAAAAAATCACTTGGTTAGTGTGCTGAACTATTTTTCTTCCGAAGAGTCATGCAAATGTCAAAGCTGTTTAGAGAAGGGAAGGAGCAGTGAGAGTGGGGTTGCTTCATCTAGCACTAGGTTGCCATGGGTTTGGATCCACAGTCTCGTGAAATCTAATCCCAAATTACTACTTTCCACTTGATTGTCTTCCTTACTTGTATGAATATTGATTTCTCACCTATTAATTAAAATAATTGCTTCATATTTTTCTCAACCTTCCACTTTCTCAGTTATTGTTAACAGCCGCTGTTATAAACAGGTGTATTATTGTAATAATCTTGTGGGTTTTTTATATGAAAATCATCTGTGGTAAATCCAGGATATGAACCAAAGTGGGGGGAAAAAGCTTATGGTGTATTATGAAAATGGAATAAAAATTCCATTAGATTTAACTATGTTTCTCTAGTGAGTAATATTCTGAGGCTTTAGCAGCTTTTTAGCGAAGGTAACAACCATCAGAAAGTGCAATAAGCAAGGTGGAACACTGATGGTCTAGCAATTACCTTAGGAAATTAATATCTGAAGTTATGCCTAGTTTAAAACCTCTCATTTTTATCTAGTGGTAATCTTTTCCAGTTTTCCTCAAATGTGGTGATTATGTATTCCAACATAGTAATATGATCGAATACAAATCAAAGCCTACTAACCTAAAAAATTAATGTTTTCCTCTATCCAGTTTTCCATTCTTCTGAAAGTGATGGGGTTTTTGGTAATTGTGTGTTCAAGTTCGCAGGCGTACTTTGATTAGCTTTGAAAGCTCTTGAAAGCAGAGTGGTTAGGCTTCAATGAGGGAAAGGCAAATTATTGTCCTGATTTAAAAAAAAAAAAAAAAAAAAAAAAAAACACAAACCCAAACAAAAAAAACAAACCCCACACCACCCACCACCACTCCCAAGCCCCCCAAAACCAACCAAAAAAAACCCCACCCCCCAGGAACAAAATCCAAAACAAAAACAAACAAACAGCTCCCTAGTTAGTTTACCACCAACATGGTAGAGATTTGTAATCCTTAATTTGAAATCAAAGCTTTAGGACCCCACACTGTCCACAACAGAAGTCTTAAATAACTATGTGAGCAGTTCAAAAGTAACTAGTTGGACTAGTTGAGAGAGGCAAGTCACCTTTGTAAATCAGGAAAACTTTCTGATTTTTCTTTTTTCCCAACTTGGGTAAGGTTCTCTTTTTCCCCTCCCCATAAATTTGCTTTCAGAGTAGAACTGGGGGTAGGGTTAGGTGATACAAATTTTCCAGACCGTGGTTTTTGTTTTTTTCCAATAGGCTAAACTTGGCTTTATGGTGAAAATTGACTGCGGTTTTTGTAAAAACATGTAATTAAATGGTGATAGTACAGTTAAGATACATTAAATCTTTGAGCAAGAATATCCAAAATGTAAACAATGTGCCTTTCAATGCTAGGAGTTAAGCACTTAAAGTGTGGGCTAAACTTTTGTATCCCGTTGGATTTATGGGATAAACGATATTTATAAGTTTCAGTTTACAGGCGTACTTCTAAGAATATTAACTGACTGTATGTATAATTTTCATATGAAATAATAACCAATACTTAATGCAGGAGTATTTGCAGTTGATGTTATGATGCTGTCTAGAGGCTTAATTAAAAAGACAAAAGCAGAAAAAATTAATATAAAATATTCATATTCTTTTAAAGTTTGCATTCTAATTAGGGGATATATGATCATGGAGGTACTACTCAAAACAATAAATCCTTTTTCCTGTTAGGCATCCGAGGTGCATAGGCTGAATCTTGGGCTGTAGTTTGACTGCATTTTAGGTGGCACTTCTGCCTAGAAAGAAAAGACCTGTGTGTCCCTAGCTAGTGGTATTTGTTGTTAAGCTTTATTGGTGCAAGCATTTCTGAAGTTGTATGGTAGGGTGGATTAAGGGGACTAATTCAACTAAGAAACAATTTTATTCTGTGTGATCTCTTTATTCTGTTCTGGTCTGTCTCTAGATGTCTCTAGATCTGTCTCACAAATTACCTGGAAACAGTTGTGGCAGCATGAGAGGGTTGGAGGCAGCATGTAGGTTGAAGAGTGAATAAGAGTTATGCTTTTGTATGTATAGCTGTGCCATATTAAACACATGTTAAGCTGTGATCTGGGAGCCTTTATCAAACAGCATTTTGTCTCACTGCTGTGTGAAAATGAAAGAAAAATGATAAAATACAAAGTGCCTTTCCTATATTTTGTATACACAAAGAGATATCCTATTTCTTCTGTGATTATTTTAGAAATGTTTGACTGTACAACCAGACACAGATTTTTATGAGCATATTTGAAAGAGCTACAATGAAGTACCAATCTGGTGAAATTAATGGTATGTTAAACCTCTGCATATGCTCTGTGTTTAATCCTACCAGAAGAGGAATAGTAAGGTCACTCTTCTCAGTGACAGCTTGCCCATAAGGGCTTAACGCACTTTTACTTTTTGGATGAACTTCGTTACCTCAGTTGATTAGTCTCAGTTTCTCTAAGCTCTTGTCTGTGCAGCAAAGGCAAAGTTTTAAAAACAATATACCTTTAAAATTTCATTTTGAAACTATTTTTATATTGCAAGTCTTAGAGGCCTAGACTTACAGCCTGGGAATTTTTTTTTTTGTTTGGTTTGGTTTTTTTTCCACCAGTTAGTTTTAGTATGTGTTTGAAAGATGCTGAAGTAGCTTGAATTGTAAATTATGAAAATGGCCATTTTTAATGAATTATATGTAGTTATGGAGAAAAGTAAAGTTTTTGATTGTCGGAATTGCATCCTACCTTCAGTAAGTATTTTGTCTATTTAGTCTTTAAAATGGTGAAAGCTAACTATGCATTTTTCCAAATAATAGTACTTTTGTTTTTTTTTGTGCAAGAAAGGTGTTGTAATTAATCTGTTAACTAAAGAGAAGTTAGAGGTTTCCTCTTGTTCAGGGTTGAGAAAGCAATGCTGAGGAAGAAGTGGGAAATCTTTCAAATCTCCATTGAAAGTTAGGCATGTAATCTGCTTAAATCATTCTGAAAGTCATACCAATCAATTACCTGCCTCCTTAGGCATCTTAGTGCATCTGTTTATGCCTGGTCAAATAAGTCAGCTCATTAACTATAGCTGATAAAAGCAAATGATTAGTGAATGAAATTGAAAGCCAGTTGTATTTAAATATTTATTTTGCATAATATAAAATTTATTTATTATTATAACTTTAAGATACGTTTGCATTAATTGAGTTGTAAATTCTTTCCAAATACACCATAATATGCATAATAGGCAGGGGGGAAAATTGTTCTACATAATGGAATATACCAATTAATAAACTAAATGGTGTAATTACTTGAATGTTATTAATGGCTATGACACTACCGTCCTAATTAATCAGATGCCTGTATTTGATAGCTGCAAATCAAGGTAAATTATATCAATATGGAAGCACTTGTTTCTAAAGAAAACTACAAAAACAAAATAAGTTTCTAACTCGTAGAAAGGTTAGTTATATAAGAAACCTTATAAGTAAGGTTTCCCAGTATAAATCAAGATTAAATTAAGGGGCATTAATGCCTTTAATTTAATCAGACTTGCTGTATTGTGATGTTATGGTGGAGTAATTTACCTTAAAATGCTTGATTATTCCCCTGCTTTTAAACCAAATTATTTGGTATCTTAAGACTTTTAGTAAGTTTGGTTTTTTGGAGGTTTTTTGGGTTGTTTTTTTTTTTTTTTAAGCAGAAATATCTACTTCTCCAAGACTTTGATTGCACTCATGTTTCTCTGGTTTCCTCCTAAAAACTTGCTCCTTTCCTTTTATTCCCTCATAACTAGATTGAGTTCTTTGTCATTTAAATGCTGGCAGTGTTTCTTCTGATCCTGCCTAAAAAGTTACTCATTACAGCTGCTCTGCTCTCCATCCCCTTCTGTGCTGCTTCATGGATGCCTTCAGAGAGTCTGGATTTGATTGACCTCTGGAGAACTACATAGTCAGTCAGTCTGACCTGCTGGAATTGGTCATCTGCAGGGTACTGCATAAATGAGGATAAATGAGGGCAAGAAAGTACTCCTAATCCAGTACTCATCGCTAAGTGAAAGTATTGAAGYATTTGCAGAGCTGCCCAACAAAAAGGTATCAAGGAATGTCTCCACAACRTGCCTGCCTTAGAAAGAGTCATAAGATGTCGAACACTGGATTTTCTCAAGTTAACCCAGATTGGAAGAATGATATGGTGATGGCTGCAGAAGATCATGTGTCAATCTCTATTTTCTTTTCCCAAATTCAAAGTGATGGAGATGTGTTCTACTGCTTACCTGATTTTCCTGTCATCTCCCAGTCTTTTCTTGTCAATCACCAGGATTTCTGGAGTGAATGTACCTGCTAGGCTGT
This sequence comes from Oceanodroma leucorhoa, assembly GCA_030449065.1. Classification (NCBI taxonomy): domain Eukaryota; kingdom Metazoa; phylum Chordata; class Aves; order Procellariiformes; genus Oceanodroma; species Oceanodroma leucorhoa. Next base: position 5,901,533 of record JASVER010000027.1, on the reverse strand, counting down.
CACTATTTTTTGTAGGTCTTAATGTATCCAGAGTAGAAGCTTAGGACACCAGCAGAAGGGGGAGATAGTCCAGGCTCTACTGTTGCACTTGTCAGGTAGATCTCACAGCATTTGGCTGCATTTTTTCTGAAAACTCAGAACTAATAAAAAATAAAACACATCAGAGTTTTTGCTGATGGTTGCTTAATGTTGCTGCAGTCAAGCAACCTGTAAAATATCTGCTGTTATACTTCTGGTAATTAGATTATATTAGGCGTAATGATAGGTGGTTTGACAACTTCTGTGCAAACTACAACTGATGTTGTAAGAACAGGACAACTCTTTCTTTCGCTTCATATTTTCTACTTTTTTGATACACTAGTATTATTTGATAACCAGTGCTGTGGGATTATCATCACACAGATAATTAACACTGGCCTGGTTGATTCTCAGCTCATAAGACAAGAAATGGCTCAACATAAAAGCCTTTTCTGGCTGCTCTGCACAAGTAAGTTGGTTAGCCAGATATGTAGGTTAAGATACTAAGAATTTCCTTTTCTATTGACCTTTTCCATTTCGGAATTAATTCAGATCATTTTACAATCAGGCACATGTATTCTTTTCTTGCAGTCATAACATGGGAAAGTCTGTTCACATCTTCCGTGAGAGCCATTGCAACACTGTATTCCACAGAGCATTTTCATCTACACCTTTAGACATTCTTACATGTTCCGAGAAAAAAATTGGTGGGCCTGTGGAAATCTTACCAATGATTCATTTTTTTCTTCAATAAAATGAAAGAATCAGTGAATTATGTTTTGTTTTGTTTTGTTTTTTCTCTGTTATCTGTCTGGAGATCAGATTCTGTGGCATCTGAGCAGCTTTGAATGTCTTCTAAATGTGGGAGCAAAAATATTCTCTTTATACTACATATTTTTATGAACTTAATATTGACTTCATCCCAGCATCACATAAAAGAAAATTCCACTAGTATGCCCGCAAGTTCTTTGCAGGGAAAGAACATGTGCAGACATGTAACTGGTGAAAAGCCTTTCTTTTTTAGAAAGACAAATTAAAAACTACAAAGCCCAAAATATAATTGGAGTAAATAATGTGCTAATCAGTACATAATACTTCCGTATTTTAAGGTTGCATTAGGATAAGTTACTTTGATGCACCGTTAATAATAAATACATTCTTTTTTGAAAATAAGCCAATTGTTTGTACACTGATACTTGGGTGATACATAAGTTGATATTGTGACCAACTATAAGAGATTTGAACTCTCATTTTARACTTGGTGGAAATTGTAGAGGGTCACTTAAAATCCAAATATCTGCAGGTCTTGCATCGTACAATTAATGACTTCAGAGAAAGCCTTTTGTAATGTAGGACTCAGTAATATTGGATGTTCTGTTAGAGAGATAACAGAAACCTGTCTAACACCCGTGCTTTGGGGAGCTTGACTTTTTGCCACATGGAGAGAAAGGATTTATGTTTATGCAAATAATGGGATTGAAATCCCCACATGGGGTTATATTCAGGGGGCAGCTGCTGCTTTTACTTATCATAAGCAAGAATAATTGGTGCTTTGGAACTGTACTTGCCTCACAGCTTGCCCCCTGGATTGGGGAAGAGAGAAATCTCTGCCCTAATGTCTACTTAATTGCCTTGACCACAGCCTTTAAATAAACTAAATAATCACAAGTAAATAATTTGGTACCCAAGTAAAGGACTAAATGATAAATAAATTCACAGATATGGTCAGTTATCCCTTCTTGTGATATTGATATAATAATAGTGTAGTTACCTACATAAATTAGGATCTATAAACTTCGCTGTGATTTTTCTGTGGGTTAGTTTTCAAGCAGCAGCTTGAAAAAAATTGAATTAAACATTACGTGGAATGATTTAATTCTAATTTCTATTAAATCTATTAAATGTATTTCAGAGTGTTCACATAGCTCAGATTTTTTATTTAGAGAGATGTGTCCTGAGTGCAATTTTTTTTTTTCCTGACTTCCATGGAGAAGGCTTAGTTCCTTGGATGCTAAGAGTATTTTGTTTCAGAGTTAATCTGAGGCAGTAGAGAGTTTGTACTGTGGTTTCAGACTAACTTTATTGTTTGTATCATAATAAACCAAAGAAAAATATTTGAAAAATAAGGTTGCTGGAATAACACATGGAAGAGAAGGCTGAGTCATGTTTTATAGTCACCCCTTTACCGCCCCCCCCCCCATCTGCGACCAGCTGTAATTATAGAGACAGGATGCCAGCCCGGACAGACTTTTTCCTCCCAATCATAATGGTTGTTTTTACCTTACCCACTCTGATGCTGCAGGACTTTGATTCACGCTGGAATTCGTTTGTATTTGCGTGAAGATAATTCAGTTCATCATAGCTCCATTGTGAGCTAGAGTCCAATTGCATAAATCTTCTTGCAAGATAAGAACTTCATTTTCAAGTTAACAGTTTGAGTAATGGTTTAATTAAATATTAACATTGTTACTGGGATGGAGGGAATAGTTGTTTAATTTCAAACTCTAGAAGGTGTTGAAGAGCAGGAACATTGATGGTCTGTGTTTCAGATTCAGCCTGTTGCTTGTAGTGTGTCAGTAGGTTTTTACTTCTAAAATTTCAGTCCTTTTTCTGACAGTCTCTTTTAATCGCAACAATTAGTATCATTAACATGGTTATTTTCAAATACTGAATTACAAAACCAGGAAATAAAAATAAAACCTGTTGATACATTCTTCAGTATCCTCTTTGATATATTTGGATACTTGGTTTTTGTATAAGCAAATGTTTAGGTAGCAAATAGCCGAGATACTTGAAGATCTTGGCTGAGATTTGCAGAAGTAACTAGTGGTCAGATTGCTGGAGCACTGGAGATTTGCAGAAGTGACTGGTGTGTCATTTCTTGGATGCTTCTCTTGGTGTCTTTATAGGAACTGATTTTTTTTTTTCATGTTGCTGCTTTATTCTTTGAGTATTTGATGTGTTTGTGGTGTGTCTAGTTAGGCACTCCAAATGGTTGGTTATCTTGGAACTCTCACCTTCTACCCGTAGATAAAATACGTGAATGTTGAGCTCTTAATAGAAACTAAATGGTGGCATTACTGTTCAATAGAAGTCTAATTTTTAGCAATGTCATTGTCACTAATTTTTCCTTTTTGTCCCTTTTGCTTTCTTTTAACAAGATCCCCAGTTACTGTAGAGTAAAATGAGAGATATGTATATATATATATAATTTTTTTTTTAATGTGGTAAAAAAAACTCTTACCAAATTGGACTCCAACGTTACAGTTAATACATGCTGGAGGGGCTGGTTGTGTTGTTCGCGGTGGTAAGCCCTAGCCGCGTCCATTGTTTGGCCGGGGTCCTTGGCAAGCTGCAGATGCCTTGGGCCTGCAGAGGGGAAGGATTGRCCATCTACCCCAACAGGCTTTTGTCTAAGTGGGTGCACCAACACCATTTAGATGCTAATGTGATATAAGCTCGCTGTTTTGTACTAGAACTTGACTGCATCTCAGGAATGTGGCCTGTCTGGTTTTATGTTGGTTTCGGCATTAAAAGGGCCTACTGTAATTCATGTCTTCCAATCGATTAAAGCTGCAATCTTCTGGTTTATGGCTTTGATGTGCCAAAGGAAATTGTTGGGGTTGGTGGAGAATTACTTACTTTTTTTGGTTCTGCCAGATCTTACCTGCTGATCTGTATGCTTTTTGTTTGCCATCTACGATTAGCGAATAAAGTAAACTTGCTATGTGAAGCCATATATGGCATTAGCTTTACTGACAGAGTTGAACTTTTTTTTTTTCTTCTGTTCATGTTTGTTTTATGGTACGGTAACTAAATGCTGTATTGTTCCTTTCTGCTTTTCTTGCAAATATAAAGTGGAGTATATTTCTATATCTTTACCGGAGATGTGACAGTTTTCTGTTGTTAGGCTATTTTCTGGTTTAATGGAATACATATTCTGGTTCATGTTTTAGAGGCTGTGAATAAATGAATAACCTAGGCATAACAGGGACATGTTACAATAAATTTAAGTTCTAATCACTGCATCTTAGCAGCAATTTGCTGTATTTTTTGCAGAAAAAAGGGATGTGTGTATGGTGCAAACATGAATTTAAAAAGTAGCCCTGGGAATAACATTTTTGTAGGTCTATTTTGTACACAAATGCAGTACTCATCAGGTTTCCTGTGCTGCACTCCCTACATATTCTTGTTGTAAAATAAAACAATAACTGTTTGTTTTCTCAAAACACATACATTCTTTAAGATTTTTTTTTAAATGTGTTGAATGATAACTTTCTTCAAGATTTCATTACTGTATTAGCTGAAACACATGTGGAGGGAGCATGGAGGAGGAAAACTGTAAATCTAGTTGGACTCAGCTAGCAATTACTTTAGCAGATAAAACGAAATATGCAAATATCTCCTGAGCACTCTAAGGCTGATCTTTGAGACACTGTCTGTATCCCTAGCCAAAAAAGGACATATGATAATTAGATTTTGAAGGACCATGTGCTGTTGCTACAGAGCTAAATATTAAAATGCAAGAAAGCAGGCTACCACATGGCACAACTGATTTTTATGGCAGTTCATGTTAAAATGCTCTCTTTCTATATTGCCTTTTAGGTTACCTAGGGTGAAACAAAATTACAGGCTTGGAGACTCTGGAAAACCTCAGCATCAGCGTTTGAGGTAAAAATGAACATACTGAAGTAATCTTGGGAGTGTCCTTGTTAAGTTTATGGAACTGATTGGAGTAGAAATTTTCATCAAGATCCATTTTGCATTTAAGTTTTCAGTATTGATTTAAAAAAATTTGACTTCAGAATCTCTCTTTTTAGGTCTGGGAAAACTCATGCTTTAGGTGAATGTATCGTGTACGTTTTTTATTTTAGAGCTTTGAGAACATTGTAGATCTGCTTAGATACGGTATTTTTGTTTTAAGTTGTAGTTTTATAGAATGGCTAATATATCTATGAAATTCTTTGTCATGAATGACTACCTTTCCTAATTTTACTTGTATAGCTAAATATATTATTGTGCAATTAAGATGATTTGCATAAAATTTTTACTTTTATTAAAAACACATGTGTTAATGTACTTAGGAATAAATGGTTGTTGCTTTTTCATGAGTTTACTGTATTTGCGGCTTCAAATTGAAACACTTTAAACAAGTTTGAATTCCGATTTTAGGTTTGTTTTCTTTTTACGTTTAACTCAAGTGAAATGAAGATATATGTGCATGGAAAAAGGAGTACACTTATACAGAACATAGTAAAATTATGTAGAACATACTACTTCCGTATTTCTCACATGAACCAGTTATTAACATTAATCATAGTAACCTGTTAAATAGGATTAGGGAAGTACATTTTTACTTGCACATTTAAACTACCAAAAATTAGCTTTTAAATCACTCTTAAATTTTTGTTTCTAGTACTGAACTAAAATAATTCATGTTCAGGGTGGACTTAAATTGTTCATTTTCTGTCAGCAAGTTATAGTGTAGGGTTGACACATTTAAATGTTTATAAGCAACTGAATTGCCACAATTAATTCTGCTATTGTAGTTCCCTTTTCAAACCATTTTCATAGTTGATAGGTTTTATTGTTGTTGTTTTTAAGAGCCGAAGCTTGCAAATTATGTGATTAATCTACAAGCTGATATCATGATGTCAAAATGCAGTTCGGGAAGCATAAACACAGAGGCTGCGGAAATTAAAACGGTAAGACTATGCTTTGTAGTATGGGAGAAGCAGGTTTTTATATATCACTTCTCTGTATTCTCCTATTTTATATTTAAAGCTTCTTTAGGACCATAGAGTAAAGTAACTTCCACGTGTGAGGTTGTAGAAATTTACTGTGAATTTCTTTGGAAAGAATAATGAAAATAGCTACTTTATTTTATCCATAGATGGTTAGATACAGCAATGGCATAGATAAAAAAGATGTTTGTCATGAAACAGCCCATGTAAGTTATGCTGATATATAGTGGTATAATCCTTTTGCTTTAGAGACTTACAATGCTTTGATATTTCTTATGAAGCTGAATATGATTAGAAATGCATTAAGTTTTTTAAAAGTGTGTGTGTGTTTAAATATTTCTTGTGGATTTTATATTCAAATGTGGTTGTGTTGGTGAAATACAATCAATTAAAAAAAAAAAAATGGGAAGAGGGGAGATACGAAGGGTTGGAATTAGAATCGAATTTATATGTTGTTCCAGATAGGAGATACAAAGTAAATGGTGAGGAAAGTAAATGGCAGGTAAATTGCTAAAGTCTTAATTTCAGTAGTATGCTTCAGGTTGAATTATGAGTTCAGCAAAACCAGGAAAAGAGACTATCCAATTAAAGCTACCTAGAAGAAAAATTGATACGTAGTTTGATAACATAGTGAAGACAGAAATGTACCTAGTTTCACTTGTCCTCACCTTGCCTTGCATCTATCTTTTGTCCTCTGTGTTAAGGAGGTAAAGGAAGAGGAATCTGCATAGCACCAGTTCTGCACCACTGATTAAGCAACTACATAGTTAGGACTGTTGCACAGGGCCTTATACACATCGTTTTAAAAAATGAAGCAGTTTGTTCCAGAATCTGGCTGCATGTCTGTATTTGTTGAAGAAGAAACATCCCCTTTCTAAGCTTTTATTCTAAATGCCTCATGTACTGATGTCACTATAGATAGCTAGAAAACTGACTTTTGTTTTCATATTTTATTTCTGTAGTGGTAAATACCCTACAGCCCATGTAAGTTATGCTGATATATAGTAGTATAATCCTTTTGCTTTAGAGACCGTTAAAATGTACAGCAGCATAACTTTGTTGGTGTGGTCTGTGTCTTGTTGGCTCTGTTGATAGAGTTAGAATAATTGCAACAGAAAGTGTTTATTAGGCTTTTGCCTCAAATCCAGGTTTGGTCATACTGGTGACTGAACACTAGATGAAGGACTTAAGGGGTTGTGTGTTTTTCTGAGTCTGCTAAGTGTCATGTTGTACTCCATTTCTCTCCTATATACAGACGTTTAGGAGGAGTCTGCCAGGAATTCCAGCTGTTAACTATATTGTATTGCTTGTAGAAATGCTTCAGAAGCAGCTCGTTCAAATGTAGAGCCTCAATGTAATCTTCATTTAATAAGCTCTTTAATGAAACTTTTTTGAACAGCAGAAAGCAGCCTTTGCTGCTTTGGTATGTCTTGGTATGCTATTAGAGACCAACGTTCTGCTTGTGCTGTGACTGGTTCTGTACCAGAAAAATAGAACAAATAAAATTCTTCTAGTTCAAGATGAACATTCACAATGAATGTGGATGATTGTGCTAGGGAAACTAGGGAAGCTGGTTCTTCTAGGAATGCTTACATTTGATCTTTATAAGCATTTTATGCATTCTGTTTGCCCTTCTTGAAAGGGAACAGATCTGAAATACGATTTTTTTTTTTTTCCCTTTAAGAATATTCTGAGACCAAATATAAAAACTGCTGTTAGGCAATGCATATGGTGAAGGTCTAAGGTCTTTGAAGGATAACAGATAAGGAGTGTCTTGTGCAGCTGTGTTGCTTGTTAAAGATAGCATAATATAAAAGAGATTTCTGATTCATCTTATTGAATAATATTGTTTGACAGTATTTTGTTACTTTAGACCTTCTGGGCCGAGTGATGTCACTTAGAAACTTTGAATTTTGAGTTGGGAGCAGAAATCTCAATGCTTAATTTTCAAAGTATCCTAGGTATCGGCTGCTGAATGRGGGGGGGGAAAAACCCTCTTCCCATGAAAATGAAACTTTTTCACTTGTTTGAGATGTTTGAGTTTTGGGCTTCTTTTTTTTTTTTTTTGTTCCAAATAAAAACTGGCTGCAGTTACAGGAGTAATATTCACAAAATATGGTTTTGTAATGCTTTTGGACTATCACAGGAAAAGTCAAATCCTTTTAAAAAGTATACTTTTAAAAACAGGTTTAGAAATCTGATGATGGAAGGATCTTGTATGTTGACCTCCACTTCAGCAAAAGCAGTTCTTGCCACTGAATGCTTATAGTGTAAGTAAAAGTCACTTTTCTGCAGGCTTGTGCAGTAGTTGGTATGGAACACCCTCAGTGAATATTTTACATTTTGTAAATTAACATTTACATTCATTTTCTACTCTGTATTTTATATTTGTAGTATTTTACGGTTTTCTTTTTATTTGTTCCTCCATTACCCAAGTAAGAATTTTCTGTGTTAGATCTTTCCGCAAGTTAATGTTTCATGTAGCATTTGGACACAAAACTTACTATAAAGAATGCGATATTCAGACTCTTTAGGTGTTCATGTAAGAGAATATTCAAGAAGCAAGATTCTATTCATATTTTTTTGTATAGATTGTGGTTTATTTACTTTAGAGTAAGTGGTTTGGGTTTGTTTTTTTTTCCTACCCCTTGAGGCTAACTTTTTTGTTGGCTGATGCTGAGACTGTTTTTAGAGAATAAATTAGACATTCCTGGACAAAGATGAAAACCTACAGCATTAGAAATAATTTTTGTATCACAAGGATTATATTGGGTACAAATTTACAAATCAGCGTTGATGAGGAAAGCAGATGAAATACGTTGTGTATGGCAATAATAAATTATTGTTGTTAATAGGAGATAGTTATAGTTTTGCATTAACTTGATACGAATATAACGCATACTATGCATGCGAATGGTGGTAAAAACTTGAAAGATGCATCCCCAGGGCTCTAGTTCTTCTCTGTTTACTTCAGTGTCATTCCATAAATGTTTTAAACAGTCCTTGGAGCAGGACTAGATCCRGGATGTCTTATTCCAGGTGAGTGCCCTACTTGGTTTGGCTTGTATTCCTTAGTGCAGTAAACCTTGACATTTTTTTGTGCATCAAGGGACTGCTTCAACTTGGATACAGTCCTGTGGCTGAAAAACCTACACCACAGTTCCAGAATTATTGTAGACTGGAAGAAACTACTATTAAATGTTTCTGGCTGTTCATTCCCAACCTCGTGTCCTTCTGAAATAAAGTTCTTTAAATGGTAGAACAAAGGGTTAGTTTTAGCTCTGCAGTTCACTGTCTGTTCACATAAATGTGCGTTAAAGTAAGGACATCAAATTGTGGATTTTGCTCTTAAAATTATCAAGATTGATGGCCATAAAACTGGACCTTTCAGTATTATTTTAGTAGAACAGATAAGCTTGGGCACTGTGCTGCTTTGTCCAGCTTCTGTAACCTAGTCTACAGCCACAGGAAGCAGGACTTGTTTCCTGTGTTTCTCCCTCCAGATTTGGCTTCAGCAAGTTCTTACAGTTATTTGTTCTATCAATTTTCAAAATAACGGAGTTGATAAAGATCTTAGCAGGTGTATTTGTTACTCACACTGGCTGAGCAGAACTAGTTTGTTTTTTTTCTGCTTCCCTGTAAGCTAGTTTCAGTTAGCTAGGTTCAGTTGAATTCTGTCCACAGATTCTGAAAACATGTACTTACATCTCAAATGTTTCCAATTTACAACCTGTTCTTCAAGTAGATGAGTGTTTTCCCTTTTTATTTCTAGATGGTCCTGTACTGCTTTTCTTTTATTGAAGAAATTGGTATTTTTCCTTGCTATTGAAATAGAGACTTAGAATGATACAATTACTTCATTATTCTGGCTTACTCCCGTAATAACGTTGACATTGATCTTGTCAGATCCTGTATACTTCCAATACAAATAATACAAAGGAAGGCCAGGACTAGGAAACTTTAGCACAACAGGAAGTAGCATTGATGGTTTAGGGAGGAGAACTTTCTCTTTTTACCTGAGTTAGCGTACAGTGGGAGGGAATTTAAAGCTATTTCAAGTGAGTTCTGCCTCATGCGAGCTTAACTCTGTTATTTTGCTTATTAATTGTGCAGTTTATCATAGCTAAATTCTTTTTTTTTTTTTTTTGTCAGATTGCAGGGTAATAATGGTATGGTTAACAGTGGCGGGCAATGCTGTTTTGCTTGTGCTTACTTTTCAAGTTACAAATGTGCGTGTACTTCTTCCTTTGCACTTCAAAGGTTTTTTTGAGAATACTTTTTGATCTCGATGAGATGATTGTACTTTAGGGCAGGTCTTTCATGAAGATACACAGAAACCAAAATTGTAGTTTAGAGTGTATGTTGTTTCACAGCTCTTCCAGGTCAAGCTGGAACCTTGCGTAAGTATAAATCCCCTTGCTGCTTGCAGTGGGGTGGCTAACGTAGTATCACTGTTGTGAAGTGTGTAGCAAAGGAAATATGTTTATTTGTAAATATTAGATCCTATGCTTGTTTTTTATTAGCAGTCTTCTCAAAGAAGTTTGGTTTTCTTTCCTTAATTCCCTCCTGGTGATGTGATATGTTCCCAAGGTTGTACGTATAATTTGGAAAAGAAACACAAAATAGCTGGAACAGTAAACAAAGAAGAGACTCTGCTGATCTAAAGTGATTTATAAAACTGAAGTGGCTGGGCTTAGATACAGGAATGATTGGGGAATCAACCTTAACTTTTATTATGCAAAAGGTTTGGGTTTTTTTCTTGATCCCGTCTAGCCTTGAGCAATTATGATGGCTGTGAGCAGGTCTCATTTTAAACAAAGCAAACACTAATTGTGTTTCCACATGACTTGCTTGCTATATGTAAGTAGAGAAACATGCCTGAGACCATTTCAGTGAAATATTGTAGTCATGATAAAGACTTTTTTGTTCTTCAAAGGATTTTTTTTGTATGTGTTACCAACCAGAGTGATACTTATTGGAATATAAAAGAGAAGCTAGATATATTAAAGGGGAGCTTCATCTATAAGCTTGGCGGGGGGGGGCAGGTCAGGGATGACACACCTTTCCCTACGTTTTCTCCCTTCTCCCCTGCTCTCATACACCTAAGGTGTCAGTTCATACAAAAGCTTCACTTATGTTACCAGTGCCCAGAGTTTCCAGATGCTTTCTACCAGTGGCTGGGGAAGATTGTGTATCATGCTACTGTTCTTGCCATGTGACTGATTTAATTTGATTAACATCAGTACATTTGATGTGCAAATGCTCAGCAGATCAGAATGTCGAGGATTATCATCTTTGCTACATGCAACTGTATAGCACATACACATCTTTCCTGCTGCTTGCTTCCCGTGACCCAGAGCTGTGGAGTCCCAGCGGAGGAACAGCCATGAAGCCACTAGTTCCAAAGAGGGATTGAACCAAAACATCTTTTAGTTGTGCCAGATTTGAACACTCTATATTAGAACAGAACCTGCATCTGCTTGTATACATTGTTTGAAATGTATAAAAACAATTTAAAAATCTACAGGAGTCGCTTTGTATTATAACTGAAATGAGTAATGGTGTATTACTGATTTTATGATGTGTGTAGACTATGTTGTTTTCTGTTTGCAGCTAAATAAAACTATATTGATCTATTTTATCTACTTAGATAATCTGAAAGACAGGCTGAAACGGTAGCTTAGGTTACAGGACTGAAAAAGTAAATGAAAAGATTTGCATGAGTTTGGAGATTAATTTAAAAGTAACTGAAGAAAAATCAGATAAAATGTCAAGAGCATTCTTTAGTATGTCCTGTGAAAATGTACTTTTTTTTTTTTTTTTTTTTTTTTTAAAAAAACATTGGAATAATCTTTTCTTTCTGGAGTCTTCTCACCCTGACAGTTTCAGTGAGCTGTGAAGCTCAAATTAAAATATTAGGGAAGATTCCAGCAATATCAACACTTTTTTTTTTTTTTTTTTTTTTTTTTCCTAAAGAAATAGTGTTTTTGATGGAGGGGAAAGTACATTGATTGGTGAGCCAAAGACCAAGAACTTACGTTTACCTTCTTTCACTAAGTAGCATTTACTACTAAATGTTTGTCTTCAAAAGAGAAATCATTCTTTATAGTGGAATAGAACAATGCTAATTCAACTTAACCACACTGTACTTCAGGACTCCCCCTACCCCTTTGGAAAAAAACTGAGACAAAGCTTTATCTCTGACTACTTTCTATAAAGTGGTATTACTTCTGCATGAATCTGCAAGAGGAGTGGTCATGTAATTCAATGTATTGTCTTCTCTTTATTTTACAAGATATATCCGAGATGAAAAACTAGAGAGAATTGGTTTGATGTCTTTTGTCAGAGCTTCCCATAGTTATTTAATATTAGTTAAATTAGAATATAGATCAGTGTTTAGACATGGCCCAAATTATAATATTTAACTTTAAAATGTGAATATACAACAAAGAGCTACAATGTTTCATTAGTTTAAAACTATGGTAAATAAAATAAAATTTCATCTTGGTATAAAAATAAACGAATACTTTTTTTTAAATTGTACTGCTTTATTTGTAATATCTCAAAGCAGTTATTTCTTATAATCATTAGTGGTTAATATTTTCTATTAGATACCATATCATACTTTTCTCAGGGTTTTTTTTCCCTACTGCACATTTGCAGAATTTAACCAACTTTTCTGTTGTATAGAAAAGCAAGGACATTTCTATGCAATAGGCTGATAATTAGCTTTTCCTTATGTATTTCTAATGAATGATTAAATTTTGAAAGCATTGTCAATTATATGYATTTCTCATTTTGAAATTGATGCTAAAATTAATGTAGAGCATCTAGGAATTCTACAGAAAAATAACTTTTGAAAACATTGTTTTGTTGAATAGGGTATGTATCTGATTTGAAGGGGGCGGAAGTATTCAAAATTTCTTGATTTGATGCATATGTTTGTATTATACTTCAGCAATATTTTTCGATATCGTCAGGCCTTAATCAGTTTCCCTGGGCAAGGTAGAATAGATTTTTTTTTTTTTTTTAACCTTGATCATTCCTGACAGATAGCAAACATTTTTAAAACCCCCCAGTGATGAGGACTTCATACCCTTAGTAGGAGGGTGTTTTCCAGTGCATAATTGTCATCAAGTTGTGAATAGTTTGTTTGTTTATCGATTAAAATATCTTTCTGGAAATTGGTGGTTAATCTGATAAGGGTCTGTTTCTCCATTAGTCCTTATCAAGAGCTATCAACAATTATTTATAATACTTCTGCCAGTTCCTTAAACCTTATCAGAATCTGTTGATTTGAAAATACTGAGGTTCTTGTGTAGTTCCTGCTCTTTTCCCACTGATGAGAATAAAATTCCTGTTATGTGTGTGTATGTAAAGCTTTAACTGGTCATGGGGACTTTTTGGTTGGAAAGAGAAATGGAAAACGTGATACCTATTTATGCTGTGCTCTAGAAAATCAATCTTCTTCTTTCCTGAAGTAAAGCTAAAACAGCTTTATCTTTTAAAATTTGTCCTTAAAGATATTTTAAATGGGATTCTGTCAGAACATAAATGGGACTTTATTTGAAATGTATGTACGTAAATCCAAATGCCTAGAATGAACTTTGCCCCGTAAATTACAGTTCCTTTTGAATTTCTTTGGTACTTTGATAAACACRCATATTTAAGTGGAAAGGTACCTGTAAATTTAAAATTAACATTTTCTGCTGAAAATAGTATGAGATTTACTTACTGGAAGTAAAATCAAGTAATGTCCTTTTCTTAGAATAAATTTTCTCTTCTTGCTTTATATTGTGACTATATATAATACTGTTTCTTTTTCTTCTCATAGTAGGCTGTGCTGGAACAAAAATGCAATGAAAGAAACACTGGATGAATGAATGAAAAGCCCTGCTTTGCAATCCCTCAGCATGGCGGGACTGCAGCTCATGACCCCTGCTTCCTCCCCAATGGGTCCATTTTTTGGACTACCATGGCAACAAGAAGCAATTCATGATAACATTTACACGCCAAGAAAATATCAGGTACTAGTGATAATACTAATACAGTAATGTCAGAAAAAAGTACAATTAAATCCATTAACTTAATAGAGAGAAAAAACAAGCGCAGCTGGAGAATGTGCAGTGTTGCACACAGTCTAGGCATGTCTCTCTCACAGCTCCACCTGTTAGGAGTTAATTGTGTCTCTTTTTCGTTCTACATTTGTGATATCCTCCATGCCCTCTTCTCAGTTTGCTCTAACGAGCAGAACAACTTTTAAACTGAGTATTCTCTTGTTGCTCTTCTGCAGAATGCTGTTAGGGACAAATACAGTAAACATTACACTGTGCATCTCGATTGTATGCATACAATCATGTCTCCTTCCCCTTCTGACCTTCTGTCTTCTACATGGTAAATCTTGATTTTTAGTTCACATACTGGTCAAAGCAGCTCAGTAATGTCAGAAACCGCATCAGAGCACTCTGATTTTTATTTTGTTATGGAAAGCTATTTCTGAGTTCTAGAATTTTGGTTGTCTTTGCACTGCAGAGGCCTGACAGCTAGTATTTGGTTAGTATTACTGAAGAGCTTAGATCACCTTGAGCTAATATACTTGCTTTATTTGGCTGAAGTGATGTATAGTTAGATTTAAAAGGTATAGCTTCTTTCTTCACACAATGTATCTAGCAACAGAATCATCTATTAAAAACATGTATTTAGAAAGCTACTTAAAATAGCAGCAAATTGTGATACTAAAGGGTGTTAGATTTAGAAGCTAGACTATATATAGTGTATGTTAATACATTGTTATGAAAGAGACGTGTTAATTCTATGGCACTGGAAAGATCTCTAGAGACACTGCTGACTTGTCTGTAGTTTATTTACCACTTGTGTTGGTTTTTTTTTTGTCAGCTTTTTCACTGCATTGCTGCAAGTAAGGACATTATTATTTTTTAAACCTAGGTTGAACTGCTTGAAGCAGCTTTGGATCATAATACAATAGTCTGCTTAAACACTGGCTCAGGGAAGACTTTTATTGCAGTACTACTCACTAAAGAGCTGTCCTATCAGATCAGGGGAGATTTCAACAAAAATGGAAAAAGAACTGTGTTCTTGGTCAACTCAGGTAAGGGGAAGGTATACTAAGTTCCTAAACTTGCTGCTAGTATTTCTGTGAAATATTCCTTAATAGAAGTTGTGTGAAAGCAAAGCTGGGAGAAACTTTTGCATAAAGTCTTCAACAGCAAGGATGCTAAACTGATTAAAGAATGTGATACCTTTCATCTTTTGCTTATAATCCATTTAATACAACCTGTTCATCTGTATGACATCTTCTGTTCCCTGGTTTAAAATTAAGACATTGAATCTGAAGTGCGATTTAGTTACCAATCTGTTTCCTTGCTGCGGTTTTACATGGAGGCAGTTGCCATGTACACCTGGTTTAACATTGGTCTACACTATATTATGAAACATGGTGCTAGGTGATACGACACACATCTTGAAAATTAATGTTTGAAAAGACCTTTATGTGATTGAGATTTTTCATATTTTTTTCTTAAGCAAATCAAGTTGCTCAGCAAGTGTCAGCTGTCAGGACACATTCAGATCTTAAAGTGGGAGAGTATTCAAGTTTAGAGACAACTGAATCATGGACAAAAGAGAAGTGGAGTCAGGAGTTCTCTAAGCATCAGGTAATGTATTAAGTATAAACTATAAATATAAGCAGAGCCTACGGTAAGTTAGGCTTGATCAAAAGTTTGCACTTTCCTTGACGCTTTTTTTTCCCCTTTCAATCTAGGTTCTGGTTATGACATGTCATGTTGCTTTGACTGTTTTGAGAAATGAGTGTTTATCCCTGTCAAATATTAATCTTCTGGTGTTTGATGAGTGCCATCTTGCAATCCAGGATCACCCATACCGTGAAATTATGAAGGTGGGTTTCCATTGCTTGAATGTTTTGATACTTGGTTGAGGAGGAGGATTCAGGTGGGAGGGCTGGAGAAGTAGGAACCRTTTAAGGCAGCTTTTGCTACCAAGGAAAAATTCAGTGGAACCATATTTTAGCATGTTCTGGGACTGTGAAATTACTGTAATGAATTAAGACTTCAGTGATGATATGAGATAGAAAAATAGTGTATTTACCGTATTTTACAGTGGGGATTAAAGAAAAAACTGGCATTAACAGAGAAGAGAAGGTAAACTTATGGAATTGGGGGAATTTTGTAAATTAATTGATAAAATATTTGAGTTTGGGAATGGGATGTACTAATCAGTTTTTATTATTTTTTAAATATTGATTTCTAACAATGTTTGTAGGGCTTTTTCGGGTTATTCTTGGCTCCTTGTGGTATTTGGCTTGTACAATATGAGAAACCTGTATAATAGATGTCTTCCCAAATCTCTCTTCAAGTTTAACCAGAGCATGTATCTTTTATTTTCTTGGATGACACTTGAGTTTTTACATGGTGTGGAAGTATTATGATATGTGTGTTGTAAATGTGGCAAGGATAGTCTGTGCAATGTTAACTGTTTATTTCTTTMTATTTTTCCACATTGGAAATATTTACCTTTAAAGATGATTGCTGTTAAATGTTACTAGATTTCTGGTTTTAACTTCCACTCAGWAGAATAGAAAATATTCATTCAATGTTTGGTTCCTTTTCCAACACCTGCTATTGAAATGCTAGTTTCCAACTAAGCATCTAAGTTTGCAGTCTGCTAGCTTGATGGTAGATTTGCAGGATAACTGTCCTAAGGTATTTCATTCTCTTTTACTTCACAGATCTGTGAGGATTATCCATCATGTCCTCGAATCTTGGGATTAACAGCTTCCATTTTAAATGGGAAATGTGACCCTGCTGAGTTAGAGGAGAAGATCCAGAAACTGGAGAAAATTTTAAAGAGCAATGCTGAAACTGCAACTGATTTGGTGGTCTTAGACAGGTATGTTGTACAATTATGGCTTTTAAGTTGATGCCTGCGTTTTCATTTTGGATAGAGGAATAAATCAGTAGAAATAGTTCCTCTTTTAAATTTTAGGAAAGTTTGTGTGTATGTGATGCCATTACTTCTGTTTGGGGTGGGGCGGGAATGTTAAATTGCTTTTTGAGTAACCAGTGTTGAAGTACATCTTTCCTTAAAGGTAAGTACAAAGGCTGATTGGCCTTGATATTCAGAGATTTTCAGTAGTTGTTAAAAAAAAACAAAACAAAAAAGACCCAACAAAACAACTAAAAAAAAAAAACTAAAACAAACCCAAACCCAAACCAAAAATACCAACCAACCAACCAACCAAAATCCCAACACACCACCAACCTAGAAAATTCACATTCCACAACATGTTTCTGAACTTGTAAAATGCACCATCTTATGTTTGGAGAGTAACGTTCATGTTCAGTGTATGCCATAATGTTGCTGTTTAATTCAGAAAAATGTTGCAACATCCACAGTACAAGATGTTTTTAATGCCAGAAAAGTTGCATGATCTTTGGCCCCTCCACCTCCCCACCCCCCTTCAAATGAGTAGCCTGGATTTAGAGGCCGATGAAAGACAGAGGGAGATGAGAGGAAGTAGTAAAAAACTATTTAATATAGCAGAGCAAGAGGGCGTTTTCCTCTGTGTTCTTACAGAATGTAGAAACCTGTGAATGTTGTTTAAAATAAAGGTGGTGGTAATGTGATGATTTGATGTAGAGGAAAATTAGTGTGAAATGATTCATATGTAGCATGTTTTCTTGCACCAGCTGTACTGTGTTGTATGAACTGAGTTTCAGACAAAGATAGTTTTTTCATGTTCTGAAACAGATGTTTTATGGGTGTGTTTTTTTAAATGCATTTTCCTGAACTTGTGTGAACCATTTGCTTTTAAGAATTTCTCTACTCATAGCTCTGCCATTCAAGAACAGCAATTACTTTACTCGTGTAAGTGTGTATATATAGACCTAAATTCACATTATGTGGATCATATTTGTTTGGCATATCAAGAGTACACTTTGGAAAACCAAAAGTGAAGATGGTGGTCAAGTAAATTCAATTTGCTTTGCCTTAAATTTTCCAATATTTGAAATGAAGATAGTGATATTAACCTCCTTTTTAGGGAGTGTATTAGAAGGAAAAGTATTTCAGAAGGTAGTTTAGTATTTGAGGTGGTAGAGGTTTTTTTACTTTAAAGTATTTAACTGTGTAACTATTTATTATTAAATCATGGCGGGGAAAGAAATGTACTTGAATACACTATATGTTGCTATTGTTATTTGCTGTATAGCCTTAACAGACTGTAATAGATCTGACTTTCAGAAGCTGTGTTTAACTTGATCTTTGCCCTCAATTAAGATATACTTCTCAGCCGTGTGAGATTGTTGTAGACTGTGGACCATATACTGACAAAAGTGGGTTGTATGGAAGATTATTAAAGGAATTGGATGAATCACTTACTTTTCTAAATGACTGCAACATATCTGTACATTCAAAAGAAAGAGATTCTACATTAATTTCTAAGCAGGTAAGGACATTAAACTATGTGAAAAACATGGGGAATAGAAGTCTTACTACTGTTTTTCTTTGCCATGTATGTTACATTACTGAAACTTTTGAAGCTAGCCAGCCTAAAGTATCTGAGCAAAAAGACTTCTGATTTTTGCAAGTCCCTTCATAAATGAGTGGAGCTTGAAAGTCAACCATTGATTAGAACTTCATCTGGTTAGAGAATCTTGTGTTCAGATTTGCTTAGGGCAGTAAAATAATTCTGCACCCTGATGTTGTGGGTCCTTATTTCTGAAGTCAAGAATTTGATGTCTTCATGACCTTCCGTGTCCTTTGAATAATTCAGTACAGAAGAGGAAGTAATGCCTCAGGAAGTGTTTGGAAAAACTGTACCCAGGTGTATTAAAAGATGATAAAGTAAGAATTCAGGCAAAAATTCCAGCCATAGATCTACGATTTCTACAATTTATCTTAGAACAATATTGGACTAGTGCCATACCTTGCTGGAATGGAATTTGGACCTCAAGCTTGCCCCTACCTTTCTATGTGTTTGCCCCTATGTTGTCATCCGAGATGGCRGAGTCCAGAAGGCATGGTGTACTGAGCAGGGACCTGTCACACGTGGGGTCTGGGGTCCAGGCAGCTTTTTTTCCCTCTTGGGCTTTGTGGTTTGGAATTGCCTCCTGAGGTACAACTATGTAGGTATGTAAGTCTTTGTTTAACAAGAAGTCAGTAATGAGTCACACTTCTGTAATAGTCCATGGAGAAGTTGGAGAACGTATTTCTTTCTTCAGCCCAAAGTATTCCAGTTCCCTTTAACATTCTTAGAAACCCAGCACCCTGACGCTGTCCAGAGAAAGATTATTTGGGCCAGAGGGAAGGATGACACATAAGGCAGCCTATCACGGCTGCATGGGAAAAGGAAGTCCTGGTTACTTTAGTGCTAAACTTAAAATGTAACAGGCTAAAATATATAAGGAATACTGGCAGCTGGGGGCAATCCCCAGGATTTGCATAGTCCAGAAGAGTGGATTAACTGCTATGCTTCTAATGCAGGTAACCCTCTGTGCTTGTTTTCTGATCCAGTAGCTCTCCAAGAAGATGGAGGCACCCATATTAAGAAAAAAAAAAAACCAGTTTTCAGCCTGAGGTGCCTTTTGTCTTGGCACTGGAGAGCATCAAGCCTCTATGTGCAGTTACAATTAGTTTAGATAAATTTTGCCCTTAATTAAGTCTTACAGCTAATAAACTTCAGGGAGGGTAGTGTAAAGAGGATGATAACCTGTTCTCTGAGTAGTCTATAGGTCTCCCTATTCCACCCACACATACAAACCCCTAATCTTTTTCCTTTAAGAGGCTGGACTTGCTAAGATTACCCTGAGGCCACTGTACAACTTCCTACATACTTTTGAAACCCTGGCAAGTATCAGTAACAAATAAAGTAAAAATGCCCAGTAAAGTGTTTATTTTATTAGATCTATGTTAAACATAAAGGGTAATAATTTCTGCTTTGTTTATCTAGCTGCCTCAAGAAGTATTCTCCTTTTTAGCAGAATTATCTTAAGGTAAATTTTGAATTACAGTTCCACAAAATTGTAAAATATTCTTTAAACTTGTTTTTTTGAGATTCAGAAATGTACAAAGTTCAAAGTTTAGTTGTAGTAATTTAGGGGGGAGGGGTAAACTTGCTCCATTAGAAACACCAAAGTTCCCACAGTCATCTAAATAGCAAAAGCAGACTTCTAAATATTTTTATAATARAACAATTGTCATAATCCTTACAAAGATAATGCTATATGAGAAACAAGATCCCAGTCTTAAATGAATAGTTCAAGAATATACTCTTTGAACTGATGTTTGAATTCATTTGTTGTAGATATTGTCAGACTGTCGAGCTGTGTTGGTTGTTCTGGGACCCTGGTGTGCGGATAAGGTAGCTGGTATGATGGTGAGAGAGCTACAGAAGTATATCAAACACGAACAAGAGGAGCTGCACAGGAAATTTTTATTGTTTACAGACACTTTCCTAAGGAAAATACATGCACTCTGTGAAGAGCACTTCTCGCCTGCCTCACTTGACCTGAAATTTGTAACCCCAAAAGTAATAAAGCTGCTTGAAATCTTGCGCAAATATAAACCATATGAACGGCAGCAGTTTGAAAGTGTTGAATGGTATAACAATAGGAATCAGGATAATTACGTATCTTGGAGTGATTCTGAAGATGATGATGAGGATGAAGAAATTGAGGAGAAAGAGAAGCCAGAGACTAATTTCCCATCTCCCTTTACTAATATTTTATGTGGAATTATTTTTGTGGAAAGAAGATACACAGCAGTTGTTCTAAATAGGTAAAGCTTTTTATTTAAAAAAAATTTCATTTAAAAAAAGAGGCAGACTCAGCTGCCAGCACATGAATGTTAATATTATGAATATGTAGGGGATTGTCTTGTATTTTCAGAACCCTATTTTAAAGTTGGTTTAGGAGATCATACTGGATCTGCAAAAATAATAACAAAAAAAAAATGATTCAGGCTGAGTGTATATGGGGTGGATGGGAAGAGCATGTGTCTTTGAAAATTGTACTCAAGGGCTTGTTTTGGACCTGAGTTTGTAATGTGATTTCTTTAGAAGGCAAAATGTGAAATACTGTACTTAACCTGTAAAATAGCCATATACTGATTTGTCTTAATCTGTCTTTAAATTTGTATTTGCAATGGTGCTGGAAACTTCTCTAACCTACTGAGTGCAATAYTTCTGGAAATTTTACCATTACCTTACTAAATCACATTATTATATGATCCAAGTCTACAGAAAATCAAATTTGCCCTTGCACAAATATCTCTTAAGATTTACCAGTACTACTTTAACAGTTGGTGTTTATAAAATACCTATTCAGTTAAACACTAAGCACTTTCTTACAGTCTCCACCAAGAAAAATATGAACCCTGGAATATTTGCCAAGATACACTTTGCAATGCTCTAGTTCCTTATCAGTTCTTATTCCTGAATGTGATCCATGTTAGTTACACATAAGTTTAACATAATTGTTAAATGCTATTTGCCACAAACCATGAATGACATCTGATTTATTCACCTATCTTGATTTTGGGTTTTTGGTAGGTTTTTTGATAGTGTGCTAAATGTCCTGTGCGATGTTTATTGCATTCTGGATACATCTGAATCTGACCCTTCTGTTGTTACCTTTTTGCCTGAGTCAGTAGTTTGAGTGCATAATATATTCTTTGATCTGCAGAGTTGCCTGTGTGTTTTTTGTGAACTTAATCTTTTTTTTCTTTGCCTTTTTTGCGTTTTTAAATATGTTTGTGTAAATGTGCAATATGGTGCAAACTAAGCCATTCAGTGAAAGGGTCATATTCTGTTAATAACCCCTGAAGAAATAACATTAACAAATTCCGATAAATTTTTACTGAGCTGAAATGAGTATTTCATTATCCTACAGGGAGTGAACAGAATTGTTAAATTGTTTTTCTTCTCTGTTAAGTTATGAATGTGATTTAAGTGACACTCTTTTTCCACTGTGCGTTCCTGTAGACTGTGATTTATGCACTATACTATATCCTCACTGCTGTTGAACCTGACAGAATATGATGTCTAGATCAAATAGGTAACCAAATTCTGCCATCTTTAAGCTTTAGGCACCTTTGGTACAGGTTATTGGCAGCAAAAAATAAAACTATATGTAACTTTTTATCCACTTCTGAAAGTTGCCTRTCAGACTCTCAGAATGCTGCTTTATCTCATGTAACACATCTGGTCTCAAAATATGTGGATGATCAAGAGCTGAGCTGTTGGACAGAAGACAGAAAGCCTTCAGTGGAGAACCTCACTGYAGGCTCACTTCAGTTGAGTGGATTTAGTTCAAGGGCCTCTGCTGATTATAGCTATACTTATGCTGTATATACAGGTGAAAAGACTGTCTCCTGAATAAGAAAGTCATGAGTGTTTGAGTTACTATATCAAAACCACTCAAGCTTCCAGTAATCCCGTATGGATGGTTAAACAGAACTAAGTTAAAGCAGAAATATCATCTTTCTTAAAATATATTTATTATGTTAATATTTAGAAACTAGAATCCCATTTTATGAAGTCCATAGTTAATGATGACTGAGGAAGGGCAAAATTCATGGCATGTGTTGTACTTCCTGGGAGAAATGGGAGGGAGTTTTCTCGGAAGCAGTAATTAGAGCTAATCTCTTTCTTTAGAGATCTTTAGCAACAGCCACTGCACATATTGTAAATACTACATATTAGAAAAACCAAACAAAAAAAAAACAACCAAAAAACCAAAAACTGCAGCTTATTCTTTGATTATTATTACACACAACTGATGAAAGCTCCTTTTCAGAAGAGAAAACATTTTCTAAAGCCCAGTTTCCTTCCATTTTCATTGCGGTGCCTCTCAACTGCCTTAGAGAGGGGTCTGAAAGCAGAAATTTTTGTATCTATTTGAAAAACTCCACCTGTTACCTACCACTAATAATACTTTTTTTAACTGCAGGGTTGAAGTCTTGAATGTTTCTTAAGAACTTGCCAAAGATGTGCACAGTGAAATGTTTATTCAGATGCTTTTAGTTGTCCATTTCTGTAATAAGTGAGATACAGTAAGGATGTTTGAGATGCTTAGTAGGTACTCAAACTGAAGCTATATGACTTGACAGAAATGGCATGTAGAAAAAGAAATACAAAAAAATAATTAGGGTTTTTGTCTAGTTATTAACCCATACTTTCTTAGTAGAAATGAGAATCCGTTTAGCCTTGAACTAACAAATGACATGCATTTTAGTACAGGAGGATCCTTCTAGTCTGCTTCTGTAAGGATGCCAAGCTATTTGTCACTTTTCCATTCTCTTGCCTGTAGTCCCTGTTCATTCCAGTTTTAACAGATTGAAAAGGAGGGAAGTCTTCAAGGTGTTTTATGTTGCCATAAATCCTGTTTAAAACAGCCATCAAGTGAAGGGGAGAGACTTCAGTAGTTTTGCAAGAGTAGAAAGGGCAGGGACAACTTTGCCATTTTCCATCTGGTTTGGCAGCAGCTCGCTGGGCAGGTGGTAGGCGTGTAGCTGGGGACTGGCACAGCACCCATCTTCTTAAACGTGAGGCAGAACTGCTAGAGATGTAATTGGGAAAGGTTTGAATTACTGTTGGAGGTATACAGAGACAGGCTGTCCTTTGGATATGAGGAGCACCTGGTGATGGACGTGATGGGTATGCTATGAGCAAGGTGGTACTGGGATGGCTATAGTGAGACATGCAAGGGATGTAATTTTTTGTATGTGATCCCTTGATTTTTATTGGCTCTGCTGCTCAAAAACCTGTTATGGTTGAGAAGTCCCAGGTTCTGTCCATGCTGAAAATGGATCAACTAAGGATGCTACAGCATAATTACTTTGATTGCACAATGTAATTATCCTTTTAAATCCATAAATGCCTAGTTCTAGAATCAGTGCATTATTTATATAAGCAATTTTCTACTTTGTCTGTGAAATCAAAACACTGCAGAAGCCAGCCTTTTCTGCTTCTATAACCTAAAGAAGGACATAGGGGAATAAACTGAGAGCGTGGATGATCCTCATCTCTCTGTTCAGTGTTTCTTTTAAAGAATTGGATTAAATCCTCCAATTGTAGATACATTTGGGTTAATTTCAAAAATAGTAAACATCTCGCTGGGTAGGCTGAGCATCAGTCTTCAGAAAAACAGGTCAACATTTTGTCATTAGTATACCTGAACAGAATATGTATTTTAAAACATAGATTGTTATTCTCCTTAATATTAACTTAAAAATTAACACCTTATGTTGAAGCAGCATACTTTGAGGGAGCAGTTACGGGTCTTTCTGCTAAAATCAGTCATCATTTACAGAAAATGAGATTAACTAAACTGGTTGTGAGTAGGGTGCCTTAACAACAGGGAGCCTTAGAGTAATAAATTGGTTTAAAAATATCTGGTTTTCCCTTGATATGTCTGAAATGTGTGTGTTGCATGCACACTCACGCTGTGTATGTATGCAGTCTGTCTTTTATTATCCTTACAGAGGTTTTCAATAGAACTAGTGTTTTTAGAGAAGACTATGGTCAGTTTATGTGTTAGCATGGCTTAATTGTCATGCTCCATTTTTTTCTTTTAATGTAGGTCTTGCAAACAAAAGATTGTGTTCCGTTTTCTGGGTTGTGTGACTTCTAAAAACGCATGTCATATTTTTAGGTTGATAAAAGAAGCTGGCAAGCAAGATCCAGAACTGGCTTACATCAGTAGCAATTTTATAACTGGACATGGCATTGGCAAGAACCAGCCTCGTAACAAGCAGATGGAAGTAGAATTCAGGAAACAGGAAGAGGTAACTTCAAGGAAAAATAATTGAAACTAGCAGTACCTTCAGAACCTTTTTGGGGTTTTGTTTGTGGGTTTCTGGGGTTTTGTTTGTGGGTTTCTGGGGTTTTGTTTGTGGGTTTTTTGGGTTTTGTTTGTGGGTTTTTTGGGTTTTGTTTGGGGGTGTGTGTGTGTGTGTGTGTCTCTAAAAACAAACCAACAGGCGGAGTCTGGGCACAGTCATTGGAAGTTCAGGGAATACCCTTGGTTTAACAAATATGTATACTTATTGGAGATACAGATTTCTTCATTAAAAAACAAAACCACCCAAAACCCCTATGTTTAGAGACATTGCTACGTCACGTTACACAAACAGAAATTAAAACCTCATGTAAAATCATGTTTGTGTCTAGTCAGATCATCAACCATCTAATTTTTCTGTATTGGGTTAGTAGTAGTACATTAATACTGTAAAGAAAATCCAGGTTCCTGACACTTTCAATAGTTAAGCTGGTTTTAATATTTATCTTTGCTAAAAGTGAATTTGGTAAATCATTAAATTATATAAATATAAAACCCTGTGATTTTGGGCTCACTTAAGGTATGAGAAGTGTTTTGGAAGCAAATGCATTTAGTCCTCCCCTCGCCCCCAGCTGGATTGTCTTTCTGACTGTCCCCCCCTGCCATCCAAACCTTTCCTTAGTATTGTTCAGTAAATACTGTAAATATCAGAAGTACCAGCTTTAGAATGTGCTTCCCCTCCCCCCCACCCCAGATGTTTCAACCTCAAAAATGGTTGGAAAAGATRCTGTCCTGAAAGCAGCACTTTTTTTTATACTATAGCTGAAGAATTGTAAATAAATACGTGGGATCCTCTCCATTGCTAGTGGCTGTAGTAGCTTCGTAGACTCATGTAATTCCTCATACCAGATTTGATTCCTAGAAATCTGCCTGTTCTGATAAATACTCTTGTATTTCTGAAAAGACTTTTTGTAATAGTTTTATATCTGCTTATTTAGACAAGTTTTTGGAATGTCTGATCCACTCTCCTTTTTTTTATTGGCTTTCAATGAATCTGATGATGGAAACGTCACGGACTAATCTCTCAAATTTGTCTTCATTACTCTTGCAGGTTCTTAGAAAATTTCGTGCACATGAGACCAACCTACTTATTGCTACCAGTATTGTAGAAGAGGGTGTTGACATACCAAAATGCAACTTGGTGGTGCGTTTTGATTTGCCCACAGAATACCGTTCCTATGTGCAGTCAAAAGGAAGAGCTAGAGCACCAATTTCCAATTACATCATGTTGGCAGATACAGACAAAATCAAAAGTTTTGAAGAAGATCTTAAGACATACAAAGCAATTGAGAAGGTATGGGGTCAAAGAAATGTGCCTGGTTTTGTTGAATTTATCATTGTATTTTAACAGAAAAATCTCTCATTCTGCTCTGTTCTTGAAATGTTAAGATCCTGAGAAACAAATGCTCAAAATCTGTCGATACCAATGAAACCGAAACTGAACCCATTGTTGATGATGATGATGTATTTCCACCCTATGTGTTGAGGCCAGATGAGAACAGTCCAAGAGTTACTATTAACACTGCTATTGGACACATAAATAGGTAAGAGACATATTCACTTTTTACTTCTTATCTTTACATAAAAAGTTTCCTAGTCTCACAAGGTGGAAGTGTAGGCTGGGGCATTGCACGCATTTCCTCTTAGGAATCTTGTAGGATCTTCCCTCCTAAAGAAAGTGGTCACAACAGTTTGAGGGGGTGGTTTGTTTTTTGTCTCTTTATCCTACAGAGATTCTAGCTCTGATAATAAACTTAGTGATATAGATTCCTGTTTAATTAAAACCTGCCCTGAAAACATTCCTTTTCAAAATGTGTAGTAAGATTTTATTTTCTTTCGCTCTTGGCAAGCTAGCTTTTAAAAAAAAAAAAAAGTGGCTTGTTAAAACTGTAGTAAAATCTTGCAGTTCTAATATTCACATTTGTAATGGCAATCTGTTGTCATGTTTAAAAAAACACATAGTAAGTAAGCTGAACATAATACGAGTCCACAAGACATGATGATATGCTTCCAAGGGAGCTAGCCAGTATCATCTTTGTAAGGCCATGGCAATCAGAGGATGTCCTCACTGACAGGAAAAAGTAAATGTTATCACTCTTCAAAAAAGGAAAGGAAGAAGATCCAGGGAGCTACAGACTGGTCAATTTTACCTTAGTCATATGGAATATTATGGACCAAGTCTTCATGGAAGCTGTTTCCAGGCATGTAAAGGAAAAAGTGGTTGACAGCAGCCAAACGGAGTTTTATTAAGGACAATTTTTTGCCTGGCCAGCCTTGTCTCCTGTGTGATGTAGTGCTTGCTTGACTGTATGAAGAGTAGAAAAGCAGTGAATGTCACTTACTTAAGTAAAACTTTCAGTGCAATTGCCATAGTACCTTAGTGGCCAAATTCATGAGATGCAGACCATTTCGGTGGACTGCCTGGTAAATAAAACCTGGCAAAGCAGTCAGATTCGAAGGGTGGATGATTCACAGGCTAGCTGGCAGCTGCTGACACGTGGCATTCCTCATGGGCCATTAGGAGGTCCAATACAGTTTAACATCAGCAGGTTTGCATTTGACACCAAGTTGGGAGGGGAGGAAGTGAGTGCAGAGGGGAACCATGACAAGTAGGAGGAATAGGACGACAGTAAACTCAGGAGATTAAACAAAGACAAACACACTGCTACCTGGATGGAATAGTCCTGTGCATCATTATAACCTTGGAACCACCTTTCTAGAGACCAGCTTTGTAGTAAAGGACTTGGAGGTCTCCTGCTTGGCATTTAGTTGAACATCGGGCAGCAGTGTACCCTTGCAGTGCTCAGTATGGCCTGAAATCATCTTCTGTAGTGCTTAGACCAGTAATGCAAGATTCTATTGAAATGTCTTTAGGTTTCAATTTGCAGGTTTTAATGATGCGTAAAATGTTTTGTCAACTTAGGTACTGCGCTAGATTACCAAGTGATCCATTTACACACCTAGCTCCCAAGTGTAAAACCCGAGAACTACCTGATCATACGTTTTACTCTACTCTCTACCTGCCAATCAACTCACCTCTTCGAGCTTCAATTGTTGTAGGTATTTGGGGAAAGAAAAGCATAGAAATAAGTGAATATGTTGGTATTGATGTGTGTGTGCCTTTTCTAGAATTGGTTCATTTCATTCTTGTAATGAAAATGACATGATTTTTCTTTTCCTGTATTGTGCTCTCTAACTGTATTTAGATCCCTGTTTGTATCTGTTACATTTTGTTTTCCAGCAGTTACTGTTTATTCCAAAGGCAAGAATATTTACGTTCTTCCCAATGCCTTGTTTTTTCACACATTTATGTATCAGTTGTAGGAAAACGTCCTTTATTGGTTCTGATCAATGTTACGTATGTTGAGTTCAAAAAACTTGTAATTTTGGCTTCTGTGGAAAAACAACATAAGCCTGAATATCTTCGCAAAACTGTCGTCAATGTAATATTTTACAAAGTTTTGCTTACCTAATGTTTGTGTTAAATTAAGCTGTTTGTAACATGTATAATAAGTAACGTGCTAATCAACCAAAGTTTTTAAGAAATATTTAAATGTTTATAGGGTCCTCCAATGAGTTGTGCAAGACTGGCTGAGAGAGTTGTAGCTCTTATTTGCTGTGAAAAACTGCACAAAATTGGTAAGAACTGGAAAAACAACACCTCTTTGGTAAAGAATATTTTATAATTGAGACATTAAACATGGTATGAATGTTATGCATGTACATGCATTTCTGCTATAGCCATCTATGATAGCTTCCTTTCTCTTGCCTTGTTTTGTGTTATGATCATGTATTTAGTAATTTAGCTTACACCTTGAAAGCTAAAGTCAAATTTTCCAGGGGAATCTTGTTCTCTAACATATTTTGTCTTTGACAACAAACGCAACATTAATACAAGACACGCAGATTTTGACATTGAATATACTTAAGGGGAAAAGAGTCTTGTTCTCTGGAATATTTTGATTATAGGTCAGGGACCACATCCTGCAGCCAAAAAATAACTTGTTTTTTAAAGTGAATTGTAACAAATTAGAATATAAAATACACGGTCCTAAATTTATTGTATTCTCTACTGTATCATAAGTCATGTTCCAAAAATAGGACATTGCAGGATTATTTCAGCTCTCCTGTTTCTAGTTATAATGGAGCATATTCTTCATTGTGGAATGTTTTAAAGAGAATTCCATGTTATGGGTGCATTGATGAAGTACAGAAGTATTTATGTATCTTTTAAGCAAAAAAATTTGTAGGTCTGCCGTTTGTATTTTTTTTCTGAGTTAAACCTTTTGATCACTGAATTCATACGAATAAATGTATCCAAGAATAACACCGTGATGGCTCAACTCAGTTGTTGAGAGTGCACATTCAACAGTAGTAATTCCCGCTTTAGAATGATACAGAAATAGAACTGTTCCCTCTTTCTTGGCGTAACTCCATGTGAGTGATTTTTAAATGAGTATTTCAGTCACTGCTTGGTTTTTATGGGCAAGAAAGTTTATTTTTCTTTGATATTTTCATTATAGAATTCGATTTTTTTAATTAAAATTTCAGAGATTTTTACTATAAATAAGTATTTTTGCCAAAAATTCAACATTTATCACTCTTTCCCCAAAGTTACGCTTTTGGAGCCTTGCAGTAGTAAGTATCTTTTAAAAACTTAGGTGAGGTGTTTTCATGAGCAATCACATCTACTGCGTAGTATCTGAAGGAACCAAGATTTGATTGTTCATAATGCTGTTTCTTTGTACTGTGTCATAATATTCAGGTGAACTGGATGATCATTTGATGCCAGTTGGTAAAGAAACGGTTAAATATGAGGAGGAGCTTGATTTACATGATGAAGAAGAAACCAGTGTTCCAGGAAGGCCAGGCTCTACAAAACGAAGACAGTGCTATCCTAAAGCTGTTAGTATCACTCACTGCTGTCCACATGTCTGATCAAATGCTTTATGTACTGATAATAAGACAAAATTGCCAACTCTTAATCTTATCTGATAAGAATTTTTTACAACAAATCTTGCATTTATAGTGGAAATATTTTGCAGTTTTAACTGTATGGAAACTTGCGCTGTTACCTGAATGAGTTTATGCGACCATATGCTTTGGAAGCATGCCTGTAGTTCGAAGAATGTACACTTTCTATAAAGCTTGTTGACTGTATTTGCCTATTTGGTTTTTTTAGATGCTTGGTTTAGCTTAGTAACTTCACTGGTCAAACACAGAATTTCATAATTTTGGGTTTAAATCTTAGATACTTAAATATTTTTTACTTTTAAAATAGTTCTAAATGTTATATGTAATACGCTAAAGGGGTCACATTAAGATACTTACTATAGCTCTGCATTATTAGGTAATTTATCCATAGATCTGTTGCAACAGGTTTCAGCAAGATCAGTTTGTAGAATTCAACTTCTTAGATAGTATTTATGGGGGAATGTCAAATATTTTAAAAGTAAGAGAAAAGGGAGAAAAGCTTTGTCAGAATATTTTGCAACTACTCGGGAACCTTCCTTCTTCCCCTGCAGTTATTACAGGTTCTGTCTAAGGTCCTTTGAATAGGACAGGTAATTCATTCCGAATAGATTGCATAGTAGCTTCTGATAATCTTTGCGTTTCACAAAGAAACCGATAGCCTTTGGTAACATGTAGGAATGTCAGCATGAACACTCACAGTAGTAGGCTATAGTACTGTGTTGTACATTCACGTGCAGCCTGAGTTATGGTGATAGCCTTTAAGTAATTCCATTCTTGGCATCCTCCACATGCCCCAATTTTATTAGTAGTTTAAATAATTGGTTATTAGGAAAGCTTAGGAAAGGATACTATGGCATCACAGAGTATATTACAGAGGGAACGGCAGACGAGAAAACCTTTTTCTTGCAATACTTCACAAACAGTTTGAATCTTTGCACAGTGTTTCTTGGTGCTTCTTGTTACAAGTGCATTTCTCAGTCCTTTTACCTCACTAGTGATTTTTGGAATAGGGGTGACTCGTAAAATGCATGATTGTGGTATCTCTCATTCAGAGGAGTTGATTTGTCAAGTGATGCATCATTCTTTCTTGGTTATTTTTTTAATACAGAATCCAAGAATACTTTCCCTTGCTTTTGTCCCAACTTTTCACATCTGGAAAAGAAGCTTTGGCAAATGTTTAAGGTCTACAAGACCCTCTTGGGCTTAATATAGTTATTAAACTTATGAGTAATTTTCCATTAAGCCAAGGCCATAGTTTTGCTACAGTATAACTTTAAAATCCAGGACTACACGTATTGCAATTTAGTTTTAGATAAACAGGAGGATCACTTTTGAGACCTACAAAGTAATGAACTCCTACCAAACATAAAGCGTGGTTTCTTAAGGTCTATGACAGATATGAGCAGCAGAGTTGAAAGTACTTGTGGCTATTGTGAGTATTCACATCTGCAAGCTAGAATTATTACTAGAAGATTTCTATAGTGTAGTGCCTGGGCACAGGGGCAGTGTATTGAATTTTGTTTGTGTGTTTGTCCCAAGTGTATAAAAAAACCATTTTTGATACTTTTAAACAGTTCTGCTGGAGAAAAGAATCTGTATTAATGAAGCTGTAAGTTCAGCCAAGGTTATATGAAAATTGAATTACTGGGATGTAGGTTTTTTCTGTGCGCGCACATTTTTCTTTTTCTTCCATCCCCTCCCTGCCCCCCCCCCCCCCCCCCCCCCCCCCCCCCCCCCCCCCCCCCCATTAAAGTCCAAAGACCTTGGACATAAAGTGTGCTCCAGAGTTACTGGCTAAATATGGAAGTTGGCATCAAAACCTCAGTTGTATTTATGGTGAAGTGCTGTCTGTGTTCTACAGTTAGACTTGCATTTCTAACACAGGGTGGATACAGAAGAAGTAATGGAAGTTGCCTCTTGGCAAATAAGAAGATCTGGGAGCATCATGCTCCCTTGATGCAAGTGTTCAGACAGATCTCATGGCTGCCAGGCCAGGCTGCTGACCAAACATTTTTGCTTCAGAAAGAAAAAAAATAGGTTGTTTTTTTTCTTTATTCCTCTTTTTTAACAATACTTTTCCAAATAAACATGTGAAGGCTTGTTCAAAGAATAGTCTTTAGCTGAATTTTACTGATTTTTATCATGTTAATGTTTTTTTTTTCCTTTTTTTTTTTGATTTTTAGATTCCAGAATGTTTAAGGGATAGTTATCCCAAACCTGATCAGCCCTGTTACCTGTATGTAATAGGAATGGTGTTAACGACTCCTCTACCTGATGAACTCAACTTCAGGAGACGAAAGCTATATCCTCCTGAGGATACAACAAGATGTTTTGGCATATTGACAGCCAAACCTATACCTCAGGTAGTGAATCTAGTTCCTTTCCTTATTCTACATGCCTTACAACCTGTCATTTTCCACTTATTTCCCACCCTCAGACTGAAGAGTTGGAAATGACCATTAAGTGCTGCTTGTATCAAGTAACCTCTAGAAAATAAGCAATAATAGAATCATAGAATCATTTAGATTGGAAAAGACCTTTAAGATCAAGTCCAACCGTAAACCTAATACTGCCAAGTCCACCACTAAACCATGTCCCGAAGCGCCACATCTACACGTTTTTTAAATACCTCCAGGAATGGTGACTCAAGCACTTCCCTGGGCAGCCTGTTCCAATGCCTGACAGCCCTTTCGGTGAAGAAATTTTTCCTAATATCCAATCTAAACCTCCCTTGGCGCACCTTGAGGCCATTTCCTCTTGTCCTATTGCTTGTTACTTGGGAGAAGAGACTGACACCCACCTCTCTACAGCCTCCTTTCAGGTAGTTGTAGAGAGCGATAAGGTCTCCCCTCAGCCTCCTTTTCTCCAGGCTAAACAACCCCAGCTCCCTCAGCCGCTCCTCATAAGACTCGTGCTCTAGACCCTTCACCAGCTTCATTGCCCGTCTCTGGACATGCTCCAGCACCTCAATGTCCTTCTTGCAGTGAGGGGCCCAAAACTGAACACAGTATTCGAGGTGCGGCCTCACCAGTGCTGAGTACAGGGGCACGATCACCTCCCTACTCCTGCTGAGTACAGGGGCACGATCACCTCCCTGCTCCCGCTGGCCACACCATTTCTGACACTGGCCAGGACGCTGTTGGCCGCCTTGGCCACCTGGGCACACTGCAGGCTCATATTCAGCCAGGTGTCAACCAGCACCCCCAGGTCCTTTTCTGCTGGGCAGCTTTCCAGCTACTCTTCCCCAAGCCTGTAGCATTGTATGGTGTTGTTATGACCCAAGTGCAGGACCCGGCACTTGGTCTTGTTGAACCTCATACAATTGGCCTCGGCCCATCAATCCAGCCTGTCCAGATCTCTCTGTAGAGCCTCAAGCAGATCAACCCTCCCACCCAACTTGATGTCGCCTGCAAACTTACTGAGGGTGCACATGATCCCCTTGTCCAGATCATTGATAAAGGTGTTAAACAGAACTGGCCCCAAAACTGAGCCTTGGGSAACACCACTTGTGACCGGCCGCCAACTGGATTTAACTCCATTCACTACCACTCTTTGGTTGGGCCCAGCCGTCCAGCCAGTTTTTTACCCAGCGAAGAGTACGCCCATCCAAGCCACGAGCAGCCAGTTTCTCCAGGAGAATGTTGTGAGAATCCATCCAGTCYAGTCACCACTTCATTTGCTGTCTCTAGTGATGGAATGTTCTGTTCTTTTTTTGCCAAACTTTTGTTTTACAAATTTTTTTTTTATTATTTTGCAGTGACGAATTTAAAATGTTCCTCCTTTTTTTTGTATGAGGTATGATAGGACTGATGCATCAGCTACAGAGATGGCCTGTAGCGGTGCCTTATCTATATGAAAGCTATGGTAGCAAGTCCTCTCAGCATTCCTAGTCTGCAGCAGCAGAAAAAGTAGGCCATGTTAGTTGAAATTGGCACCTCTTGCTTAGGAAAATTTTTAATAGAAAGGCATGTTCTGTGGATCAGACTCAACTGAGGAATATTGCTGGTTTTCACATTTCTTCCTCCATAGTGGAAAAGACTTCCATTTTTACTTGATCTTATATAAAGAGAAGAGCTGTAAAAGACAAGGAGAACTACTGAAAAAAAAAAAATCAGTCATTCTTTAAGCCTTCAAAATCTTGTATATAATTGAAGGTCATCAAAGGTCAAAATTCTGATCCAGTTTGCTGCCTCAGCATCTGAACTAAACAACCGGTACTCTGTAGAGGAATCCTACTCTGGATATTCTCTCTTGATTTCTTTTGTTTTTTTCTTATTTAGATTCCTCACTTTCCTGTGTATACTCGCTCTGGAGAGGTTACAATATCTATTGAGCTTAAGAAATCTGGGTTTACGCTGTCTCTGCA
Organism: Oceanodroma leucorhoa; assembly: GCA_030449065.1. NCBI lineage: Eukaryota > Metazoa > Chordata > Aves > Procellariiformes > Oceanodroma > Oceanodroma leucorhoa. Next base: position 5,867,556 of record JASVER010000027.1, on the reverse strand, counting down.
AATGCTTGAGCTGATAACGCGACTCCACCAGTACATTTTTTCACATATTCTTCGTCTTGAGAAACCTGCACTAGAGTTCAAACCCACAGAAGCTGATTCAGCCTATTGTGTTCTACCTCTTAATGTTGGTAAGAACAGAGTTCTTGTTTTTTAAATATTCACATTGAATTCCTTTAGCAACATGTTCATTAATGTTTATGTTAAATTTCAGGTGCTAGCTGTAGAAGTAATACCATATATGGTAGTATGAAAATTTGTCAGTTATATTTTTATTACTTCTTCACAATTTCAAATAAGTTTTAACTTGGTGGTATGAGTTGATTTATAGAATCATAGAATCATAGAATCATAGAATCATTAAGGTTGGAAAAGACCTCTAAGATCATCGAGTCCAACCATCAACCCAGCACCCATGCCCACTAAACCATGTCCTGAAGCACCTCATCCACACGTTTTTTATAGTAGGTTTCAGCTGACTCCATAAGGGTCTAAAATCGTATGTATGCCTCCTTTGAGATTTTTTTGAAATAATCAAGTATGTGTCTAGAACAAGAAAAAAATTTTGTAATGTACAACTTCCCAGAAAAGTTCAGCCTGGAAAACTCTCCCCTGAATAACTAAGTTATGCATTTTCCTTTAAGTTGATGACTCCAGCACTTTGGACATTGACTTTAAGTTTATGGAAGACATTGAGAAATCTGAGGCACGTACAGGCATTCCCAGTACACAATATACAAAAGAAATGCCTTTTATTTTCAAGTTAGAAGATTACCAGGACGCGGTTATCATTCCACGGTGAGTACTGTATACATACTTTAGGTATGTACCTATTGTATTTACACAAACACTTGAATAAGGAGATATTAGTATCTGCAACAGAATTGCTTGTAAGAAATGTATGCTATTATCTGAAGGTATCTGGTGGTGTCTCAAATAATTTAAAGATTTTTTTTTTTTAGTCAGTAGTTAGTCTTATATAGGGTTTAAGTGTTTGGGCCTCCTAAGACTCATTACCTTTTTATTAGGAATAATAGAGTTCACCACAAAACTTATGTAGTATTCTGATACAACGTTGCAACTTTATCATTAGCCTACTGAAACCAATTTTAATTTGGAAAATTGAGCAGGAGTCCTGTTCTCTGATTACTGCTTATTCACACCAAAGGCCTGCTAAAGGAAGGTATGCTGTTGGTAGATGGAAAAATTAACAAGTGAAAAAGACCAGTCAGAATCTTTTTATTGAGTGGTATTTAGAGGAGAAATCTACATCATTTTATGTGCTGGATATGGTTCTCCAGAATTAGTAGGTTTTATGAAGACTTAATTATTCCCTACATCATGTTTGGCATGATGTGAAAAAAGAAAATGGACTGACTGCTTGTGCTTGTACCTAGTATATTGTAAACAACGGTAGTTGCAGAATGTATATATGGAAGATAAATATTAGTACTTTGGTTTGGCATCACCTGTGTTAGACTTTTTTTTTTTCTTTAAATGTCTTCCTCCCTGTGCTGATGAGTACTGTGGTAAATACGCTAGTGTAAAAAAGTGGTGACAGACCATCACTGTGTATAAGGATTACTTCATTGTGATCACAGTTAATGCCATAGAAGTAGCTCACAGGTGATGTGAATTAGTACAGTTGCTGGATTTCAGTGAAGGTGTGGTATTTCACCTGTCTGAAGATCTGGCCACAGTGCCCAAACGGGTATTATTCTTCCCCCTTCCCTCTCTTGTTGTTTTGGTGTTGGTTTTGTTTGGTTTTTTTTTTTTTTTTTTTTTTGGGTTGGGACTGGGGTAGACGGCTGAGTATATCTCTCTTATGAGAATCATTAGTTGCCATCTGATAATGTTCAGGCTTGGGAGAAGCCAAAAATTTCTGACCTTGTTTCATACATTAAGAAATCTCAGAATTTCAAGTACTTCTGTTTTCAGTCAACATAAAACTGATGGAAATATGTGCTTGTCCTTCTCTACCCTGTTTGGTTGTAAGCTCCTCAGGGGAAGCATAATACAATGACTGTGTACTGGTACAGTTCTGATTGAATTCTTCAGAATAGGCATGGTTGTGAATAAGATAAGAAAAAAGGATTTCCTGAAAGCTCCTTTAACCAGCATGTTCTTCAGTGAAGAGGTTCGGACAGCCTGGGAATATAGTTTTCTTGATTTTTCTCTTTGGAAGAAAGCTAAAAAGACTCATTAATAGTGTAGTAATTTTATTTAGTTATATCTATTTAGATATTTGAATAGAAGCTTAAAATGATAAAGGCAGCAGATCAAAGTATGAAATAAACTAATATGCAAATCTAAATACTGAATGTTGATGTCATAGGTAGTACAATCTTTGTATGCAGTAGAACTCAATTTCTGCTGATTGTAGCACATAGGAGACTACACATTAAAAAACCGAATTATTAAGTTTATTTGTTAGGTGTTTGGAATTAAGAAATTATCATTTGCAGCGTTACTCTTGGAGATTGTTGTCCAGAGCTTGATTTTTGTATTAGATACTGAAGACATAAATCCTGCATTTAATTTAAATGTTCCTGCAGAGAGAATTCTGTAGATTATAGATTGACTTCCTTATTTTATAGCACATTTCTCATTTAGTTATTTGAGTTAGCTAAACAAATGGTTTCTGCAGCAAAAACACCCACCAACCAAACACCTCAAGTGGACTATTTAACAGTTTATCACCTGACCACATTAGAACATGAAGAACTTAGAACAAGCTTTACTCTAAGGCTATAACATATGCCAAAATATTTATTTTGTTTTTTAGATATCGAAATTTTGATCAGCCTCATCGATTCTATGTAGCTGATGTATACACTGATCTTACTCCACTCAGTAAATTCCCTTCCCCTGAATATGAAACTTTTGCTGAGTATTATAAAACAAAGTATAATCTTGACCTGACCAATCTCAACCAGCCACTGCTGGATGTGGACCACACATCTTCAAGGTAACAACAGTCATATTTGTGTCTGATGTTTGTAGTTTGACAATAAAATGCCTTTTTTTCTTTTCTTTTTTTTTTTTTTAATTATAAATTAAAGCTGAGGGCTTGTGTTTTCCAAAATAATTACTGAGTTTTTTTCTTCAAGGGTAACTTATGTTATAAAAACTGTAACTTGAGTCCATTTTTTTCCAGAGGTAACTGCTGTCACTTCACAATGCATTAAGGTTGAATACTAAGAATAAGTCATCACCTTAGAAAGTTTAGGCTAGTAAGTTCTATTCATTAATTATGTACTTACATTAAAGTATTTTCACATGGTTTTTAGACTTAATCTTTTGACTCCTCGCCATTTAAATCAGAAGGGGAAAGCACTTCCACTAAGCAGTGCTGAGAAGAGGAAAGCAAAGTGGGAAAGTTTGCAGAATAAGCAGGTAAAACAGAAGAATCTAATTCAAGTTGCCTCTTTCTTAACAGTGATCTGACGACTACCTTTACAGGTAAAATTCTTTTCTTGCCCCCCTCCTCTCCCCAGATACTGGTTCCAGAGCTCTGTGCTATACATCCTATTCCAGCATCATTGTGGAGAAAAGCAGTTTGCCTCCCCAGCATACTTTATCGCCTGCACTGCCTTTTGACAGCAGAGGAACTAAGAGCTCAAACAGCCACTGATGCTGGTGTAGGGGTTAAATCACTTCCTGCAGATTTCAGGCATGTATTTTTTCAGTATGTGTTTTTCAATATGATATCTGACTTCACTGGAAAACAAGGTGAAAACCTAAACATTACTACATTAATTTAAAACTGATACCCTTTGTTTAACTCATGTCAGTTTTCAGTGAAACATAGTTCAAAAAGACTTGATTGTGAGTGGTGAAGTTAGATGCTGCAGTCACTGTTCTTTTCAGAAGAATGTGACTTTTCTTAAACATGTATGTGCACATAGAGTCTTCTTGTCTTGTGATAATATTTTTTTTGTTAACAAAATCAGCATGTATCTTTACAGATACCCTAACTTGGACTTCGGATGGAAAAAGTCTATTGACAGCAAATCCTTCATCTCTATTCCTAACTCTTCTTTAGTAGAGAATGAAAATTACTGTAAGCACAGCACAATTGTAGTCCCTGAAAATGCTGCACATCAAGGTGCTAATAGAACCTCTTCTGCAGAAAACCATGACCAAATGTCTGTGAGTTACAGAACATTGCTCAATGAGTCACCCAGTAAACTCCAAATTGATGTCTCAGCAGAACTTGCAGCAATTAATGGTGTTTCTTATAATAAAAATCTTGCCAATGGCAATTGTGATTTAGTTAACAGAGACTTTTGCCAAGGAAATCAGCTGAATTACTGCAGGCAGGAAATACCTGTACAACCAACTACCTCATATCCCATTCAGAATTTATACAGCAGTGAGAACCAGCCCAAGCCCAGCAATGAATGTACTCTACTGAGTAATAAATACCTTGATGGAAATGCTAACAGATCTACCTCAGATGGATGCCCCAAAATGGCAGTGACCACCAGTACTTCAAAAGCTATTACTCTTTCAAAAGACAGAGCAGATTCTGAAAAGAACCCTTCCAGTGGCTACTCCTCAAAAACTCTCGGTCCTAATCCTGGTCTCATTCTTCAAGCTTTGACTCTTTCAAATGCTAGTGATGGATTTAATCTGGAACGGCTAGAAATGCTTGGTGATTCATTTTTAAAGCATGCCATCACTACATACTTGTTTTGCACTTACCCTGATGCTCATGAGGGACGGCTGTCATATATGAGAAGCAAAAAAGTAAGTAGTAACGATCCAATGATAATACGTAAAAGGCATGCTGTAACAAGCCATGTATATAAAAATTTCACTAGAAGATTGAATGGCAACAGGTTGACTTAGTTCCACAGCAGTACTGATTATACATTGGGTAAAATGCGTATTAGGAATAAAAATACAGGATTAATGTTGCCATAACTGCGATTGATTGAAACTGGTTTTTACAGTTCATTTTGAAATCTAAACCAGCTGATTACCAGCCTAAGAAAGGACAGGACTGAACAGAACTAAAAGTTCTGGGTTGGGGAGGACATTTGGTGGACTGAACACTAGAGCTGTATTGAGTAGAAACTCTTTAACAGGAGTGCTTGAATGAAGGCGTGAGAGTTAGCAGCACAGAGCCTTAAGTTGTAGCTTTATTTGACCTTTCCTTTGTTTCCTCAATAAGTTACTTTCCTTGAAAGCTTTTAGTATGACCTTACAGGAACACTAAAAATGAAACAACAAAAAATATTACAGAACTGTTACATCAAAACTTTTGGAAGTATTTTAAAGTAAATGTAAACAGTAGTCAGTGGAGTCTTCAGTTCTACTGCTGTTAAATTCTGGAATAATCAGTCATGTGAAAGTTTGTTTTGTTTGGGTTTTTTCCCCCACATAATGTGATAACTTGAATTAAATGCTAAGGATTTGATTGTCTACCTCTAATAAAATACATCACTCTGAGAATTAAATGATTGAGTGGTTTAATCTTGGAAAATAAGGAGGGCTAAACAAATTGCACAGTCCAAATAAAGGAAGTGATTGAATATTCAAGTTCAAATTTCAAGACTTGAAACATGGAAAGTGTGTTTAAACTGAGAAACGAAGATCAGAAGTTGATAGTTAAAAAGGAAAAGGAAGTATGTTTGTGTATGTGAGAGTGCTTTCTTCCCTTCCCTTTAAAATATTTAAAAGAATTTTAGAGGCTATCAAAATAGCATCTAGATTATGACTGAGTAAGATTTGTTATATGGAACTGTTTTAACACTTTCTACTGCCAAGGTTTAGGTCAATATACCCATAACAGCAATAATTTTTCATTCCAAATCTAGTCTGAATGTTGATTATTAATACTGGTAATTAATGACACTTGTACAGGTTATATTACTATTATTTTAAAAGTAGCAGTAATTTTGGTTTGCAAAGAGAATTTGATCTGTCAGATTTCTTTAACTGAAATTGTCACACCTAATGTGCTTGGACTTAAAAAAAAACAAAAAATTTTTTTAAAAATCTATACCTTGCTGTGAATTGGTTGTACTATATTAAGAAAGCTGAACTCCCTTTTGAGAACTAGAGAAAATGCATTAATGGTACCAGATCGGGCTTAATATGTAAAATTGTTTTGCTCCTTTTGCATTTTAACCTATTTTTTTGTAACTGTATGTCCAGAGGCTTATCAGAATGTTTTTCTTGAAGGTCAGCAACTGTAACTTGTATCGCCTTGGAAAAAAGAAAGGACTGCCTAGTCGTATGGTGGTATCGATTTTTGATCCCCCAGTCAATTGGCTTCCTCCTGGTTACATAGTAAACCAGGACAAGAGCAACACTGATAAGTGGGAGAAAGATGAAATGGTAAGACTTCGTTGAACTATGTTGAGGAATAATTRTTAGTGTGTGTGTATTCTCTCACCCCTACCTCCTCCCACCTACCAGCTATTTTGGTATGTTTTCAGAAAAAAAAAAGTAAATCTGTATCTTTGTTTCTTTTCTAAAACTTCACTATAACTTACGGAAAATGAGAGGAAAACTGATCCTGAATAGAACCCGATGTAAGGAAATTTACTGAACATCGTCCCATAATGAGTGTATACATTAATGGAAAAGCAGAGAAGAAAAACTTTTTTGCTTGTAGTTAGCATGCTGTCAGGAATTTTTCTGAAATTTCTCTTGGAAATTTTAAACGGAATTCTCGTTACTGGTTTTGCTCTAATATATATAGGCACAAGACTGCTTTTTAATAAATAGTGTGTTCACCTTCATAGAATATATGAAAAGGAGTTGCTGTTTTTCATAGTGCTGAGGCAGAATGAAGACTAGAACTGGCTTGATCAAATGTTCAATATTGGTTGCTGCTAGCTACACCATGGGTATGACTGAGAGCTGCTTCTCATCCAAAATACAATGCTGGCTTAGACACACCCTCACTGTCTATCACCAAAAGCTTCAGAATGACAAATCGTAATGAGGAACGATTCAAATTGTTTTCTGACTAAACTCATTGTATGTCGAGAGTAGAATTGCGTGTATAAGAAATATCACTGATCACAGCAGTCAATAACGTAATCTTTAAGTGTTTGAGACTGGTTTGGAGGTCGGGGGAAGGGGGTGGAGGGATTTTTTTTCTTTTTCCCAATTCTCAAGACCACACTCAGGTTGTAGAACCACCAGAGGGCACATGAGAGGACTGTTAGGTAGATGTACTGTGCAAATGAATGTTTATTGCAGAATAAAACCACCTGATTATTGTGGTTCTGTATTGTGCCAAGACTTCATTTCAAAGAGACTTACTGTTATACCTTTCTAAAAACAAAATAGCACATTTGGGACAGGAGCTACTCATTGCCTTTAAAAAGCTTTTAGTTCTCCATAACTTTTCAGTGGCCTCTTCCTCTTTGCTAGTCACTGTTTATTTGTGAATAAAACACACAATTTCAGACCGAAATGCAGACAGTGATGCAATTAAGAAGTGGGTTTTTGTGCCAAGTTGATATTTTGCTTTCTTGGATGTAAATTTCATTCTCCATCCATGGGCTGATGGTCTATGACTGGGGCTAGAAATCTCATATCATTATGACAAATTATTACTAAAACATCCTAGTCAAATGTTGATTTTGTGTGTGTGTGTGTGTTAGCAGGCTTTATTAAGGAGAAAGATCTTCCTTTGTTCATTTGATCAAATAGCTGATTTCCAAAAAGCATGAAAACCCACTTAATTGTATTTATCTTCAGCTTGTAAGTGGCCATAACTTAATCAAAATCAATCAGATATTCTTTAAAAAAAGGTTCTTCTGGGGTTCGTTGTTGATTTATTTTTGAAATGCTGTCTAATGATGAGAAAAATCAACTATCAGAATTGCTTCCTGGCTCCTTTACCTACTGTTTGTTCTCATCACTTAGAATTTTATTATTTTTTTATACAAGAAGTGATGTGCAGACAATGTTAGGGTAGTTCATGTAGCTGTGATGCTAATTAAAATTAATTTTATTTTAAGGAACTTGTGAATGAAATTGTAGTAAAAATGAAATCTATCGTTTGTTAAATCTTTGTGAAAACAGACACTGAAATCTGTTTTGAATCGTCCATATAGACATGTCTCATTCAGAGTGTATTTTTATTTCAGTGACAGATATGACAGGTGGTGTGTAACAAAAAATCAGCACTAGCTCTAGTTGGGACTGGTTAAATTGTCTTATTTTGAGCATTATACTGCTACCAGTATCCAAAATAACTATTTCAAATCAAATTTTGCTATCTCTTTCTGATCAAYTAAAGTTACAGAAATCCCTGCTGTGTATGTGTGAGATGGGTAATTACAGCAGCAGAAATTCTTTTGGCAAAATGTCTAAACTGTACATTTCTATAGCCACTTTTTTTTCCTCTCTTCTCATTACTAAACCTGACTAAGCCTGCTCCATCCTGATGAGGAACATTGTGATCTGTTTGATCCTTAGATGCTTTCAAGTGCTGCCTAGTGCACTTCACAGCTGTGCACCCATCCACACCTCTAGAGAGTTGTGCATTTGGCCCAAAGGGAGAGGTCCCCAGTGGTAGCATCTGGTTCACAGATTTGCAAGATTAAGTGACTGAGACCTGCAATATGACATACATAGATTGAGGGCAGATATAGGCTGTTTCACTTGATTCAAAATGGTGTTGGCTTTCAGGACCCAATCCAGAAAAGCACTTTGAATCCGATCTTGCTCCTATCAAATTCAGTGGCAGAATTCCCACTGACATCAGTGATGCTGGGTTGAGCCTGTGAATAGTCCTTTTGATGTTAGGAAGGCTACTTGTGCATTTAGCTAATATGTTTAAGTGCTTTCCTGGATTGGGGCCATGGCAAATTGTACAGCATTGTATAGCTTGGGCATATCTGCATTCAATTTATAATTTACATCAATCCATACCAATTTGCTCAATATGAACAGGGAAAAAACATGAGACATCATTTGTTTTACTGTTGTGGGTATGTATGTAAGTATTAGAAAATTGGTGACAACTTTAACTTTTCTTTTGGTTAGTTAAGTCTGTAAGTATAGCCTGAAAAAAAACAAAACTTTAAACAAATATGTACTTGTTTAAAGGATAGGATTAATACTAGCTGCCTTTGCATTGGGTTATTATCCTACTTCATTTAATGTGTATGTTAATATTCAGTTTAAAAACAAACAAACAGCAAAAACATGTTACAGAAGTCTGCCATTTTTTCTGATTTTCCATTTTTAGACCTGCTGTATTGAAATCCTGGTAATATTAAATGTATGAAAAACTGGAGAGATGTCATATTTGTTAAAATTAAGAACCACAGTGCAAGTTAATAACTCTTACACAACCAAAAATTGGCTTATATCTAATAAGCAGCAATATAATTTACTGAATCCCCAACACATGCAGTCAAGACTCTCACCCACGTAAGCATTAGATTTTTGCCAGCTAACTGGTATTAGACTCTCATTTTTGATCTGTAATATAAAAATCGCCTACACTGATTCACTGAACTTACTTTCTACTAGTTTGCCAAGTAGACTGAATTAATTTGCAACTGTTTGAGAGCATAGATAAATGTATTTTGCTGCTTCAAGTGATGATTATTGAAGGACTGGGGTAAAGAGGTTCTTACAGTTGTTTCATTGAATGCATTTTCTGTTTGTGTGTCCCAAAACTGAGATTATCGTGATTGTGACTATAGTAAACCCTGCAAGCCTCTTAGTATTTGCCATAGAAGGATGTAGAATCTTCCAGATTACATTGATTAAACATTCGTAATAGCCTTACTTAGCAGCTAGAGAGAAGGATGCAACCAAAAATGTTTCTTGTACTTCTCTAAATTTGTTAATTTAGAATTCTTTCTTTAGTTTACTTTGGCATGCAAGTATATATAATGCTTACTGGTTTTAAAATTAATTGTATGTACATCACATTCAAGCACGAATTCCTATGAAATGTGGCATGTGTTATATGTAAAACATACGCTACTATAGGTTAGTAATAAAGGTTTTATATTCCAAGACAATTGTTCTAGTCAGAATACTAGTGTTAATTGAGGCTGTATTGTACATCTGATCAGACAATATTATTAGGAATGTTAATGTAAAAATCATTCTTATTATCAGCAGACACTACTCAAATCTTACTCTTCTGACAGTTCTGGAATAAAAGTTTCTCATTTCCCTCTTCAGTACCATATTTTTTGTGTTCTTTCATAGGCAAAGGAGAACTTGTTGGCTAATGGTAAACTTGATGATTATGATGATGATGAAGAGGATGAAGACCTAATGTGGAGGTTACCCAAGGAAGAAACAGACTTTGAAGATGATTTTCTGGAGTATGATCAGGAGCATATCAAATTCATTGACAATATGTTAATGGGATCAGGGGCTTTTGTGAAGAAAATTTCTCTCTCACACTTTTCAACCACTGATTCAAACTATGAATGGAAAGCACCCAAAAAGTCATCCCTGGGTAATGTTCAGTTTTCATCAGATTTTGATGATTTTGACTATAGCTCTTGGGATGCTATGTGCTATCTGGATCCTAGCAAGGCTGTTGAAGAGGATGATTTTGTAGTGGGCTTCTGGAATCCATCAGAAGAAAACTGTGGTGTTGATGCAGGAAAACAGTCTATCTCATATGACTTGCATACAGAGCAGTGTATTGCTGACAAAAGCATCGCAGACTGTGTGGAAGCCCTGTTGGGCTGCTATCTGACCAGCTGTGGTGAAAGAGCTGCTCAGCTTTTCCTGTGTTCGTTGGGGCTGAAGGTGCTCCCTGTAATTAAAAAGACTGATTGGGAAGGCACTTTGTGTGCTACCAGAGAGAATTGTAACAGTGAGCAGAAAAATCTTTCACCAAACTCTGTTTCTGCTTCTGTAGCTAATTCAGAGCCTTCTCTGTATAAAGACCTGGAGTATGGCTGTTTGAAGATTCCACCGAGGTGTATGTTTGATCACCCAGATGCTGAAAAAACCCTAAATCACCTTATTTCTGGTTTTGAAAACTTTGAGAAGAAAATAAACTACAGTTTTAAGAACAAGGCTTATCTTCTTCAGGCATTTACTCATGCCTCATACCATTATAATACCATTACTGGTAAGTTGTCTTAAAGAAACTAGGGCTTTTTCCCGTATTGTAAGAGAAGTCAGTATATGCTGTGTTCCCATACATAGTCTTTATTTAGACATCACGTGGTACTTTAAGAAGTCAACAGCCTCTGAATACAAAAGCTTAGAAAATAATATCTTGCCCCTTATTTAGAGGGGGATGCTTGTTGAAGCTGTATCTCAATGATTATTCATATTTTGACTTGATACAGATAGAATATTTACTGAAGCCTAACCAAGTTTTGGGAAAGAGCAGCATTTTTCATCTGTGGTGCTGTATCACTAGTTGTATATGACTTGACATTAGATCCTCATTTAGCTATAATAAGTTATTATAGAACTCTGGAAGATTGCAGTGTACTTTTAGAAGTAGCGATCATGTTTTACAAATATATTTAGCAAATTTTCCCCATAATTTAATCCCAATAATATTGCCCTTTGACTGTACTTCTGAAGATTAAAAGACTATACAATTTTTATTAGCTGAATAGTCTATCGGATAGCAAGATATGGAGACTTCCATTTGAAGTTGTGAATTGGAAGGCTTAATTTAAGTCTAGGCATTTTATTGCATAAATATTTAAAGTCAAAGTTTGAAGTAATTGACTAAATCAGACTAAATACTAATTTCAGGTTAACTGCTTAATGTTTCTGTACAGGGTCTCATAAAAGATTTTACAGCAGTACAAATTTGTATTTCTGTAATCTTCTTGAATTACTTTTGCTTTTACTAATTAATTTAGTATTTGTTCATTCTAAAACTTTAAATATTTTCCTATGATAATATGCGATTAAAACCAAACCATGGTAAAATTCCAACCCTGTTTGAAGTGCATGGCAAATTCCTGTGCAGTCAGCAGTCTCAATTTTTCCCCATAGTGAATTGGTTCCTTATTCCAAGGAGTAAGAAAGCTCTGCTTTAATTAAAGAAATAAGTCATTTTGAAATGTTAGTACATTGAGAAACAGTTCTGACAAAACACTGAAATGCTCCTTTGGTTTTTCATTCTAGATGATACTACCCACATGTATATATTTTTTTTACTTTTTACAAATATTTCACAAAACGTATAGAAGGTAGATGATTCCTTTTTATATATATACTAACAGAAATCGTGAGGCATAGTGTTTAGATGAAATTACGTTGTTGGTAGCAGAAACTTTTGATTCCATTTCTATTTACCAAGTAAGACAATTGTGAATTGCTGTTAACTTTTTCTCTTAAGGAGTAGCTAGCAGTTGAGATCTGGCAGCATCTTAGGTTCAGCTGCTATAAAAACAACTTAGTACAAGCCATTTCACTCTCATGTTACTTTTGTAGTAATTTTGTCTTCCTTCTCTACCCACCTATCCCTGTTTGCTTTCAAGAGGGTTTTTTACTTTTGTTTATATTCTAAAAATAGACCCCCACAGCTCTCCATTCCCGTGTCCCCTGTCAGTTTTCCAAACAGCAAAGGCTTGGCAATTTTAGTTTCCAGTTTAAAAGACCCATTCTGAATGGGAATCCTTGTTCAATGCTTTTTGAGAAATCTAAGTGTGTGGCAAATTAGGTGAAAAATCTCAGATTGTATGTTCCCCCTGCTTTTAATACATTGATTTCTTTATTAATTTTTTGGAGGTTTAATTGTTACTGTTTTCAGATCAGCCTGCTGGTGGAATCTCTTGATTTTACTTTTCTGATGTTTCTCAGCACAATGTGAAGATCTTGAGTAAAAGCATTAATTGATTTTGAACACAAGTGTTTTGCTAGCCTGACAAATTAACATTGGGTTTAAAAGTGGCTTTATTATTAGATATAACTCCTGTTTTTTCTGATTCTTTTTTTAATAATTCAATAACAATCTCTTTAAACAGAAAGATACCTGTTCTAAAAAACAGATTGTCTTCTTTGAGCATTGGTTAGTTTGTGGAATTTACATGGCAGTGTACCAAACCTCTTATCCAGAAAGGCCTGGAAAGAATGTGTGTCTTAAACTTAATTGTGGTGTTATACATTCTTCTATTTCCAATGCTTTAAGATTGTTACCAGCGCTTAGAATTCCTGGGAGATGCAATTTTGGACTACCTCATAACCAAGCACCTTTATGAAGACCCACGGCAACACTCTCCAGGAGTTCTTACTGACCTACGATCTGCTCTAGTCAATAATACCATTTTTGCATCATTAGCTGTAAAGTATGACTACCACAAGTACTTCAAAGCTGTCTCTCCTGAACTGTTTCATGTTATTGATGACTTTGTGCAGTTTCAAATGGAAAAGAATGAAATGCAAGGAATGGATTCTGAGGTTAGTGGAAGTAGAATAAATGTGTTCAGTATCTGATTTGAAGCATGTGACTGGATTTCTTAGTGTGATGCGCATTTTTGTAATGTTTTAGTTTTACGCACACAGCAGCCATAGAAGCAGGCTCCTAGTAATAAAGCATGCAATATGCAAAGTAAAATACAATCTTCAGAAAGTATAAAGTCAATAAGAACATTCGGAAAATAATTAAATTGAAACTAGTTTGCCTCTAGATTTTTCTGTGACACTTGATTTCAGTCACTGTTTTGCTTTTGTGGTGTTGTTAGAACAACATGGCTGGGGGGAAAGCTTAGCTTCCTTTCTTCACTGACAGATTGGAAGCACTACTATACCATAAAATTGTGATGAAGAGTTACTAAGTCATATAATGCTGACTCAGGATAGGATGTCCATGTAACATCATGAACAATACTACCTTGGCACAATGCTGGGATTATTTAATGTAGCACACTGACAGAGATTTCTACTGGTTTTTGTCTGATGATTTCTGCTGGAGCAGGTGTCATTGCACTGTACTTGGGTGTTTGACACGCTCCTAAAGGCTTTATGTCTGCTAGCCAGGGAAACATTGTATGCATCTTTCAAATAAGCCACTTGAAAAATAGTTTAACTGAAGACTTGGAAACACAGATCATATCTGTGCTATGCAGGAAGGCTAATGATAATGAACATCTRCTTGCTGGAGAATGGACTATAACTCATTTAGATAAGCTGCTCAGAAAATGTATGAGAGCAAGGGCCTTGTGAGTCAAATTCTAATCAGTGTCCTGGAAGAAATGGACTTCCTCATTATCCTTTCTTTAAAAATGTTATCCAATAGATATCTCTAATAGCTTGTCTTCTGAAAAACTGACCAATCTCTTAGAAAATATTCTGTTTGAGAATACTCCAACACTGAATAAACATGCTATCTCTGTCTTTAATAATTTCTTCTTTCTGATATACAATTTAAAAGCTTGGGAATCAAAATACTTCAGTTACATATATGTGTTTACAGCCCTTGCACTCTGTTGCAGAGTGAAATCCATATGTTCTATGGGAAGGTTCAGAAAACATTGACTAAGAAATTTGTCGCTGAAATTTAGATAATATAAATTATTTTACGTCAGAGGATCAGACTCTGTCTGTCTTGTTTTCTTCACAATATGAGTGAAAAGACTAGAAACTTATTTTAGGAGCTCATAGTAGTGATTTTTAACTTTGTTCAGTTTTTGCAAGTATGCAAAAAGATTGCCTAGAAACTTCCACCAAAGTTGCAACCAAATTGTGTGATAGCTGTTTCAAATAAAATTCTTGTTTCACTCTCCCTGCGCCTGCTCCCTATCTTGGTCTGGCACTGAATTACTGAAACTCTTATTTAATCAGAGTTAATGCAAGAGTCTTTGTTTCTGCAGTTCATGCCAGCTAGACTGGTTTCCATGTGTGTCTCCACGTCATGTGCTTTTCTTTTTTCAGATCTCACTCCTGAAACATCTGTTGTCCTTTGCCTTATAGCTCTTAGTTTCTCTCTCCTTCTGTTATTTCAGTATAACTCAAAAGTGCTTCAGTTTGCACTTGGTATGAAATACGCTATTCAAAACAGTTGAATTTGTTTTTTAACATCAAAATTCCCATTTGGAGTGTGTACACATCAGGTCTGACTTGTTTGATTTATTTTAGGTAGAAATATTGGGTGGGACTAGTTTATGAAGTAGTATGGTAACTCTTAAGAGGACTGAATCGGGCTTTAAACCCCAAATAGGGGCCAAAGGGAGTGAAAGGATAGCTGTTGGGGGAAAAGACCAACAGAAACTTCTTTCTCTTTAGGCAGAGGAGAGTAATGGTCAAAACCTTTGTTTTCAGATTACTTTGGTCTTAGATGAATGTATATTAAATGTATTTGAGGTATTTTTAGTAAAGGATTAGATTAACTCAAGACCTTTAAGACATATATGGGAAGTTTAGTTTTAATAATGAGAATAGACTATTGGCTTAAATTAGTAGCATAGAAGAAAACACTGCCTGCTACATTTAAAAAAATACCTAAGTGTGCCTGTTGGTTCAGTCTGATGCTGCTGGTTATGAGTTATTAATGGCTTATTTTACTAATGCTTGTTTCATGCTTGTCTTCTGGGGTAAATGAGGTAAAGAAAGGTACATTCGACTTTCATCCAGAGATGGAACTTACAGATTTTAAAGTCTCCTCCTAGGAGAGTATGAACTCTTCCTTTGTTATGAGTAGCTTTCTAGTATTAACTGATAGAGCCAAGTCTGTTTCTTATTGGAAAAAACAGACCCATGGTGAAATCCTACAGAATTGTTACAGGAGGAATTCACAAAGTATACAAGGTCTCTGTACGTAATGGTGTTTGGGATTTTTTTTCACATTTGAAAAATGATATATCCAACAACTTGGTTTCATTGGGGAATAAAAGAACAATTTCACTGTGGAAACTTGTCAGTGAAAAACTTAAAGGAAGCAGCTCAGGATAGGATGTAAGAGAGCTTACATTTCTGAAGATCTTTGTTTTATTTTAAAAGAAGCAATTGTTTCTCTCTTTTCTCCTCCCCTTCTCTCTCCCTCCCCTGCCTTGGCTTTTTTTAATTGCAAACAGCTCAGAAGATCTGAAGAAGATGAAGAAAAAGAGGAAGACATTGAAGTACCAAAGGCCATGGGGGATATATTTGAGTCCCTTGCTGGTGCCATTTATATGGATAGTGGAATGTCTTTGGAAATGGTTTGGCAAGTGTACTATCCAATGATGAGGCCATTAATAGGTATTGTCAGCTTTCAGAAAAAAATTAATAATTAAGTGCCAGCTGCTATGAAGAGAACAAAGCTAATTTATTTTTTAATTTTTTTTTTTCCAAATAGAAAAATTTTCTGCTAATGTGCCCCGTTCCCCAGTGCGAGAGCTGCTGGAGATGGAGCCAGAGACAGCCAAATTTAGGTAAGAATACACTTCCTTTGGTACACATAGCCATAAAATGTTTTTAACATTTCTGAGAAAAGTAATGATTTCTGTTTAACTATACTGCTTTAACTTCTGTAGAAAAGAGAATGTAGGTCTCTTATTTCGCATTAACTTGCCTAGGCAGTAAGTAATTCTTGTGTATATTTTTGCAGTCCTGCAGAAAGAACTTACGATGGAAAGGTCAGAGTAACAGTGGAAGTTGTAGGAAAGGGAAAGTTYAAAGGTGTTGGCAGAAGCTACAGGATTGCCAAATCTGCAGCTGCGAGAAGAGCACTACGAAGCCTCAAAGCAAATCAACCTCAGGTCCCAAACAGCTGAGACTCCTCTTAAAAATAAATAAAATGGGGGAAAAAAAACACATACAAATAAAGCAAATTTTTAAAAATGTTGATGTTGAGAGGAACAAATTGGAAGACAGAATTTAAAGTTTGTTTGATAACAGAATAGATAGCAAAACATTTAACATGTATAAAATTTTGGAACTAATTGTAGTTATAGTTTTTTGCGCAAACACAATCTTGTCTTCTTTCCTCACTTCTGCTTTGTTTAATCACGAGAGTGCTTTAATGATGACATTTAGCAAGTGTTCAGAATAATTGTTGTCAGGTCTTTTTGGTTTACTTTTATTGTCAGTACAGCTTTGCTTAGTGTTAGAAGGCCAGGGAGCTTACGCCTAATGCAGTTGCTAGATTTATATATAGTAATCTTGAAATTCTTCAATCTGTGCACTAGTGCCAGTCATAAAGCAGTTGATAAACTGTACTGGATGATTGGGTTTAAGAAAGAATAAGTGTGCCAGTATTCTCCTTTTTTTTTYTTTTTTTTTTTTTTCCCCTCTCCATGTCATCTTTTTACATGAAGATGGCATTCTCAATCATTATTGCACTTGTTTGTTAGGGACAGATTTTAATTGAAATGGCTGGCATACTGGTCGGATGAAACTTCAGTTTCCTTATGCCACACAGTCTTGCATAAAAAAGGTTCTTGCCTTAAAAATAAATAAACCCTCATTAATAATCTTTAATTTCTGATCTTTTTTGGAACAAACTGTTTTACATTCCCTTCATTTTGTTACACATTTTACAATGATACAGCTCTATATTTACAGTACAACTCATTACTATAGCTGTGACTTATTACAGGATTATAATAGAAATTGTATTCATATATATGTAATTAGGTTATTTTTAACAATTCTGAGCAGGTGGTTAGTCTACAGTTTTTTTTATACCATAAACAAAATACGGTCTTTGGCTAAAATTCCAGTTTTACACAAACCTGCAAGCTAGATAGTTCCAATACTGGAAACAGTAATGAATAATTGCACAGTGCAGACTGTCACTCTAACAAAATAACCTTAGACATATCACACCTAAAATATGCTGCAGATTTTATAGTCAATTGGTTACGTATTTAACAAACAGAGCACCTTTACACTTAGAGATATTTCCACGTAAATTTCTTACTGTACTTTTCAGAGTTGCATGCATATTTCACCTACCAAAGCTGTGCTGTTAAATAACATGAAAGTTGATGTTTGAGATATAACTGCCGTACTTTTGATACATCTGTGATTTAGGTCCTTAATTTAGAGAAACTAGCTCATTGGTGTTTTGGTCTGCTGGGGGTGGGGGGGAAAATCATACTTTTATTTTTTAGGCTTTGCCTATACTTCTTTAATTAGATTTTTGTAGGCACTCTTCACTTAAATACCTCAGTTCTTTTTTTCTTTTCTTTTCCTTCTTTTTTTTGCATGCATTGTTTTTTTTCTGTTTTGGTGCTATGTTTATATATTATGCTTGAAATTTTAATTTTTTGCACTGTAACTATAATACCTCTTAATTTACCTTTTAAAAAAGCTGTGGGTCTCGTATTCCCACCAATATCAGTAGAGGTTTGCTGCAATTTTGCCCTGTTAATTATGCTTGAAGTTTGAGAAAGCAGAGCAAGGTGTTTTAACGTTTTCCAGCACAATAGTTTGAACTTGATGCTGTGTCTTATGTATTAAATTACAAATAAATACTGTATTTCCTGCTTTTAAACCCTATTCCTTTCCTCACAAATGCACACTAAAACAAAACAAAAACTGTCAGCTCTTGCTTTCTTAACAAAAAAATAAAATAAATGCCTTAGTGACAAGGGGTAGACCTTAAGCTTTTCTGAAATACAGTTTTCAAAAGTTCGTCTATTTTCTATCCCAGTCATTTTTCATTCTGCAAAAAGGACCATTCTTGTATTTGAAAGCAGCATTGTTATAGTAGTCAGACCGAGAATTAAAAATACTAGCTTATAAAAAAATTCTAGCATTTGTTTGGCACTTCAGTCATGAAAAGATACCAGGGAAGTGTAAGACCTGCAAGTCTTGATGTGTATAAAACAAATGTAAATGAGATGGAACAATAAAAACATGCAGTCTAAATTTTCAAAGGTAAATTGCTTTAAGTTATAGCTCTTTTTTCATGGGAGGAGTGAAGTTTATTAGAGAAAATACATGATCACTAATGTTAACAAATCTGTGTTTCTGGCCAGACATCAATCAGCAGATAAAATCAGACCATCTAGAAAGTCTTGAGTAATTTTAACTGCATTATGAAAAACTGAAATTTAAGTTAGTCTTTGAACGCCTAAAATTTCTTCCTGATTGTCACAAGGTTATAGATTCTCAGGGGTTTCAGGTAATTGTTAGCAGTAAAATGCTACAGAGTGTTTTGATGCAAAGAAAATTAACTGAACTTGCTCTGTGTTTCAGAATAGTTTAATGATCACTTTGTTACTAGATAAAGCCTATGAATTGGAAATCTGAAATGTGTAGTGGCTGACTATAAAGTAGTTTCTGCTGCTGATGCGTTCTTAAATGCGTTTTAAATGCCGTAATTTTTTCCAGTGTGACCTCATTGAAATATTTTTTTATCCTTTGAGATAGAAAATACATATTAGTTTCCATGTTATACATCTGTGTGTTTTACCCTACAGTTGATATGATTTTGTTATTGGACAGTGTATGCTATTAAAGACCTAAATCTGATCATTTGAAGGTTGGGATAGAAATCACTTGACATGCTATAAGCACAAGTGTAAGCGGACTGTTGCAACCCATCTTCAAAAGCAACCACACAGGCTCATCATAAATAGTGTGGGGGTTAGTTGGCATGAACCTTGTTTTTTTTATCTAAGTCCTGTTATACTGTACTTTAAACAGTCCTCCTAACTATGCTGCGTTTTTATTTTTATGGCTTTTTTTTGCGCTGTTCTGTTCATGTAGCACAAATAAGCATTGCACTTGGTACCATGCTTTACCTCATTTCAAGAAAAAAATTCTTAACAGAGAGTAAAAATGTGGTTTGGCCTTGCTGCTGTTCTGATTTACTGAATTTGAAAAAGATAATTATAATGCCTGCAATGTGTCATTTACTTGCACAACTTAAATAGGTCATTTGTATTGTCTGTGGCATTTTTACTGTATGTGGAAAAATACAACAAAGATGTGTAACAACTCTTGATTGTATTTTAAAGCTATTGTTTTTCTGCTACATCATTTTACTGTTATGTGAAGTAATTAAAATTAGAATGACCTCTGACACTCCAGTAATTATCTCTGAACAAACCRACATATTATGCGTATAATGTAGTTTTTGCGAGAAGACAGCCCCTAGTAATTTGGTCAACCTCAACTAAATCTCTGCTTAGTCTGAATATTGAGTGCCCAGTAGCGAAGTGTTTGTTCAGCTTGATGCTGCTAAAATCCATACAGAAAAAAAGCCTACTATTTTTAAGTCTCATTACACAATAGTATGTTGTGACTGCAGAGTACAGAACTTGGACAAGAACCAATTTCCGTGCTGGGGAGGAATATAGTGGTGGCCCAGGGATGAGATGCCAGATCCTCAGCTAGTGCAAATTGATGTGGTATCATTCTGACCAATGGAACTGCATTCTTTTACATACCTGAAGATCTTGTGCTTATATGTATGTTGCAGAGTTTGGGTTTTCCTCCTTGTAAGCAAATATAGAACCATAAACTGGAAAATGTGGTTTTTATGTTACTGCATATGACATAATTATGCTACATGCATTTATCTGTATAGAAAGTGAAATCTTTGTATCCCAGTCACAGCAGCACACGTAATCTGAAAATGACAAATAGCATCGTGGTCTGCTGTGATACTGCACTTGCCTCTATCTGACAGTATTCTGGGTTTGTATGTTTTGGGTGGGGTTCCCTACAAAAATATTCTCATGGAAATCTCTGTATTTATTATATGAGTAMATCGAGAAGGATTTTGATTTTTGGTACTTAATTACTGACATTGATCTTTTTCCAATTGCTCTAATTTTCAAGAAGTTAATTTCTTTACTTTCATATTAGGTTTAAAACTTAAAACACTACAGTTCATGACCATGAAATGTAATCTAAATATCAACTGTAACTCAATCTGAATTATGTTAGCAAAAATCTAGAGGTCATTGTAGTATACTCCACTAGCAGTTAAAATTAACTTCTGTCAAAGCTAACTACATTTCTTAAAAATAAATTTTATCCAATAAAGTCCTTGGTTTTTTTCCCTCTTTTATTTGAATGGCAACCACAGACTACAATTGCTTTGTAGATGCACTCAATTTACTGCAGCAGCAAGTTGGAGCGAAAAATGTTTGTGAACAGGAATTGGAAATTGCAGGCATTTTTATTGTAAATAGTTTGACTGAAAAGATGGTTAAAATCAAGTAGAAGGAATAACATATAATTTGATGGACAATAAAATATTTACCATCACATGCTGCAGCTGTCTTTAAGGGACATAAAATGTAATTCATTCATACTGTAATCATGCTGCAGAAGTTTGCAATCTGCACCTTATGGATCACAATTACCTTTAATAGTTTTTTGTAATAATTGTAGCTGAGTATATCTTCAATAAAGTTATGGTCTGTTCACCTTGTATTGTCTTTTTGCTTTTGTTTTTAGTTCTCTTAATCTTTCCATAAATCTTCTAGAGTTTACAAAAAATTACTTTTCAGTCTCAGTCTAAATAAAATGATTTGTGAAAACATTATTTCTTGACCTCATTTAAAGACAAGTCTGCTTGTCTCCTTCCT
Organism: Oceanodroma leucorhoa; assembly: GCA_030449065.1. NCBI lineage: Eukaryota > Metazoa > Chordata > Aves > Procellariiformes > Oceanodroma > Oceanodroma leucorhoa. Next base: position 5,846,110 of record JASVER010000027.1, on the reverse strand, counting down.
CTGATGAATGAACTGTCTTCATAGCTATGTGAAGACTCTTAAGGGACACTCAGGTTGAAAATGATGGTGTACATGCTACAATTTGATCTGTGTTGACCATTATATCTGCAAAATTTCTGTTGGAGCTGGGAGGCCCCGGAGGACAAGGGTTCAGTAGCACAGGTTGCACRATTCGTCACGTTTTAAGAATAACATGTTAATATTGGCTAATAGTCTCAACATTAATTACATTGATTTTAATTATTTTTTCCATTAGTATTTCACTTATCCTGAATATTGAAAGCACGTTTGTCGAGTGTTCTAACTGGCACACCAGTGTCATGTCTATGTTTTACAGAGACGAGACAGATCTGCCAGTCAAAGATCAGGAATCTTCCTTTTTGAAAACTTCCCAATGCAGCAGTCAGTTTCTTGGATCTGCAATGGGCAACTTGTTTTCTCTTCGGTTATAGAGAGAAGCCTGCTGAACTGCTGATAGGCATGGTGGTACTTTTTTCTGGGACTTGGAGGAGGGCCGAATCACCTAAGTCTTTCTACAGTGTCGGCTTGTTCCTTGTCTCAGCTGTAATGAAGCAAGCAATTCTCAGCTGAGAATCCTGAGGAACCTTGTGGATCTTCTGTGGCTTTCCAGCTCTTTTTTCCCCCCTCTAGGTTCCACCCTGACACTGATGGCACTGGTAGGTAAGGCCCTTTAAGCTCCAGGGTGGAGGCTAGTAAGCCGTAGTAGGGGATGACAACACAGCCACCACCCCCCAAGTTCTAGCAAGTGGGTCACATTGGAAAACCCTTTCCCCAAGTTTTCTACAGGAAAGTAGGCCTGAAAATAATAATTAAAAAAAATACAGTTGAAGATGCTATTATCTTCTTGTTCGTTGTGGAGGAATGAGATGAGGGATAGCCATCTAAACTTGAGTCTCAAGGGAAGTGGTCCATCCCTTGCTGGGTAGTAACGTTAAGTATCCAGAGTTCTCCAGAAAGTCAAAGTGTAAAATCAATAAAGCTTCTGCTTCAAGGGCAGGTGACAGTATTTTTTGCCAGTATGGGAGCATCACCTACTTACTGTAGATTTTCAGTACAGCTTACTAGCTGTACTGAAACTAGGTGTTGAAACTGCATAACATAAAATAAAGATCTTTTTAGTTTTTAAATTTAAGCTGCTCAGAATGCAGCAACAACTGGGTTCTTCCTGCCCCCTGAAGAAATATCAGGCTTGACCTAAAAAGAGGAGTAATTAACTCTAGTAAAGCTGTAACATCAAGACACAAATTTTCAGGCTAGTTACCATTTGTCATCCTGACAAAACTCAGTGGCCACTCTAGGAATTGAAAAAAGAAAACCTCTATGTCTATCTGAAGAGGAGTTTACAGGTACTGGTTTCTCATCTCCTTATTGTAAGAATAAATGTGTTTCATAATTGCATCAATAATGCTAAGAGATATACTTGGTTAGCTGCTATTCTTCTTAAGTAAAACCATACAGAAAAAGGAAATTGAGTGAAAAGTGAGGGGAGTAAGTTTTTGAATATGCTTGCCCTGAAAACAGGTAGCAACAAAGCTAATCATGACTTCAAGTCCAGAAACAGAGGAGCAGATTTGGTGCTTGGCTGGGCTTCCCTTAACACTTCTGCTAGAGTCCAGGTGCAGGATCTGTTCCTTAGAGGAAATCTTGTCAGTGGACACAGGCAGTACTGACATGTAAGTGGGTTTTGTTTTTCTCATAGCTGTGATTATGTCCGCCCTTATTGTAGAACGTGAGCAATACTTTCATTTTGGTGAGTAAAATAACTGAGAACCTTCCATATGTTATGAAAACAGTATCATTTACTTTGCAGCTTAACCACCTCCACTTACCTGGCTTATATTATTTTTTTTTTTTTAACATTACTTTTTAATATATATTTTATTGGAAGCCTCATGCTAACTTTTAAATTGAAGTAATTTTCTTCTGTTAACTTGAAAATTTCCTGTAGTTGTGAGTTCCTGTCCAGCTCCCACTGAAGTCACTGGGAAGACACCCACTTGGACTCTGTAATTTGTGTGTGTTTGAACTTAACACAAAAGTCCTTCAGATGTAATAAGTGTAAATTCCAGACGTCAAGTAAAAGTTGAGAAGTGCAGTGATGTGCAAAGGCAGCCTCTTCTGTTTTGCTTCTATTTTTGAGGCTCTTAAGTAAAAAGGGTGGCACGTTTGCCAGCTACCCACTTTTGAGATAGCCCACCTATTGTGGTGAATATCCAACTGCTTGCTCCATTTTCTTTTGCCAGGTGGGCAAGATTTAGAGGGGAGGAATGAGGGCAATCTTCCTCACAGCTTTTATTGACATCTAGGATGCTTCAGCTAACTTCAGGCAAGCGCTCTGCAGACAGCTGCATCTGGGCTAGCTCCCACCCATTTCTTCTGCTTTCGGTGGAGCCACGTCAGCAGCCGCAGGGCACTGTTCGCTTTTCCTGCCCTTAGATCACCCTTTCGACATGAGGTGAGTTGAATGAGAGAGAGGCCCCTTCCTCCCCACCCAGGGCTGGCACCCACTGATGAAATGGATCCCACACTGTAGCTTGAAGCTGGAAATGTTTGTTCAGGGAAAGTGATGGAGCAAGAAGAGATTTCATCTAGCTGCACATGGCCAGTGAGTCACTAGTTACTCCAGGGTCACGCTTATCTCTGGCCGAGGTGAGGATGATCCCCTCTTTACTGCCACTTGGCCTGAAGCGGGGGAGTGAGTATGAACTGCTGCGGCTGTTCCAGCATTTGTAATAAAATGATGCTAAGTTTGCAGACTTCACTTACATAGCTGAAGCACTGAGCTACAGGAGGACTGCAGGATCACAGTCCAGTCTTCAAGTATATATCCCTTTAAGAGAGTAGTTTTCACAGAAGTACTTGAATGGCACTTTGCCATCAATTTTAGGGTAAGGTTTTTAACTTTTGTTTTATAAATGAGAATCTAAGTAACTTAGAGGAGCAACCCTATGGTTGTATGAGTTGCCTATTGCACAACTACTAGCGTTAGCACAAGCACCAGGGAACACGGATATTATTAAGCACAGACACGTGCTTCGATGTTCTTATACCACAGCTGTCTAGACCAGCCATTTTTGCTTTCATGTATTCACTCTCCAGTCATCTGGATTTAGGCAAGGCCYTGGTGTCAGAACAAAACCCTCCCTGCATTCAATCAAGCCTCAGGATCTTGATAGCTAAGATCTGCCCTACTCTCACACATCTATAGCAATTAATAGTGTTTTGCAACACCAATTTTAAGTTAAATTATTGCTTTCAGGGTGATTCTAGCTGGAATAGCAGGGCATTATGTTCCTGCCAGCAACACTCATCACCTTCCTCCCAGCTTTACATAGTACATGTGCTCCAGGCAAAAGAGATCTCATTATACAAACAAGCATGGCACAGGCAGCCGTACTCCCTGTCTCGCCAACTGGCTGCTGTGCAGGGCTGTGCCAGCAAAAAGCTCACTTAAAACAAGGGCAAATATTCCCAGGACTCTGCCTCAACAACAGTGTTGATGTTGCTGGTGGTGGAGATGGGAAGAGATCTGTGGAAGACGTAGTAACCATTTTTTCCTGGACCAAATACCTTTGCTGGTCTTTAAAAAGTTCCCCTTTCTGTGGAATCCATCAGCTAGAAGGGTTCCTGCACTGAGCACCGAGCACTGCCTGCCGTGGAGGGCTGAATTCCCAAAGAGTGCCGCTGTCCCCAGCAGGTACAGCAAGGCAGAGGAGAAGGGCAATTCAGACCTTCCTGACCCACCCTGCAGAGCTGAATCAAGCACACGTCCTTGTGCATGTGCATTGCAAGGGTACTCATTATTTTACTTAACGTTTGGTTGCAAGCCACTAAGTTAGTGTAAAATAACCATACAGCAACCTCTGTGGAAGATTTCTTCTAAAGTAATGTTAGTTTATTGGCAGTTTAGCTAAGGTGAAGGGTTACTTAATGCAGCAGCTAAATAAATCGCAACAGAGCCGATGGCACATGGGCTGCAGGAACTAAACTAAAGTATATAATCTATGCTAGATATATAGCAGCTGCTTCTTGTATAGGATATGGTGTGTTGATATGTGTCAGAAAATCCCAGAAACTGCAGTGACTGAAGCAAGGAGTGATGGGAGACCTGCRTAAACACCTGAGATGTATCAACAAATAGAGGAAGTTGTAGGCTGGAAATATTTTGGAAAAAATGCCAAGACTCAGAGACACCTCAAATAGAGAGAGGAAAGGGAACAGACCTGGGCAACTCGGTTCTTAAATCAGCTCCCCAGAAAGGGGTGAGCATCGTGGAGGAGGGCTGGGCAATGGTGGGAACATGCAGAGCCAAAGTTCGCTTATTCTAGCATCAGGTTTTAAGGTGACAGCGGGACGTGTGGGAGGGACTGAGAAGAAGCGACCAACTGAAGGAGAGCCTTACAAGAAGCAGAGGTCAAGCTTGGCTACCAGGTACTGCAGAAGTCACTTACCAGTTTTTGCCACTTCCAATAAACTTTAAGCCTCAAGTATCCCTGAACTTAGTCCTCTGAGGTCCAAAACAAGTCCTGCGATCCAGGGGCCATCTTGCCCTGAACATTGCCCCCTCCTGCAACAGTTTAGAGCTTGTGACTCTTTGAATGTCACCCCTGTGAGGACTCCATATCTTAACTGCAATAGTGAAAACTCTGCCTTGCATCCAAAGCAGGCTTGGGGTGAGAAGAGCCGAGATCTGTCTGCTGTGCCGGTAGTAAAGGTACAATTTCTGTGCCAGCCACACCACAGACAGCAGGCATGGTAGGGTTGTGTTTGATAGGTGGGAAATTGGTTTTGCTGTTAGAGATAAGACTGTAGTTGTGGCCTTCTGGTATCACTTGGCTTAAAATCCCCTGCTGTTTTTCACCTTGTGATTGCTCACATTGAGAGCTACATTTACTCATCCCCTACATTGGCAGAGTCTTCTGTCTTTTTTGAAAAACCATCTCTGCCCTGAGCCTTCATCAAGATAACATGTCTCAAACTAGAGAGAAGCAATTGCAGCTTAGGGTTTCAGTTGTCCGGCTGAAGTCTAATAGGCAGGAGTAAGCCCATCAGTGGTGATTTTAAGGGGACAGTTTTAAGCTTTCAACTGATTTTCTTGTAAAGCTAAATCTAAGTTGATTCCTCACTGTGATCAAAGAGGTTCTGAGAAGGTCCTCAGTGCGACCAGGCTGGAGAGATGTGGGGCTGATGTGAAGCCACAGAAGACTACTTTGGCAATTACAGCAAGTATGAAGAAGCAGATACAGCTGCAATTGCAGTCAGCTGAGGAACACAAACATTTTTTGGGGGTGTAGTTAACAGCAGTCTTTGACAGCCAGGTTCTAACTGGGTCAATGGCCTAGCCATAAATCCGTGCATCTGCCTGATTTTTCTCTAATGTTGCGTTATTTTTGGACAATTTCACCCAGTTGCCCACCACAGAGTTCTCTGGTCAGTGGGCTCCCATTGTCCCATGGTTTTCTGGAGGCACAGCTGGGGTTATCTTTGGGGAATCTGAGCAATGCAGCGTGACGATACTGGAGATGGAGCCTTCGAGTCTTCGGCTCGGGTCCCTCAGCAGCCAGGGGCCGCACATGGGGAGGCTCATCCCATTCCCTGACCCACGGCCTGAGGGCTGGAGCCAAAGGTCGGGGCTGCTCACCGGTGACGATTACCGCAAGGATACCCCGAACCAGCGCATGTCCTGCCACGGCTGCCTACGCACCTCCCTCGCCTGCAACTGGGGTTATGCCTTTTATATTATGCTCCTGAGACTTTGGTATAATTTTCTGTGCTCCCCATCCCCACCCATCTCTCTCGACTGTCAGTGTTTATAACCGCTGTGCACAATTCCTCTCCTCCCCTAACCCCCCCTCCACCCCGGGGGCAGCTGTATTTCCACAGTGAATGGAGCAATTCCTGTATGTATGATTTTAAAGTGCTTCGGGACGCTTTGGGAGAGAAGGTGCTATTGTACAAGTACAACRTATTATTAAAACAGGAATCTGTGTAATGGGTGATAAATTTTGATACTGTATGTTTAATATAACATGACGGTTGTAAATCCAGTGAATTACCATAGGTATTTGCTGTGCAGTGTGTTTATGAATTGTTTGGGCAGGTGTTTTTCAAGTCCCAGTTTTTCACACAAAACGTGAATTATAGGACAGTTTAATAATATTCCTTACTAGACTCCAATATGCCACAATTAGCTGCAGAAATGTTATCACTTGATGGCTGAGCTTGGCTGCTGATTAAGTTCATGTATAGGAAGGTAAATTAAAAAAGCAGCACAGAGAAAAAAGATCTGCAGAAGTAAACTTTTAGATCTGTCTTTGATCTCTTACAAGCAAATATCTTTTAAAACTGCAGAAATCAATGGTTTCAGTATTGTCCAATTGTATTTTACATGTGCTTCCATACAGGTTAGAAGCAGTTTATTTTGATTGCAATAATGAAATAGTTCTTTAAAAGTTTATATTCAATAGTTATACTATTAATATTTATTGATGTGAAGGGATATCTGTACTGCACATGTTATTTGAATCAAACCTTGGTGGATAGTTTTTAAATCAGATCCAAAATAATGTAATTCAGGATTACATAGGGTCGGAATTTCTTATTTTTATTTTTTACTGACTTCCACATAAAAAAGACTTATAAGACCTTGAAAAAACGTTTCCCTTCTCTGAAGAAGAGAGAAGTGCTCTATTTCAGTCTTCCATCTGCTTTTGTACTATGAGCTGACTCTCATCCTGAGCTGACGTTACACCAAGCAGCAGAGCAGTAAACTATCTAGAGGTAGGGCCAGGTAGAGGTTTTAAAACTTAGCGACTGAAGAACACATCTTCTCCGTCACCACAGGATTTTGTGAGCGTAAATTGGGCTGTCATTAGTTATAGTAAAGCCTATTGCYGGTGTTCTTTGGGGTGTGGAGCCCTTTGTTTTTCACGTAGGTGTTTGCAGCGCCGGGGGGGTTGCCGTGACTTACGCACCTCGGTAGCCGTTGGTGGCACCTTCCAGACGAGCGAGGCTCAGGGCCGGGTTTCGGAGGTGCTGCGCTCCCACCGCTCCAGCTGACATCCAGGGTGGCTGAAGGTGCTGGGCACCACCGCCCGCCCCTCCAAGCCCCGTCCCACCATGGCTCGTGCCTCCCCGAGTGCCCGGGAGCTCACGCTGGGATCAGACCCATCGTTGAGYGTAGCTGGATCTCGCTAGCGCAACGTTACAAGCTGGTAGCTATGATGGAGGTTTACTTAAACATTTTCTTTCCACTTGACTGGCATAAGGAAGGCGTTTGCAGCCTGCCCCCCTCCTCGCGCCGTGCCTCGTGTATGTGTAAAAGCTGCCCTTGGCCCCAGATGATATGTTTGCATTTCATAATTAATGCTGAACTCGACTTGAGGCAGATACCAAAGGACGATTTTTTAAACAGATGTTGCAGGTCACTTGTAAGTTATTTGTCAAATAAGTTTCAGAGCGCAAGCCGCTGCTTTTGCCATTGTAACCAAAGGCGTATGCTGTTCAGCAGCAGTAATTACAAAGCCAGGGCAACGCAGGGAAAATTCATCTTATTTAAAAGTGTTTTAGTGTCACCAAACAGCTTGCTATGCCATTAGGCAAGTTTTGCTAGACACGTTCGAGTTGAGGGTTTTAATTTGTTTGAAGTATTCTCTAAAACAGAATTATGTTGGAGTTTACATAAAATGAGAGAATGACATGAAAAGTTTTAACTTAAGCAGCAAAATATAAAGGCTAATCTTATTTAAAAGTAATATGTGTGTCTTGATTGAGTGCCCAGATACACTCAACTGGGACATTTTAGTGGAATCGGTTCTAAGCTGTTACACTGAGTTATACAGAGTAGGTTTTCCTGAGCTCACATTGCCAGACCTGAAATACTCTTGTGGCTGCATTTAATAAAGAAACGAAAGTCTTGGGTAAGGGGATATGATTTTTTATGACAGAAGGAATGCAAATAACTTTTAGTCTCATTGCCTAGACCGGGTTTGGTCTGATTTGATGGAGTTTAATAATGACTTATAACCTGTGCTGACAATGTGCAGACCCGCACAACGTCATTTAACTCATTTATTCTGCTTGCTGTAAAAACAAAGAGATGGCAAATAAATATATGGAAAGTTCATTGTTTGTCAGAGGGCCCAAGCCAAAAGTTTTCAGTGACCTTTTAAAATATGGTCCCAGGCTAGTACTAAAATGTCTGTCACTCAGCGCACACACTTGCACAATTTGGCCTTTTAACCCGTGCATCTTGTTTTTCTCTCTTTCAACTGCTTGTATGAATTTCAAATCAGCTGCAGCTATTTAAGTTTTTGCATTGGAGGATTACTGTAAATTGCAGTCTGACAATTACAATGTACAGCGCACAGGAGAGTTATTAATGGATAGGCCTACTGATGGCCTTTCAGCGCTGACGAGGGCCTGGTGTTCCTCACCCGTAATTAGATCCAGTGGTCGGGGTCTGCGTGGATGAGGCAGAGGAGGGGGTCGGCCGTGGAGCGCCGCTTTATCAGAGGAAGATATCAATTGATCAGAGATAGTTACTATCGGCAACGTCTAAATCTCTAATTCACCTTCTTCTTAATGACTTGTATTGGCTTAAGAAGCTAAGTTACTTGACAGCATGGAGCTTGGCTGACAAAGCCGCGCAGGTGGTTTTAATAGAGGATTTCTGTTGCTTGAGATTTCACTAAAGACAGAGCAACAGTTCAACAGACACAACAGAGGCCAGTAAAAACCCCGGTCTGCTGCTCCGCTCGCCGAGGATACCAGCAGGGCTGGGGCTGCCGCGAACCACYGCTCCCATTTACGCGGCACTTTTTTCCTTCGCAAATCCCGCACAAAGGTTTGCTCTGAGGTTTCAGTATTTATTTTAAGGAACGAATCTTATGTGGACATAAATTATATTTGACAAATGAAAACCCTTTGGGGGGGACTTTTTTTTTTTTTATTGCCCTTTGAAAAACATTTTCCAGAACATAATGTTCCTGAAAGATTAAATACGCTTTTTAGGATGAAGAGAGAGTCCAATGCCCAGGAAGAACCAGTAAGCTTTGTAAAAGTTGAAGACAATGGTCATTTACTGTTGATAAACCCAGAAAATAAACGGACTGCAAGCCAAGTGCTTAGATTAGACGTGGCATCATGAACAATAATTTCAGCTTTTTAATGAAGTAACCCAAGAAGCAACAGTTTTGTGCTTAGATTATCACAGTGTAAATCCAATAAGAGATGGGCACCTAACTTCCCGAGGCGCTGCTGATCCAGCCCTGATCCTTTCTAGAAGGTTTACAACCACCTGCCAGGAAGTTTTCCATGCAGTAAAGCTTGTAGCCAATCTGATGTTCACGGTATGTCCCAGGGGATGATGATGATGGTGGTGATGATGATGATGATGATGATTATTATTATTCAGATTATGTATACCCACAGTGAATATAGGTTTGAGTCTGTTAGGGCTTTTTGGGAGGGTAAATATTTGTTTAAAATCTTGTTCCAATCTCTCAACACATATCGAAGTAAAATCTAATTGAGTAGTTCGCTGGCATAGGTGGAACTTTCTGTTGTTGTTCTTGAGGGAGAGCTCAACAGAAAAGCAGGTCTGTGAGACTTTGCATTTTAGCCCTGAGTGGAAACATATTTATCAGTACAAAGTATGCTTTTTTAAGCTCTTCTGGAGCTAGCAAAGCTGATGGAGCTGTCTTCTGCTTTCACTACTAGGTTTGTGATCTCACTCCCAATACCACTTCTGGGTTCATGTCACAGCTTCTACTTGTGAGCACTAATTTGCCATTTGCACTTCCACTGGACTTGCAGCCTATTTCTGTAAGCTATGGCTTTGCAGCTCCTTGGTCAGGGACCACTGGCCTGAAGTGATAAGAATAAATGCACTGTGCACCTGTAGCGTGCTGTTATCTCAGGATCTCAAAGTGCCTTTGAAACTTGCTAATCATGGTTTATAAAGCTCTGAGTGTTATCCCTGTCAGAGGAGAAAACAAACACAGAGGGAAATAAGTAACTCTCCCAAGAGCAATAAATTGTTAAATGATTCATTCAGTGATTTGCCCAGACAAGGATACAGACTGAGCTAGAGCATGGATTGAAATCCTCATTCTTTGATGCTGATGGTGAGAGTCCCATTCGCTTCAATCTTGTCAGGAGCTCATCAGCATGTTTTTTGCTTTACGTGAGGAGAGCACCCAGGAGCCCAAGACACAGATGAGTTGYTATAATTATAAACTTTCCTCATTAAAATGAGAGCTGTCATTTTGGAGCTAGCTAGCTGGGGTGCCAGTGTCATCCTGACTTCAATGTGGATGTACCAGCAGAAAGCTGACTGGAGAATGGTGCTGAGGTGGAGGGCTGCTTCTCTGTGCTATGAAGCAAAGAAAAAGTATGGTGATAGCAGTCATCTTCAACCCAAAATGTACATATTCTGCCATGGACAATGAGGGATGTCTAGCAAGTCCATTATGGAACAGTTGTGTAGGTCAGCTGTTTGTTGTAAAACATATTTTTATTTTATAGTTGCATGTTCTTATGCCTTTAGACTTCTGCTTTTTGTGTTTGAATTTACCGTGAGAAGGGGAGGTTTCTTCACTCATGTTTGTAGAGCATCCAGGGGAGTGAAAAGGTGTCACTCATATCTTTGGATGCTATCATTTACTCACGGATGAGTAGTGATGGTGGGGGCAATAAGCAATGTGGCTCTACAGGACCCCAGTGCACCACCAGAAGGTGTTTTCCTCCTATCCCACATCTTGTGTGAGCTGTCAGGTATTGGTGTTGGGGCAGGCCTGAGTCTCCGCCGTGCTGTCTGCAACTACATGCCAAATAGGCAAAAGTTAAATTTCTCACTGAGGAAGACTTTGGCACCAAGAATCAAGCACAATCCTTTCTCTTGCTGTAAGTCTGTCTTTTTTACTATTAAATTTTCTTTCAAGCATGGATTGGAATGTTTCAATTACTTTATTTTTCTTTACCTGTGTTCAAGGACTAGCCGAAAGAATCATTTTGGATKCAAAGAGCAAACCTTGATCACTCAGCCCTCGAAGGTGACAGTTTTGGCACATTTGGAGGGTTCAAAGCAGGGGGGCCACATTCTTTGCTCTTGTAAAAAGGGGAACCTCTGCTGCCTCAGTCGAGCTATGTTCATTTATACAGAGAAGATAGGGCCCAGTGGTTTGCTCTATAATGGTTTCCATAAGAGACATCTCAGCTCAGTCTCTGTAATAGTCTGTGTGGTGTGAATAATCGGCAAGCTGTTAGCAATTTTGAGCAAGCCTGTTAGCACCATGATCTGATCAGCTGAGTTCTGCAGACAGACGTCGCCGAACCATTCTGTCGCTCACAGCCACATCGCTCCTGCAGTTCATGTCTTCCTTCAGGGGAGCGTAACATGGGAGCTACTGGTATTAGGTAACTCTTCCCCCTTCTTCTCTTGCTGCCCTATGATGATTGTGCCCCACCATGTAGTATTTCAAACGTGCTTATAAATTCAGTCACTTTGAAGACAGTTGTTTTCCTGCCTAATGCCCATTAGCTRATGACATTGGGATAAGCTGGTCAAAAGAAGGTACATGGGAGGTGACCTTATTCTACCACTGTGCCCCTGAACCAAGACCAAAATATGATTTTTTGTGCATTGGAGCGTGTATCTATACCTCATTCTTCTTCCCCAGGTAAAAAAGTTTACTAATTCAATCTTTAGTGTGTATATATATACACACTGTATATATGTGTATATGACTTACTCATCTATGACTTGCATGTCAAGCCATCTGACGACAGAGCAAAGAAAACAACCAGCTCCACAGCTTCTGAGGCAAAGCATTGCTGCAAAAAGCATTATAATGAATAACTGACTTCTGTCTTAGTGGTGCCTTCATCTTTTTATTCCTTTTTAAAACAAAGTCTGTTTTGACTGCTTTGCTATACTGTTAACAGACAGATACACTCAAAATGTTGGCAGTTATACTCAAGGCTGGATTAATATAGGTTTGTTATTTTACTAGCATATCCAAAGGCAAATACTCCTACTGGACTCCACCCTTCAGCTGTGAAACAGGTTGTAAATCAGTCCCTTTTTTGTTGTTTTTAAAGTAGTTTAGGGGCTTTAAAATGGTATTTAACATTATTACAGTCTGCTTGAATATTGTACGATTTCTAACGATTTCTTCTTTTTTATATCCACTTTTCTGCCACTCAGAATCTTCTAAAGAAAACAATGCAGCCACTGCTAATGCCAAAGTGTAGCAGAAGTTCTTATAATGTTCTTAATGACTGTTCTCCCCCAAGTATTTAGGTGCCATAATTTTTAGTCTGCTAAAAAAACCCAACATTTACAGAGGGAAAGAATGAAGGCCAAGTTTTCAGACTTTGTCCCTTTGCGGCTGGAATGGGTAAATTTGTCCTTGCTTCTTTCCCTAGGAAAGCTCCAGTAGGTCCAGCTGTCCTTGTCCTTGTGCTGCCCTCTTTAATGTAGCACTAGATCTACGGAAAAAAATATTCTGTGTCTGGAAATATGGAAGGAAATGGCTACTGGGTCAGGAGCCAGCAGTTCTGATGCTAGTACACGTTCAGCCACATCCATCAAGCACTCTGTGACCTGTGAAAATTATATCCTGAAATATCCCTGTTCATTTGTTTCTATTTTGAAATTGTGGTCTCCGGGTTTATTCTCTTTCCTCAAAGTCAGAGCAATGTAATCTGAATGCTGGAGGAAACTGTTGTTCGAGCTGATCTTCTTAGATTCTTGACTGATTCTAAAAATAGGGCCCTCCTATCCATTAAGATAAGACTGAAACGCTGGTGACATTAAGCACAGCTAATAGCTTTGGCGTTCTGGTCTGCAAAAAAATGTCCATCCTGTCTAGCAGGGACATTGTATCTGTCTCTCAGACCTGGGTTAGAGGCTCCAGGCTATGAAGTGTCACCTCCTGCCATGTCCTAGAAGTTACTGTCCCCAGAGGGAGGGACCCAGCAAACATGGGACATTTCAGAGCTCTTGTGATAAAGCTTGCATACTCTGGAAGACAAATCTGTTTCTACCTCACCTTGTCCTTTTCTGATTTCATGTCCCTGAAAACCCCTGTCCTGTTTGTTTTCATTTTCTTTGCAAGGGTCCCTTTATCTGGACTCTCGCTCGGTCTCATGTTCCCCTTCGCGTCCTGCCCCTTCGACCAGGGAGTGCATGTGGGAGTAACGCAGCGTGTGCTGGGGACCCCTCAGCCTCCCCTATGGGCTGGCTTCTGTGTGCAACCTGCTGTGCAAACCCAAGGCTGCTGGCTATGTCGGAAGCATGTTTAGAGCTTCCCAAATGTAAGGACTAAAAGATGAAAAAAATTATGATTTTTTCAGTCCCTGTAAGCCAACCACTGTGTAGATCGACAACCAGCTTTGCTTTCCTGCCCTCCCTTACCCTCCCAGCACTGTTCCTGCCTCTCCCCCAGCACCAGCAGCGGTGTTTGCAGACTGCACGCTGAGCTGGGCAAGGGAGCTATCCCCATCGCAGCCTATCTTTGGGTATTTTTCTGTTTTATGGTCACGTTAGCTTTCAGTTGGATCAGGTTCCTCATCTGACCTACTGCCAAACTTCAGGAGCACCGGCATCAACACAAGGGAGAAGGCAGGGCTGCTGAAGGCAGGGGAAGCATGGGCTGACACCAGTCTCCGCTTCCCCTGGTTGCCAGCTGCTGCGAGACCACCAGCCGTGTGCTCCCAACCCGTGTCTCCCACCGCACCATCCATGGAGCATGACCAGGACCAGCTCCTGACCTGATTCTCAGGTTACTCGATGTGTCTGTGTGCGGCTGCGTGGTCCCAGCATAAAGAAAGTGTCGGAAATGGATGACGATGAGCGGGAGAGGGAGAGCCGGCCACTGCTCTCAGCGGCTGGGTCAGACCAGGTGTGGTGTGAAACTGAGCCCGCGCAGAGGCACGGATCAAAGCACCATCTCAGCGTGTTTGTGTCAGACACAGTAAGCGTTTAGCAATTTACTTCGGTGGTGAGATAGAACTTTACTTAATACTTCTGGAAGATATCAGTCTGTCTGCTGTGGCTCACTCCTGCTCACCTCCTTCCCCATCCGCTATTCACAGACACACACATGCACACACACACACACACAATGGCTTCTTTGTTGGCGCGGAAAAATGCTCCACGGGGAGCTGCACATCCCAGAACACARCTCTATTTGCATCTCAAGTCATGATGGATCACTGTGGGGAACCTTAAATCTCTGCAGCTCTCAGATCTCTATCAAAAATGGGGGCAGCTGGAGTATGCTCCATTTAACACAAACTACATGCATAGCTGGATTCCTTACTACCTTGTCAATGCCACCCCCAACTGCCAAGGTCTGAGAGCCCCGGAGTCTACTGAAACCAAAGGGAGGTGAGGATTTTCTTTGACTTGGATGCAGGTTTTTTAAAGGGAACTTGGGAAATAATTAACACATAATTAACCTGTGGAACTTTCTGCCAGGAAGTATTACTGAGGCCAACCGCTCTGCAGGGTTAGGAATTTATGTGAATAACAAGAGGTCCAAAGTGGAAAAGGTATCAGCCTTCAAAGTAAGGAGGGCATCATTAACCAAAATGAGTTAAGGAGATGGTTTTCTTATGGATAAATTATTTCCTAGTGGTCTATTATGGGATGTCCTGCGCCTTCCTGTGAAGCCTCTGGGAATAGCTACTGACGAAGACAGTAGAGCACTGGTCTGATCCACTCTGGCAAACATGTTTCCTATTAAATATTCAGTATTACAGATGTGCTCTAGAGCTAATAGAGCAGCACTCACCCTGGTTCCTACTGTGCTCCAGGAAAGAATTGCTTGTTCAACTGATTTGCAAAATATATTTTATTTGATGCCAGATCCGCCACTCTTGTAGATTGCCATTATTTGAATGATTCATTGTCACTTCATCTCACTGGCAAGATGTTCGTTAGAAATGAAGAAATACATATGGGGGAAGCCAGTCTGTTTAGGGAGTGAACTACATAAGGGTGTGACATAAAACTGTCAGAACAGGTCAGACTGAAAGGCCACCATGTCAAGATGCACCTTTGCAGTGGTCTATAGGTGTCTGGGGAAAGAATATAAGCAATAGATTAAGCATAGAGTTATCCTTCCTGGTAGACCATCTGATTGTGGCACTTCATGTCTTGTGGACTCCTGGAGCTTGAGGCTGCGTCCCCGCCACAGGGCTTAATAGCCACTGAAGTTTTTTATTCCTTCTTGAACCCTTTTTATATTTTGGCGTCCACTACATGCTGTGGCAGTGACATCCAATGTTGTAATTACTCCCTGGGTGAGAAAGTGCCTCCTTTTGGTTGTTCTGAGCTTGCTTGGCCTGCTCCCATGGGGTGGACAAGAGTGAACAGTCATTCCCACAAGATCTTATGGCCCCAGGGACATCTCTTATACCTTCTGCCTCCTGCCTCCTCCCAGCTTATCATCCAGCAGATCCTGAGACATCTCAGAGCCTTTAGTTGCTCCCTTACTCCCCTCTTCCAAAGAAGAGCAGAAGCACCTCTTCTCAGTTGGGCTGAGCAAAAGACATTGAGGCTTGGAAATATCTGTTTTGCACCAAAGCAGTAGGTTTGACTTCCTTTTCTCCTTGTCCTTGCAACAGATCTAAGCTTTCATTATCTACTTTCTCTGTATGAAAGTTCAATACATCCTTGTCTTTTACTGCCCTCGATGGACTTTTCTCCAATATGCTTGTTGCCTTTCCCTTTTGCAGTTCTGCTGCATCCTGCTAGAGACTGGGCAGCCAACACAGCATCAGGGATTCACGACGTGGGGGCACCGTGCATTTAAACAGCAGGGCGGCAAGCACTGTGGTTGTGTTCTCCTRACTCTAAGATCATGTTTGCTCTTTAGACCACCGTGAATCCCAGAGCTGATACTTTCAGAGGACAAACCTCAGTGAGACTCAGTTCTATTTCCTGAATAGTTTTTGAATCTGCTTAAGGAGCACAGCGCTAGGAACAACTCCTTGAGACAAGTCATTGTGGGCATTTTCTTTGCACCAGGGGAATGAAAAATGGTTCTTCTAGCTTTTTTACAAGAATAAAACAATGGCCATATTGGATCAGACCATAAATGCATCTTGCCCACAGCCCTGTCTCTTTGATAGTGACTTGTGGATACTTAGGAAAAGAACCAGCCGTTATACTGCGATATTTTCTCTGTATATTTTCCATATTATGCCAGTCTGTGGCTTGGGAACTTCTYGGCCAGGAGGTTGCATCTGTTTTGGTTCTCACAGTCCTTGGGGGACCTTTCCTCTGTTCACTTTCACACTGATTTTTGAATACCTTTTATTTCAGCCATTTATTAACCTGCAAGAGGAACTTGCCCTTCTCCTTGAAGAGCCGAGGTCTAAGGAAAAGCAGGTAAGAACTCTTGGTTTCCGACCTTTTTTTGAAACTCCATAGTTGTTCATCTGACAGCCATAATAGCCATTGGCATAATTTCTTTGAAAAGTATCTTTTTCTGATATAGTCTCTTTGTCCATTTGTCTATCCATGTCAGAAACCCAAGGGGACTGCAGCTCATGAAAGCCCTCCAACCTAGCTTGAAACTAGCAACCTCAGAGTGCTTGGAGACCACAGCGAGGCACACGGCTCTCAATGGGTTGTTCAGCCTTCTGCTGCCATGACTGCACTGTTATCAGTACCCAGCAACCCAGATGAAAGCTAGCTCCGCTCTCTGCTCAAGTTGCAGTCACACCTCCTGGTTGCAGCGCAGACACCCCCTCTGTCTGAGAGTGTTACACTACAGGGCTTCTTCCAGTTATAATAAATTTACAGTGAAAGATTAAAACACTGGCATATACAATTTTTTGGCAAAAAGAAGCAAATGTTGGAATCTGAATTTAAAACTGTAATGCAACAAATGAACATGCAGATTTATGGGCTTAACAAACACATACAACTTTTGAGACATGCCTAGCAGACATCATGCTTTTAAAATGTCACAGTTCATGTAGCTGTCACTTCAAACACTAAGGAAACTGGCACTCCCAAAGTGCTAGCAAGCTCTGGCTGGACAGTAACAAGACTCAGAGATCTAAAATTAAAAACTGTCCAAGAAAACATATAACTTCTTAAAGACCTCATTCTGAATGTTTTATACCACACTCCAGTTTGCAAAGAAGTGATTGTCTGATCAGCTAAATAGAAATGAGATGTTTCCACCACACCTTCAGTAGAGGAAACAGAGCTGTTTGTAATGGAGCAGCTTCCACGGGGAGCGTTATGAGCCCTGCTGATTGAAGAATGTCTTCTCCTATGAGGTTTGCTTGCCTTTCTCTGGCAGATGTCTAATCAGTGATGCTGACGTGTTTTATGCAGTGGCCCATCTGAATGTCACTGATGAATAGGATGTATTCTAGTTCTGCAGTTATCAAAAGCCTCATTTCAGTTCACAAGTCAGATAATTTTTCTTTCTGTTACAGCATTTTAGTAATGTCAGCTTGGAAATCTCTTTGCAGCCTGTTTCGGCAAACGAGGTACGCTGACCTAATTGAGACCTCTAGTATAAACAGACAAAACTCCCTGGGTTTTGAGACCTGCTGCCCTTCTCCTCCTAACAGCAGCAGACAGACACCCCTATGGAAGCAGTTTTCTCCTGCTGAAATGCACCAAATAATTTGATAAATGAACCTTTTTCTTCTGGTGCTCCAGAAAGTTAAAATAAATATCAGAACTCAGAATACAAGAATGTATTCACACGTATTATGAATTCCAAGCAGACTTCACCCTTCGAAGAAACATGTTTGTGTTTGAGTTTGGGAACTTAAAAATACAAATTTTCTGCTGAACTGAGACAGGAGAACTCTGGAGTGAATTTATTCTCTGCTAACAGGATATTCTGCCGATGCACAGCATTAAATAATCGTAGATCAGATCTTTTAAATGCTATTTTCCATATACCTGGGTGTAGTTTTACAACCAGCCGCTCCCTCCTCCTCATCCCAGAGACATACTGCTTGTATTGGATTTCCCTGTCCTTTCCCTTAGGGTTAGTTGTCAGCCAGATCAACTCCCTCATCCAATTGACCTCACCCCCTCGAGTCCTGCTGTGAACATGGCGAGGTACAGGTACATGTGGCTGAGCATGAAGGAAAGAACCTCTCATGTCCTTTCAGCTGCAGGCCCAATATTACCTTTTTCAAACCTCTGATGCAGCTGTTGGACACTAATTAGTGCACTGACTACCTCATTCCACTGAATTCCTTGTTTCCCTTGATGGCTCCAGTCATGCTTCCAAGCCAAAGGTTTCTATTAGGTATGGTGGGACTTTGCACTTTGGCTTAATTAAAGCACATAACAGAAGCACAGCTAAGTCCCGTCTATAAACGTAAAACCATGCTCGAAGCACATTAGGATGAACAGTTTTGTTGTAGTTTCCTCTTCGAAGAAGGGTTCCTTTTGTGAGGCAAATGGAAGTAAAACAGAAAGGAAAAGAAATGCTATTCCGTATGGGGATGAAGAAGAAAAATAGGGAAGTCCGTTAAGGACTAAAAAAAAGGCAAGAAAAGAAACAATTCCTGCGTTGCCACCAAGGGACACAGCAAAAATGAGTGTTGTCTCTCACTGTTGGTCAACTTCCTTTTCTTGTCTCCCCTTAAATAATTGAAGACAGCAGCAAGAACCGTGATGCCATTGCACTTCTCAGGTTTACTGATCTCCATTCTTTACCAAACTGCCAGGCTCCTCAAAAAAGCCTTTTAGTTCATGAAAAGTTCAAGGATTGCTAGCTTGTACGTAGAAGGAGTGAAATGAGAGACTTTAATTAAATTTCAGACTTGTTATCGAGCTAGAGTATTGTCACAACAGACTATTTTGTTTTGGAGATTTTTTTTTTTAACATGCAGCACAAAACTAAGTAGGACAAAAAGAAACTTCTTCAAGAAAATGAGGAAAAGAGGAATCTCCAGTCTCTGGGTTATCAGATTCTTTTTGCTCAGAACTTGTAACAGGCACATGGTGGGATACAATGCAGTACAGTACTTTTTCAACAATACAGGAGAAATACTTGCAACAAAGTAGTACTTGCTTTCATGGATAACTTTCTTCTCATTTGGGTGAGCATCCTTGCTCGTGACTGCAGCTGGAGGGTTACTGCCCAGAACACGGTAGCAATTTTATCAACTGAGGAGAAAATGTACACAATCCCAGCTGAACGCAAGGATTTGCCTTCCTGAAGCAGTTAGCAGGAGAGCCTATCACAGACTTTTTAACATCTTTCCAGTATTTAGGGCCACTTTTCTCAGACTGAGTCCCACAGTTGGATCCTTGGGAACACAGCTGCCAAAGACGTGAATTCTCCATGTATGACCACACGTCCCACATGTCCTTCCCCTTCCCAATGCACGTGTATCGCAAGCCTCCTGCTTCCAGCCCTGCTGATTAGGTGTGTGGCTAGAGTTAACCGACTAGTTGGGATGATTTCTTTAATTACTCCACTGGGAAGATTAAACTATTTCCCTAGCTGTGTCCAATGAGCTGGCCATGTATTTGACACCCTCTATTTACAAGGAGATGACAAGGCTAAACATTTGGTATCGGGTGTAATGGATGGATGGACTATGCAGAAATTTGGAGGCGGAGAAGCAACTTATTTAAGAGAGGTAGAAATGTGTAGATTGAAACCCTTGGATTAAAAGCCTATGAAATATTTGAGTTCTTTTATTCTTGTGCTGCCCTAGATACTAACACAACAGTGAAATGAAAGAGCAGCTCATTGAGAGCGCTTTGGGTTCCTGGAGTACCTTCCCACAGACTGAAGGGGTTTTGAAGCTGGTCTGAAGCAAGAAGGGAGACTTGTGAGGGGCAGGAGGTCCCTCGCATGCCAGTGGCCATTGTGGTGTCACAGGCAGTTTCTGGAGGATCTGAAGTATCTTCTGACAGCCCCATGGGGATTTGTGGTGGCTTGGCTGCTGGGTACRTCAGGGTAGATGTTTGCACCAGCACCTCCCAGTGTTGAATGCTGTGCTCACATCAAACCCCCCCAAAGGCGTACAGAATAAGCTGCTTCTTGCCGAAGCTTTTGTCTTTGGCTGAGGGAATTAATAAGGAAGCCACAGAGAAGGCGGCCAACTGCCTGGTGGGGCAGCATGGTGTGGGCAGGCTGTGTGGTGACAGCCTCTCCTCTGGGATGCCACATGTTTGCCTGGGTAGATCTAGCAGTGGACATGGCCCCCACTACCCTCCGCCCGGCAATATACATTTGTCACCACGTGGCATTACGTATTAAATGTCTCACAAGACTTGTATGACTTTGAAGGCTTGTATGTCACAAATGAGATGAAATAATTTTCAAAGTGTAAAATTTACACTTTAATCCCCCCTTTAATTCCAGGGACAGCAGCCCTGGATTTTTACATTGCTTCTATCATATGTTCCTCCTGAGCCCAGAAAAAATCTGTAGTTTCTCTGGTTTGTCCATTAAGTTCTTTCATGAGCCCTTTAGTGGCCCACAGGCTGTCTAGCAGGGCTTGGTCCTGCTTCACCAGGTGGAGAGGCTACAGGTCTTGTTGGATGTGCCTACTGATATTAATGCAGAAAGCCAGCCTCACTGTCTTGAGCTGTAAAGCTCTCCCATAATAAAAAAATAGATTTATGGACAGGAGATGCTTGTGTGGTGTATTGGTAATAGCTTTCTCCTTGTAGAAATATATATTCAAAAAGATATAGAAATGTTGAGCTGTCAAAAAAGTGATTGAAGCAGCTACTTATTATCTTTCAGGGAAAAAAATGCTCATTTGTCACTGACCATCTTCTCTTGATGTGGTTATCCCCAATTAGGCTAAAAGTGCCAGAATTACAATATAGTGTCTGCCAATTTAGCTTTACAATGGCTTGATAATTATAGAGCAGGAAAATAGTATGTCTGGAAGGGTGTTAACTGAAGAGCAAGGGGCTGTGTAAATAAACTTGACAATGATATAGAAAGGCAAGAAAAAGACACTACTGGATAATAGCGTTATGGTGTGGAGGAGTTATTTACGTGCAACCAGAGCTTGTCACAAATAATGAGAATTAGAGGAAAGCCCCTGCCCTTGCATGCCAGGCTTACCATGGAACCTCTTTGCCTCAAAAATGCAAACATGGGAGTTTAATTTGCCTTCTGTGTTGCACAATGCAGAAAATGAAAACTGTCTTCTCACTGGACCTAAAATGTGGCCACAGTATCAGCCTTCACCTACCAGCTCTCCAGGCAAGTTCCTCTTCAGAGGTCAATCAGCTCCAGAGAAGAGTGGGAAGGGGAATATGGTGCATGGGAACGTGTTTTTTTGTAGAAACCTGGGGTTTGGGTGGTGAAGGAACTCCAAAGAGCTRTGGTGAAAACCACAAGAGTTATCAACACTAGATACTACTCTGGCCTTCCCTTCATCATCAAATAGTGCTTACAGAAAGATTAGACAAAACTTCTATCGATTTCTGTGGATTTCACCAGAGACCTTTATGGTTTCAGAAGGTCTTTAGCCTCTTTTATGTGTAAAGAATATTAAATTGCAGCACAAAATCCTGCATCCTTCACCTACTTAAACTAACAGCTTCTGCAAGACACTTGTAGAGTTTGTCTACATGTGAACCTCGTCTGCCCACTTTCTGAAGTAGTTTAACCTTGTTCTGAACAAATGCAAGTTTTCTTTGCTATGGCCTGTCTTGACCAGATGTTATGGTTAGTGCAGCTCTAATAATTATTAGGAAAATAGATTAGCATAGACACAGCGCTGTGCCAACACGACCCCATTGCTTTTAGCCTGCTCTGAGCATGTGCAGAGTGTGCTGATGTTTGCCTGGAGAACACTATGTAAATGTTCTTTTCCCTAAATTAAAAGGAAGGCTTGTACAGCATCCAGCAGAAGGTCCCGCTCTGTGACAAGGTCTTTCATCTGCACTAAAAAATAAACAAGGGTCTTATCCATAGCTAATAAATATCTTCAGGATTTGGCCCACAGAAATGATAAATGGGATAGGTCTGTCGGATTATGAGGTGTACATAAGATTTCTCAATTTTTTTCTAACTGTGGCTGTACATTAATGGCAACACTATGCCAAAAACTACCCAGTGTCATGATATCCATCACATTGCATAATGCCCCACTTTGTCAGTAGGGAAAAAAGAACCCAACCAAACCTAAACAAACAATATTCCTTCTCCTCTGAATGACAAAATGTAAATTTCATGGTGACACAGAAAGCTTAAAAACTGGAAGCAAGCTCACTATTCAGGATTGAAGAGCTGGAGAGCAGGCAGCAGTTGCCCTGCATTTTTAAAAGTATCGCACAGATTATTTTTAAGTTACTGTCCTGATTTGGTGGGGCTGCACTGCTGTTCCTGCACAGGGAGGATGAATCCCACTGCCTGTTGCCCCCTCTCTGGAATCACATTGCCTCCCTGTGGTTTTCCAGCAAATACTTCGACATGGGGAAAGTAATGTGCACATTTTCACATTTTGTTTATTTCTTTTAATGCAACATAGCATCTGGGAATAAGGGGGGAAGAGAGCTTGTGTCCACAGCCWGCAGATGCCCCCTGGATTGCCAGTGGCCAGTACAATGCAGTCTGGTTGGGTTCTCACCTACAGACAGTTCAGTAACATCCCATGTAGTATCCTGTGGTGTTAAACATCCTATGTGAGAAAAGCTCTACCTCTCTCCTTAAGAGCCATTTCCCTGCTAAGTAAGTCTCATACTGACAGTTTTCAGGAAAAATTGCAGTTATCTGATTCACCCCATTAAGAACTGTTTTCCATCAAAGCGGTCAATGCTCAACTGTAACCGAGGTTGCTGCTTACATTGCTGGTGAAGCACTGCCTGTAGGTGTACGCAGTAATGTTGCAGTAGAATGGCTGAGTGTATCACTGAAGTTCAGCCTAGCAAGTGCCTTCACCACCCTACCCGCTCTCTTATTCATCTCCCCAGCTTATACAGCTCCTGCCCTCGACTATGCTGCCAAGGCTGCCTGTATGGCTGCTTTGGGCTTGAACAGAGTTAACTGATTGGATAAGAGCAAAGTCTGAACATTAGTTTTCATCTGGGCTGTGTACAAATACAGCCTACCACAGCTGTGCTACGTTGGGCGTCTTCCAATCTTCCCCTCTAGTCAGGTTTCATATCTCTATCTAGGGATATGTAAATATTCCTGAATCTGGCTTTAAGTGATGAAGGTGCCTCAATACCATCTATATTCTCCGAAACAGGCCATATTCTTCCTGACTTCTTCACGCTGAGGTAACACAGCTGAGCATCCTGGTCCCATGCCGTCCCACAAAGGCACCTCTCCAGTACTTCACAAGGTTTGTGAGTCCTTCTCATCTGTGCTCTCTCCTGTCCCCCCTGTGTTGCTCCGTGTATCAAGCCTGGCAGCATGCACTGAGCAGCAGTGCGGGGGACTGGCAGCGCTGTAGCCCTCCAGCCCCACACAAGACATCTGGGTGGGTGCCTAAACCTCATGTAAGGCAGGACCTTCCTGCCGTGGGGGCCATCTCATCACCTCCTTCTTTGCTGTTGCCCCTTTGTCCCTTATCTAGCCGTGACTGGGGCTGAGGACAGCTGCCTGCCTCCTGGGCAGCCTCGTGTTGGTGGGGCACCTCTCACTCTGTGCTCGTTCGTAGGAGACTTGAACACTGTACAGCAATGCGTATTGTTCCTAGTGGTTTCATGCAATTGCAAACTGCATAAGAACAGAGGCATGTCCGGGGCTCAAAAACATCATTCGAGGTAACCGCAGGTCTGGGAGGAGCCAAGGTCTCAGAGGTTTCAAGGTTTCACATTAATGCCTCCTGGTGCTGCACCCAGCAACTAAGTCCTTTTCAGGTCCTGTGTTTCAAGTAAGACTTGCCCTGCTTTATATCCCTCAAAAACTGTCTATATTATGCATTAAAATGGCAAAAAATACTTAGTAGGATCTCAGCTGTTAAATCTTCCTGGCCTGGCATCTTACTTAGATGTTTGAGCTTTTTTAAAAATCTCCTTAGGAGTCTGTCTGCTTCTCCAGGCATTTAAATACTTAGAAAATTCTGGCCTGTTGGCACCTTAACAAGTTTAATCTCTACATATTTCATCTATTTCCAGGAGCACCCAGAGTTTGAGAGCACAGAAGTTGGTTGTGCAAATTCTCCAACCAAATAAGCTGGTTACCAAATGTACTGAATAACTAAGAGAAAATTAGCAACCTAATAGTATGGCTACTTTACGTCCTTTTAATGGTTTCCTTTCATTTCCATTCACTTGGAAAGAACTTGACTAAATGACAAAAATAAATACCTATAGAGTCACTGGGCCAAACACATTCCTCATGTAAGGCCAATGAAGTTGCACGTGGGACAAATTTAGCTCAGTGGGTTTAGGTATGCCTTTGTTTTCCATGTTAAAGGGCTCACAGCCGATAGCACATCTCAGCATATTCACGCAGCCCCTGAAATGAACCCATGTTTCATGTCATTTAAATCTGAAGACATACTATGTTTCATATTTCACATCAAATAACCCTTACAAAGCTATTTCAGCCTACTTCTGTCCTTCGTGATGCAATCACCCACAAAAGCTGATGTGGCTGGCCTTTTAGGGATTTTTGCCTCTTCAGGCATGCCCCAGTGGATGGAGCTGAGCCAGGGCAGGGGGATAAATGCCCTTTCCTTCCCCGGCACTGAGAGGTATAACACAGAGAGTTGTGGAAAAGGATTCAAGACCAAAGCATCCGAGTCTCTGTCCAGTGCCTCCCYGGAGAAGGGAGCATGGGGGCCGTAGGGAGTGGGGAACGCACTGGAGCAGGATGGATGCGGTTTCCCTTTGGGCCAAGCACACGACACAAAAGCAGTTTGCAGTTACCTTTCTGTTCCCTCCTTATCACACTCCCCCTCTGCTTTTGTGAGCCCAGCGCGTCAGATCCCAAGGATCTATCCCAAAATATTTAGCTCATTTTGTACATATTACCTTCAAGTAATCATACACCACTGAGTCATACATCATGGGATTAACAATCCTACACATGGTATAAACAGAACCTAAATAAAATCCCAGAAAAAGGATATTGCCTTTTAAATAAGTCCTGACAGCTGTGGAAAATATTATGCCCCAATACAACCCTCCCATACGACATACATTAATATGAAGAGAACCCCAAACTGTTCCTCTGGATATTTTGTAAGGTTTTATTTTATTATGGATTGGACATATTGAAGTAAGACTATAATCTTATTGTGCTCTGACCTGTGTTTTTACTGCGCTGTATAAACAGCAGTTACTATGTTAGATGGAGAAATGTTTACAGAAAGAAGAAATAAAAACAAACGGATTTATTGTGTTGCAGAAATCTGAAACAGGGCCGAAAGGCTGCCCATGTGTTTTGTGCTTGTAAGACCTTTCTCTGATGGAAACAGACAGCTTAGACATGACAGAAGCACAGAGAGGTCCTGCGCTATCAAAAATAAAATGTAATATCCGCACAGCACCGACTCTCTTCAGCCAGCCTCGCCTACAAGCAAAGCCCTTGGTACGGCTCTTGCTGTTGTCTGTTCACATACAGCAGGTTTGGGATCTAATTTTTTTAATAGATTTTGAAATTGCTTTTAAATGCTAGTGAAAAGTGCCAGATTGACAGCTCCGGAGTCTGGAGTCTCTTTTTAACCGCAGAAAGAGTACAGCACGGGAAATGGCAAAACAAACTTCCTTCCCCAGCCCCAGTCCCCAGCCCCACCAGTGCCAAGGGGGAGGGAAGCACAGTGGGTTATCCTTCCCCACTGGCTTCTCCGCCGAAAACGCCCAGAGTGGGCGGCCACCAGTCTTCGTGGGCTTCAGGGCAAAAAGTCACCCGAGGCACCCATAAAACTGGTCCAGGTAGGAAAAGCACAGGGAAAAGCAAGTCCCCGTTTTGGGAAAGCCTTTCTCTCCTCCTCTCTTTGAAAGCTGACTTTTTCTCAAGACAAAGATCATTAGAGAAAACCAAACTTTTTCACATGTCATGATTTGGCTTCTTTTTTCTGTTGACATTTTTATTGACAAGCATTATCAAGATCAATGCCAGCATGATCATTTAGATTTTTCATTTTTCCAAATTCTGTGTTTTTGGCAGAAAAGAATGCTAGTGAACATGTCAGTGATATCCTTGATAAGAACATTGATTAAAAACATCGTATGCAAAATCTTCAGCTATAAAACACAGAAATGAAAAACTGGCCTATTTTCAACTCTACAAAATGGAAACAATTTTGAAAATTTTAAGGATTTTTCTGTTTTACATTTCAACCAGCCTTGTGATCCTCCAAGTCAAATCTCCACAGGCTGCTCAAAAAGGAAAAAATAAAAAGTCTCTTAAAATGAAATCCTGGCCCCATTGAAATCATCTGCAAAGCTCCAGTTGAATTCAGCCCAGCTAGAATTTCACCCCTTATTTGTATACGGAGCAAATCTGATCTGGAGTCGGTAACACATAATAAACATGGGACCCTAGGATGCCATTTTTAGTCACTTTTCAGGGGAGAGCTGTGCTTTAATTTATTTTGTCAACTGTTTCCACTTAGGTTTTTCCTCTTAATGCTTCTGTTACCCACTGCACAGTAACGTTATACCTCATATAAGTTCTTCTTCTCCCTTAATAGTTGTGGTATTTTTGCAAATGTTACTCTCTTTAATATGTGATTTCAGAATAATGAATGCTTGTCAAACTGATTTTTTGCTGTCTTAAAATGGGTGGATGTGTTAAGCAATTTGTGCTAAGAAACAGGCATGATGTGACTTAAAAATGACAGTGGGACCACAGGACGGGCTGAATTATCCAGAGCA
This sequence comes from Oceanodroma leucorhoa, assembly GCA_030449065.1. NCBI lineage: Eukaryota > Metazoa > Chordata > Aves > Procellariiformes > Oceanodroma > Oceanodroma leucorhoa. The sequence continues at coordinate 5,819,280 of JASVER010000027.1, read as the reverse complement.
TCTTCCCAATAATCAGAAGTCAGCTATTTGGCTGTTAAAAGGATGGTTCAGAATTCGTGATACTCCAGATGAATTCTGTCTCTTTCAAACCTCCATTGTACAATGTCTGTGTATACATGTAAAATGAATTTCTGAGATTAACTGTATATCAGATAAAACCCTGAAAAATCCTGACAGTCACCAAGTAGGATAAGGAAGGTGACACATATCCTTTCACCTTCAGAGAAGAAGAAATCATAGTCCAGGTGCTACTCTTAGTAACATCAAGAATAGCTCGTAACATTAAATAGACCAGGGATGTGAGGGGATTATGGTGAAACAAGAATTAGCTAGAAAACAGAAAAAAAAGTTATGAAGAAGTTTTCTCATTTTTTTTCTCTTTTAGCATTGAACAGTACAAATCTTCCTCTCATGAAGATCTCCTCGGGAAGCTAAAGGCTAGGTGTTCTGAAAAAAGCTTGTTGACAAATACCACTTTTTGGTGGAAATTGTTACAATGTAATAAATAAAATAAACAGCTGTATCAAAATTAGCTTTTCTAAAGCTAAAACCATTCAGATTTTAATGTCTAATCCTCTGGATGGTTCCAGAGCTGGGACAAGTACTGTCTCACCCTGCCATGCTCCAGCTCCATCCATCCTTCCAGCAGTGCAAGGCTCCAGCATCTCGCCCTGCAGGCTGTGAGCCGCCAGCCTTTCAGCTTACGGTAGTTTTACATATGGAAACGGTGTCACTAAGCCACATTAAATGTTGAAAAGAGTAGATGTCAAGAAATGATCATATTGGTATAGAACCCCAAAACTTGGAGGAAAGAAATAAAAGATTTTTCTAATATATGTATGTATGTATTTAAAATGGCTGTTTGAAGTTGCTTAGAGATTAGGAAAGTTTTAGGGAGATGTCTAAATCACCTAATGCAGGTGATGGTAGGCAAATAAACATTAATTACAGAGTCTTGTGAATTTTACGTATTTCAGACTCATGGAAAACAGGGCTGAAAAGAAACTCAAGAAGTTAACTATTCCAACTTTCTCCACTGAGGTGGGATCAACTTTATATCTGTTGTGTGGAGTCTAATCTGCATCTTCCTAGCTAGGTGAAGGGTTTGAAGTGGTCAGAAGTGCATGATCTATGCAGATTGCCATCTGGCCTTGTTTTCAGGCAGCAGAGCTCATGTGTTACTGTGATATAGGCAGGAATTAAGTGATTCACCTTGATGCTGAAAAAGCTTCCTCAACCCAGCATTGAGAGTACTTGCAACACAACTTCTTACCAGTCTGTTAGTGGACTACGGCTGAGAAATACTCAGAAATGTATGGGCTGATAAGGTCTTCAAAACCTGCTTTATAGTGAAAATGGAAAGAAATGCAACTTATTTATTTTGTCAGACAGAAAGTGGGGCACGGTTGCAGGTGACAGAGAAACAACTCCAACAGCTCACTGCTGCTAAAAGGGACGGCCCAGATGCATGCCCTCAGCTCTGGGGGCCACCTGCGCATCCAAAATCCCTTGTGGGGAGGACATTTTGGATATCAATAGGTTTCGATTTTATCAGTGCAAAGGGAATACAAATCAGTGGCTGAAAAGAGGAACTTTACAAGGCAGTGATGTTTTCTTCACAAAAAGAGGCCAGTTACCTCTGACTGCTGGAACTACTTCTCCAAGGCTGTAGTGGATTGCCCAAACTGGAGATCTCTGTTAACATTCTCCAGCTCTATCGGTTTGGTTCAGGAATCGCTTCTTGGCCTTTGTTATTTTATGGCCTTCATTATATCGCAAGTCAGACTAGATCATCATAACAGCCTCTTTCACCCATTGAATCTTCGGATCTATTATACAATTTTAGAAAAAACGTACCCTGGCTCCAACGAGTTACATGTGGTATCGGTGAAAGTCAGTGGAGAATATTGCCTGTTGAGGTATGTGTGCTCTCAATGTATCATTGTACAAATAGGTACTGTGTACAAAGAGAAAGATAGGTGAGCGTTTGTGTGAGTACGTGAATGAAACAAGACGATGCACTACAGAGTGAATGAGAGCTCGATAAAATGAATTTCTATGTAAAACCAGCCATCTAATGGAAAAAGAGAGAACAGATGGTGAAATAACTCTCTAAACAAGCTGCTGCTTTAGACTCTAGCCTTCCACAAACAAGTTGCAAGTATTTCTGATCCATGGTCCAGTGATTAAAGAGACGAAATTCAAAGGAAAAAGTGAGGGAAATCAAAGAAGGGGGAAAAAGAATGCATAAAACCCCAACCCAGTTTAAGTTTCATAGTGGAATATCAAAGCAATATTGAAATATAGGAATATCAAATACCAATACTTTATTTTTATGTTTTGCATTTACTGAATCAGTTTCAATTGTATGAAGCCCTCTGCCCTTAAGCCCTATGATATAAATTTTATTGGATTTAAAGGAAACAGATTGGGAATCTGGGACAGAAATATATGTATATTTTACCAGTACAGATTTTATGGTTTTGCCAGAGGAAGCTTCAAAACCGTTTGAAGTGCTGCTTATTTAGTACTGCTAACATATTCAGGAGTTGGGGATGGGAAGAAAGAGAGATGTAAGGGAAGGCACAGAGATCTGTGCAAAGACCGAGTAACATTCTCCCCCTGGAAGCAATAAAGCGATCAGAGGGTGCAAGTGTGCCTGGGGACATGTGAGACGGAGAGCGAGGGAGGTGGAGGTGGTGGAAAGAAGGGGCTCTAGCTGCTAGCAAGGCCAAATAATGTTTCTACCTAATTTTTTCTTTGTCAGTCTGAGGGTGAATGCTCTAACCTCATCGTCAGACAGTCAGTTGAGATGACGATGGCCGTTAATGCCCTGTTGCCGAACGCCTGCTGGCAGAAGAGCAGCCAGATGCCCCTTTGAGGGTGTTGCCCAGGAGGCTTCATCCCTCACGCTCAGGATGGGGTGACCGTCTAGCACCTTCCCTGCGACCAGCTAGCAGGCACCTAGCCCAGCACCTCCCGACCCCTCGGGCACACAGTGGCACTGAAGAGTGCATTAGCCAACATTTGAGTTGTTTATTTCTGTCTCACAGTCTGTAATCAAGTGAGAGGAGAAGCAGTAAAACACTGTGTCTCTGACTGAAGTTTTGCCCCCCGTTGGGTGTTGCACGAGACCCTCGCACTTTGTTCGGGCAGAGGTCTTGCATGGGAATACATACGTAATGGCCTTCAAGCCACCCAGGAGAGGTCCTGGGCACAGAAAGGGGGATGATCACCCTTTTTGCCTCCCAAATACTTCCTCAGTCTCTGAAGAAGAGGTGCCTGAGGCACCTCTCTGTTTTTTCAGGGAAAATGTGAGCATTAAATTGAAATCTGCTACCATGTGTAAAACTGACAGCCAGAGATCTGGTCGTCCGTTAACAGTCTTTGTCACCATGGTGAGGGGGGGTCATATGTTCATGTTTTCCAAAGACTGGCTGTCTGCTTGGCCACCTCCACTTCTGCCTCCTACCAAGCCCTGCTGGCCGGGGATGGAGGCTGTACCACTGGAGTACTTAGGCTGTATCTTCCTCAACTTTAAAAAAGTAAAACTCCATTCCCTATGGAAAGCTGCTTTACTGAGAGGATGAGCAGCTCATTGGTCATAACACCTCATCCTGCCTACTTCACCTATGTGTCTTTTGAACTGGTTGGTGGCAGAGCCAGCTGATGGTGAGGATCCAGATGCCTGAGCCACTCCATAGCAGGAGTCATCATTTAGGATGGTAACAAGGAGGGGGAATTAGTCCCTATTTTACTCTTTCAACTCTTGTATGTGAGAAGGTAGGGGAGARAAAACTTCTTCCTGGAGAATATAAGGAAAGGTGGAAGAATGTGCAGAAGGTAGGGGAAGCTCTAATTTTTCCCAAAGATTTTGGACTACGTCGGTGCTTCCTGGCCTTGGGGAAGCTGAGGAAGCCACAAGCTCCGGGACTTCCATAGGTGAGGCAGGTATGAGCAACAAGATGAAATCTGTAGTCATGGTGGTGTCAGCTGTTGATCTTGGACACTGAGGAATTCAGATGTCTCCATCATCATTGGTTAAGTAAGGGGCCACAAATGGATCAGCCTACCATAGGGTAGGAGAAATTGAGTTGTTCCTGAGGGAGGGGAAGGTTCTTGGAGGTAGCTGAAACTGAATGCAGAATGGGTGTCAAACTGCCTTTCTTGAAATGTGTGGGGCTGGGTGTTTAGTTCTGGTGGTCAGTGACTGGTGTTCTTCAACCATGAGTAGCTCTGTGTTTCCTGAGTATCCCCAGAGCTGCTCCAGGCACAGGGGGAAAACGGGAAGACAGAATAGCTGGTGGAAAATGAAGACTGTGGAGTCTTGTTTGTGGCCTCCACTTACATTACTCAAAAATATTCCAGAAGCTCTGCCAGAAGAGGTAGGACCAGGCAGTTAAATCCTCTGCCACGGATGGGAGGTCATGCAGCTCTGAAATGTGAAGTTCATATCTGAAGCACCTTAAATTCACCAATATGACTATTTGTATAAGCGTATATACTGCAGAGTAATCTGATTTATTTGGGCATTGGTCATTGCAAGTGTTTACTAATGTCTGTTTATGTTGCCATCACTAGGTACTGTTTTAAGTCACTCTATCCTCAGAGTTTACACTCACCCTTACGCTGATGTGTCACCACTTGTCACTAAATTACATTTTATATATGTAATGTCTTTAATAAGAGATAGTCCYAGCAAATAATTTCTAGAAAAATATTTTTGTTAAGCCAAGTCCTGAGTTCACTTCAGCTGTGTTTGTCTTCTGTGAATATTGTAGAACACCTTGCTAAAACAGTGATGTTTTCAGGAAAAATGAGTTCCAAGCAGATACTAGAGAATATAAATTGAAAGTAAACTATAACTACRTAAAAGTGTGCATTAACACCTGTCTTGTGGTAATCCAAACAAAGGCAGTAACACGTAATGTGTTCAATAAATTTAATGTTGGATATTTCTAATTGCTCACTAGAAATATTTTTTGCACTGAATTTTTTTTTTCCCAAGAGAAAAGACATTCAGATTTTTAAAAATTCTTTCTCCTTCTTCTGAAGGAGCCTATATTAACCAAGAAACGGTTCTCTATTCTGGCCTTTCTTTCCTATTTCAACAACCAAACTTTCTGTATAGGGTGCTTAAAAATCTGAAAGAATTCTCGTGAGATTCTATGTAGGACCTGAAAATCTAGTGATCAAGAGTTACAATAATTCATCTGAATAAACATATTAAGTAAAAAATTTTATTTGCCAATTATCTAATTTGAGAACTAAAAATATTTTGTGGAATGATCTGGAACAAAAATAAAAGGGTAACTTATACTCAGTTATTAGTGGGATTTCTCAAAACCACACTGAATATCCCCCACAGGTTTCATGATAATGTGAAGCTAGAATAAAAAATTAATATCTTCCAGTGGTAAAATATTTTTCTTCCTTTTGACCTCCAGGAAAACTTTAATTGAATTCACTGGACTATAGCATATAGGCTCTGAAAAGAAGGTTATTGCTATCCAATGTGGAAAATGTCATCCTGTGGGAGAGGAGGGATAACCATAATACCAGTAATGCTGGACAAAAAATCATCCATGTGGCTGCTGAAGGAAGACAACTATAGCATTAAAAAAAAAGTCTTTACTATTAAATTACAATGTGTACTAAAACTTACACTCTGAAACAGACTTTCTTGTGCATAGTCCTGGTTAATAAAATGGTTGAAGGATTTGAATATTTTTTAGCTGATGGTTCTGACAAGTTAAGACTAAATATACATTGCTGCAACCACCATTGTATATACGTTTCGTGCACAAATGGAGAAAATAACATGTTGACTGTAATTTCATAAGACCAGAGGGATCAGTTTCAGATTCGTATCTTAAGATAAAACGGTGCAATTACCATTGCAGTCCATCTTTCTGGAATATCTTCAATCAAAGAAAAGTCAACCATAATTGTGGATTTCAGTGGAATATAGATGTAGCAAAAACGTTTCAGACCACTGTGATTACATCATCTGCATCTTGAAGATCCCGTGCCGTTGGCTCCCAAGCCCAGCACAGCCACTGCTCGCTCAGTGCATATCAGTGATACCGTACAGATGAAGAGAAAACAAACAAAATCCAATCAGGGCTTATAAGGATTAGTCTGCCAACATACACAGGTTTGCTAACATGCCCAGGGAGTGGAGGGTGAGGCTCAGGGGTCTCGACCACGGTCCCACCCCGCAAGCTTTGCTCAAGCCCATGGTGGGTGGTGGAGGAACCAGGGCTAATGCCATTGCCCATCAGTGGGTCCCCCTAATGAGACCATTGGGCCAGAGGGGACTGCCTTTTTCTGTGGATAGTGACCTCAGATTGGGACACCTGAAAGTTTGACAAGGAGCAACTGCTTAAGCTTGGGGAGTGGAGTAAATGAAAACAGACCTTATAAAGGAATCCCCGTGTCAGCAGGGCAGGGCTAACACACATGTCCTCTTTCCCTCTCTTGCGACATGGATGGACCTCGCTGGGATGGACCTCTTGTTCTGGCACCTCCTGCGGAAAACTGCCTGCTCAGGGGCACAGACAGTTGGACCCGTCGTCTGCAGGACTGTCAGGTCCATGATGGATGGGAAGGGGACGAAAGGCAGGAAGATGGTGGGGAGCAAGGGAGAGGGCAAGAAGGATCCCCTAACACCATTACCAGCCTGAGCTTTTGGTTTCTTTTCCATCCCACAGGGCGCTGTGTATACATTGTGTATCCTGCTTCTCAGCCATAATAGACCAATGTGACATGGCACATATGGTGCCATGGACCCCTTTTATTTAATCCACCCTTGAAAAAAAATGCAGTGCCACTGCCATCTCACAGACTTATGCAAGTTATAATAATCACCATTTTAATTTTTCCCACAACTTTGAGGCTTAATAGCTTTAAAATCTTACAAGTTGTAAAAACAATTAAAGCAATAATTTTAAAAATAAGCAGAATGGGACCTTCAAAAGAATGTGAACCTTTAACACTTCACGGTTAAATAAGGGCCTTGTAATACAGTCACTTGAAGGCCAGCCCTGAGAAAACGCAGAAGCATCCTGTGAATTTGTTGATGCTAGTTCAGACAGACTGTTTATTTTCATGATTTCATGGAAGAATTTTAATTTAATGAGTGTTTTATACACTAATGTAAAGCATAGTTTCAACCCTATAATTATAGTGTCAAAATATTTCTGCTTAAACAGCAGCAGCTGACTGCAGAAATGTGATTTACATCTGAATTGTATCAGGGGGACACTGCTAAAAATAATCAGCATGTGCCTCTTAATTGAATAAAAAAATTAACAAAGAATATCAATGTATCTCTCAGTCTAAGTCTTTCTGCCTTTCATTTAAATGCTCTGCTTATTTGCTTATTGCCTTTTTAGGGCTAAGGTTTCCAGAAAAAGTATAGGCACAGAATGGCCATGTGTCATTTTGCCCACCCGTTTCTCCCTATTGCACACATAGCGATGGGAAATTGCATGAGCAAATTGTCGGTTCCTGTCATTGGGAGCCTACATTTTTTGAAAATCTCACCATTAATCTTTCAGCTCAGTTTTAAAATAACCAACTGCCATCATGAAACAAGTTTCTCATGCTGCTTAAGGCTGTCAGCAGGTTTTGACCAGTTCAGGCCACATTTTGCTCTTCGAATGGGGTTAGAAATCTTTTTTTTGTTGTTGCTGTTGGAGAATTCATCTTTTGAGGTAATGCCTAGGGCAGCTTCAGATGGGAGAAATCTTAGTTGCGCGCTCCCAATCTGTTTGCACCGCCACACCACTGGAGACGGGAACGCAGCCCTGCTGCAGCTKCCCTGGTCTTTGTCTAGCCCTTGTCCAGCTGTAAGGCAGGATTATTCTCTGTTAGTCTTACAGTACCTTCTAGAGGCCCCGGATGAAATGGCATGCCGTTGTGCTGGGTGTTTTATGCACTTCCCAGGGAGGGATAGTCTCTTCCCCAAAGAAACTACAATCTACAAGCCAAAGCACACAGAGGAAGGACCTTTATCTTTATTTTGGAAACAAAGGACTGTTGTTGAGTCTACATTCACATCTACTGTGGGTGGACGGACATGGGATCCTTCTGAATATATGCCTCTGCTGTGTGCTGGCTCCCTACTGGGGAATGCCAACAACCCCCCTCTAAAATCTCCTGTGCTTGCAGTTCCCATTGTAAGAGAGGGAGAGGTGGTAAGCGAGGCCACCAAGGGCTATGTCTCCAGTTAGGTGAGCCAGGGAATGCAAAACTGGGAGCTCATCATAGTGTACACCTGCCCTCCAGTCTAGAAAAGTTCCAGGATTGTGTTAACGTTCAAATTCGATCAGGGAATCTGTGGTGAAGCAACAGCTCTTTGCCCAAGATGTTTTGTTTCATTCATGCAGGAGAATTTGGGAGGAAGATAAGCCCATGGTGCTATGTCACGTACACAAGTATGCCCTTGTCGGTCTTGTCTTCAATGGATGCGATAGCCGGCTCCTCCTCTTCCGTGCTGCCTGAGCTTTTGTAAATTAAGGTTAAGCAAATCTGCCTTGCTTCTTCAAAGAGGGTTTAAGAGAGCTACCTAGTCTGCAGGAGATCCTCACTCTTCTCTCAGCTTTCAGCTTTGGGCCAGCCCCTTTGCACGTAACAGTGCTTACAACCAGCACTTTCTTTTCCAGCCAGGACAGCCTCCGCAGACCACTCCAGCAATCCTGCAGCCAGTGTCAGCAGCCCCGGGTTTAGCAAGGAGCAGCACAATGCAGCCCCCGTGAGTTACTGAGATCTCCATGGCACGGACTGATGGACGAACACTGTGTAAATCCRTTTTGTGCTGTTTGGTTGCTATTTTCTAGCCTAAGAACATATGATTATGGCCTTGTACAACCAGTACGAGATCATGAATGCATGTGCAAGTTAGAAGGAAGTTTCCATTATGTGTGGCTAAACTGTATAAACACTGCATGCGTGCATTATATATTGCCTATGGGCATAGAGGTATATGCATGCATACACACATGTAAATGTATAAATATTATGCTTCCCTTATTTGATGAAGCACAAATTTGGGGTCCTCTAGAATTCAAGGCCTGATCCTGATTCTCATATATGTATTAATTAGCTTGAGTTCATTGTATTGCTGCAGCACCAGATGCTCTCCAACACCAGCAATGTGATATGAAACCTTTTTCACAGGGCAAGATCCTAAAGTTTTGCTATGGCCTTTCATGACACTAGGATCAATGTATGGATGAATCTGGTATTCGTATAGATTTCAATGTCTCTGTGGGAACTGCATACGCTCTTTTTATTTTATACTAAGATTCCACTAAATTGTCCTTTGGATTTATTTCAAAGAAGGAAAAGGGGGGAAAAAAGGCAGTAAAGATTGCTCTTCTTATGCCTTAGTTGTTTTTTTAACTCAATTATATTTTGACAATTCTGTATGAAACTTTGGAGTATGTCTTTGTTTAAGCAGTATACCTTCCATAGGAATAGTCAGTTAAATGTATATGGCTAGTTTCAGGCATAACAAGCTTTGACAAGGGCATTTAGCGGTTGTAATTCAAATCTAATTCAGAACATCTTAGCGCTGGACCTGTCAAGCACTTGAAATGCACTGTAGCTGCAAAACCAAGGGATATGGTCCCAGTCGTGCTCTGTGTGGCATCAAGCTGATGTGTCAACAAGAGCAGTTACAATTACAGGTTCTTTCAAGCATACTAAACTAATTTACAGTACTCTGAAAATGTGGGAAAAGGCCTTGCTAGCATAAAGGTATACGGGATTTTTAAACTGCAAAGGCAAGGCAAGTGGCATGGCCATTTCATTCAGGAGTTTAAATATTACACAGTTTCAGTACCACCTTTGGAGGAAGATTAGATTTGTAACTAGATATTTTGTAGATAATAATAGATTTGTCTTGCAGCCATCAAATACTCTTGTCAAATCCCATTAGAATCACATCGCACATTTATTTGAAACCTCAATCTAAAATACACGGATTTGCTAAATGAGGATGGGATCCTAATTACACTGGCACTGACTGGTCCTTTTTGTTTGTCTCTCTTGTTTACCTGATAAATACCATTTACACTGGCTGCAAAACGYTTAGGCTTCTTCTGCTTACAGGGATTAGAAAACTTAGTGCAAAGGGAGAGGTCTTTCCAGAAGCAGATTTGATCCAAGGATGTCCCACAAAAAACAAGACAGAATTACAGTAACCAACATGTAATTTTAACATCAAGATATAAAAAGACTTGATTTTAAAGTGCACCAGTGATTTAAAGCAGCTGCACACATTTAGAGGGCATTGCTTTAATGTGCACACAAAGGCTAATGGAAGCTTTTACAAAAGAAAAAAAAAATCAGGTTTTATGATTTATCTACTTTTTATGCACAACATTATAGGCCCTTCCCCCTGGGACTCATAAATGTGATTTTTACTTCCCAAATTACAAAGCTAGTCAATTATTTGGGAATGAGTCATTCATTCAAAAGTGTCTGTAATGGGATGTGTTAACCATCAGGAAATTTTACACCAATTGGAATTATAAACACTAGGGTAAAAAAAACCTCTTGGCCAACCAGGTATATCTGTTTGTGAAACCTTGAGCATGGAGTGCAGTGTAATGCATGCTGGAGAAGTCCTGAGAAGCTGATTTGGAGGGGAGGAAGGGGTGGCGAATTTTTTTTTTCTTTTCCTTTCGATTGTATAAAATGTGTTTATTTTATTTTGAAATAATGTAGTTAGCAAGTCTGCAGCAACTTGCAGTCAAGGCTCCTAAAGCACCTTATAAACCTTGCAGCCATGTACAGGGTAAAGAACTATCAGCCCCATTTTATGGAACGAGAAGCTGAGGGCCAGAGGTGGCTGCTGGTGGGCAGACACGCAGGCGTTTCCTTTGGTGGCCAAAACCTCTCCTTCCCCTATCGCAACTCCATCAAGGCCAACAAGAACCAAAGGAGCTGGTTTTGATTTGCATCTGCTTTCCTCTACATCTGCCTGTTGGCCCCCGAGGACTTGCATTGACCCACCCAGAAGTCGTCCCTGAGGTTAACAGCGAGCCCCGAGCATGGATGCGACTGATGACTTGTGCCTAAGCTGGTTGCCAAAGGATGTATCGTTGAAACATCAAATTGTTCTTTTGGCTACTGCAAACTCTAGCTGTATCTTAGGCCAACTTTAGAAAACCTCTGGGGATCTTCATTAGACGCTAGTCCTCCAAAGAGGACACCAGTCTGACAGAGTGGAAAGAGAMGTACATATGAATGTATAGGTATGTCTCTGCTGACATTTCCTCTGCTYCTGCTTGATGAGGGAGCAATCTATTAAGTCCCTCCTCGTTGTCAGTGCACTTCTTTTCTGGTGAAGACATTCCATCTTTGTTCTCAAAAAAAGAAATTCATACATGCACTTGCAAGTAGGTGAGTGAATAATGAAGGGTGGAAAAGTAGGGATAGTGTATTTGCATTGCTACTATTTTTTAAAGTATCATTAGGACCTAAAACATTATTTCTCTTTTTTCTAAAGGAAATTGAATGTTGTAAATAACTTCAGTGATGGAAATGTTTGCCGTGGTTCTGCCCAGAAAGCATAGCAAAGAACTGTCGCCCTGCTTGTGTGATGTCCTGGCTTTTCCACAACAACTTCTGAAATATATTTTTGTACAAAGCAGATTCTGAATTACTGTATGTAGTCTCCAGGCTCCTAGGTGATATAACATCTGAAATTTAAATCTCAGCTCCTCATACGCAGAGGGGCCACTGATTCCACGTGCAGAATACCCGAATGCCAACGTAAGGACAGAAGTACAGTCATGGAAAGCTTGGAAAGGAGAGAAGTCACCACATAGCAACATCCTGATGAGGTCATACACAGCAGGTACTTTGGGGATAAGCCGTAAAAAGGGTAATTCAGACTTGAAGAAATGGCCCACAGGGCCTTGGCTAAATATTGTCAAGGATGGGGAGAGCATCAAGTACAGGGGCAACTGCCACAGATCTCGTCTGCAGGCAGACACAGAACAGCGAGAGGTGTGCAGCAAGGGCTGAACTGCCTGCCGCTTTATGAGCTAGAGAAAGATAGATCGCAACCCTTACCCCCACTTAGACCACTTTCATAAGGTTCATTTTCTCAGGTTTTGCACAATGCTTTGTTTCCTTTTTTGTACTTAAATCTAGACTATTGGAGTGCAGAACCAGGTACTTTGCATCAGGTATTTCCTTGCAGCTGCATTTCTGCTGGCTGRGTTGCAAATACTGTGAACACGTGGCTGCCATGGTGAGCTCTGTTTTCTTTTCTCTGGAAATGGAAGAAAAACAAAACAGCATCTCATGAATCCTCTAAAAACTGGGTGTTCAGAATCTGTGTCCAGCTTGGAATTATGTGATATAAGCCCATCAAAATGACAGAGGAATGTAGGTTATTTTAAGATAGTAATAAAGCCAAAACATGCTTCTAACTTGAGTTCATTCCATACCCTGTTTGCAAGTAATGCCATTATCCAAGCAAAGGCTGGATCCTACAAGGACTTAAGAATGGCATTACCATTAAGTGTGTGAGCAGATACATTACCTTCAGAAAAGCTACACATAGCATAAAAATTAAATATATATTTAGATGTTCACAGAACTAATTTCTAATAAAGCCAGTTATGGGTTGCTGAACCAGGCCCTGAATAGTTTGGCAGTGCGTGATGAAAGCTTTCCTTCTGTAAATTACCTTCTGTGAAACACTTTAACGGAGTTCCAGACAAGTGGGAAGATTAAAAAAAAGGTGGAAAATTTCAGAGAAAAATAGATTTCCTGAAGTCTTAGTTAATACTTCAAGAACTTATCTGCTACATAAGGCTAAAGGGTCAGTTGTTAAATTTTTAAGTATTTTCCTGCCATGTATTTTTGCGAAAAAATCTAAAAAGTATTAAGTAGCTTGGGCTCAGGTATTATTTACAGTGCAAATCAAGAATTCTTTTTTTTTCCACCAAACTCACATGCCAGGAATCTGACACAGGATCTGAACCACAGCGATTGAAAATTAAGGAAAGTAAAGGCTATTCTCTTTGTCATCACACTTCCACTTATAGTGATATGCTCTTTTGTTATTAAACAGGCTCAATCAAAACAAAAGGGATACTGTTCCTTTTATGAGTAATGCACTAACCCACCAGCAGAAAAAAGTTCACGTAAAACGTATGGGTTCGGACAGCATAAGATTTATTACGATGGCTACAAAAATTATTCCTTCTTAACAGCACTTAAATTGTCTAATTATTCACAGCTGTTTTCAATTTGTTTCAGGTTCTTAATTAGGGGGTAGGGTCCTCTGCCCAAGTCCTAAACTAGCACTGCAAAAACCTAAGAATTGCTTCATGCTAAACCAGCCCAGCCCTGGGGCTGATTAGAGGAATCCACTGCAAGATAATTTGTTATTCATACTTATCCATCCGCCTCCCGCTGGGCTGAGATAAAGATTAGGGAGAGACACAATTTCCTTCTTGTTTGTGTAATTATTTTGATCCATCAAGGCAATCATGGTCTCAATGGRAAAAAAAATATAAGTAGTGTTTGCTGTTCTTTTAGAGGAGAAATGCAGGGTAAACAGATATGTTTGGCAGCCAGCACCTGATAATCTTAATTAATCTCTGGATTTGGGGTTAGGAGAACCTTGTTAAAATGTAGCGTGACAGCAGGAGGCTGTGTGCCTGAGGGGTTCTTGGGGGGCGAATAAATGTGCAACCTGCAGGTAGGAGTGACTCCTGCGGGTTTTAGACTTCCAGCAAAGACAACTTACCTGAAGGATGTTACAGCAGGGCATAGCTGGTCTCTGCTGATTTTGGATAGGGAGCTAACAGTTTATTGCTAAGAAGAACATGCCAGTTCTCTTTATATATGTGGGACCATAAAAGTGGAAGATTATGTCATATTTAGAAAGATGAGCACTCTATTCTTTTCAGGTTGCCTCAGATATGTCCTAGACATTTTCTTTCCTTTGAATAGTGCCCATGCTTCAAGCATTACAGTTTTGAGAAGTCAAAAGCCAGTGAGACTCCTTGTTCTCCCTCTACCTGCGAAATGGTTGTGCATTTTGCATCAGCAGCATACGTGTAGGTGCAATTCCTGCCCTTGCATGCAGGAATTTGCACTTGGGTTGGATGGCTGGCTGGGCACATGCGGTAAAGGGAGCTTGAGCCAGTTCCAAAGGAAGTCTTACTGGTTTAAATGGGAGTGAGATCAGGACCTGAATAAATCTTTCAGGTCACCAGCTGCACTTAGCTGGCCTCATTAAAATTCAGGCCCTTAATATCTGTGGGTGAGTGTATGAAAGGGGGTTATAGGGTGAATTGGTCAACAGATTTTAGGTTTCTTTGTGCTCCCTGTGGACTCCCCTACTGAAAAAGTCCTGAAGACTTTAATAGGAAAAAAGAACCTATGTTATTTTTCTTTTAAGTATCCTATAGGATTTAATAGGGAATTATATCCTAACTATAGACATTTTTTTATGGTTCAGATAACTGTAGGCAAGACTGATTTGCGCATTAATGCATTTTTCTAGTGTGTCTCAATTATAGAAACATCTGCACTAAGTGAACTTGAAACCTCTTTGATTCCCTGTGCAAATTCTCACTATTCAAAAGTCCTCATGTTTTCCTATTTCTTGCCTTTAGCTTAATAGTTTCAGAGTGGGTTGCAATAGTATGTAACTGTGTAGCTTACAAAGGGAAGAGGCATTTTTTAATATAATTGCTTCAATCCTTCAAATCCTGCGTTCAGAAAACTTACCTAGCTTAGCACCGATTGATCTTTTGGAGGGTATTAGCAGCATCTGTTATCTCTTGTAGAGACAAAGATTTTCAGCCTTAACAACAGTACTCACCCCGCGCAGCACTCTATTGGGCTGGGGAGGTTATATGAATCCTCTCTTACAGTCATGGCTGTTTAACGGAAAAGTGGAGTTTTGTCTGGTTTTCAGCCTGGTACAAAGTGTGATTTTCTATTACTCTCTGCTATCATTTACGCCAGCGCAAAATTAGTGTAAGCTGCTACCTCCCAGCCTTTAGGTGGACTATTTCATAAGGTGTGGGACAGCAGAGAACTTTTTTTCAGCTAATTGGAAAATGAAATACTATTATCTTAAAACACATCGTTAAGTTTGTAAAGTTCTTTTCCAGGTTCATATAACGAGTTTATAGCAAGTTGCTCTTGTTCTGGGTGCGTTGGACAGCACAGGCAAACTTCCGCAGGTCTGTTCAGCGGGGAATGGTTTCGATTCACCGTTCACTGCACGGTACCTCCAAAGCACAGCTGATGCCAGCTCCAGGCTACCAGCAGCACGCTCCCTCTGGTGAGGTGGCATGAGACCAGTTTTGCCTCTGTCTCTGCATGGAGCCCAGGGGCAGTGTCTGCTCTCCAGCCACTCCTCCGCAACCAAAATGGCCCCCCCGGGGGTTTTCTCCCTGGGTTTTGCCCACCTCAGGAGGCACAGAGTCCCTTCCTTCCAGCTGGCAGTGGGCCGCAAGCGAGGGGCCTTTGCTGTCATCTCACTTGGTAAAAGGCAGTCCAGTTCTTGGGAAGTTTTCTGTCCAAACAAGCACAAAAAAAAAGCTAACAAATAATCCCAGAAACAAAGACACTGAAGTCAATTACTGTCATAATCAAGAGAGTCACAGTGGGCAAGGGCTGGGTCCTATGGATTTCCCCTTTGGAAGAAGTGAGGAAGACTTTCATAATGGTGGAGAATCTGGGGACAGACTAAGCAGGTTACCCGGTATCCCCAAGGAGTTTGTGGTAGACTTCAGAATTGAACTAGAAGTTCATACCTCATGTGTAACTTTTCCATTTTTTCCTTAACTCTCTGAAGAACAGAGAGTTCTCTCTTCCTTTAAGCTCTGCTTAAACATTTCCACCTAGATTCTACGTGTTGACACAGCTTTCTTACCGGGGCACAAACGTCTGCTGGGTCAATGTATGTTGGTTGTCATAGTTACGTGGACATCTGCTGATATATACACCTCTCTTCTGTGTATATGAGGGCCAATTCCCACTGAAATCAGTTGAAAGTCTATTATTAATATCACTGACCTTTGCCTCAGACCTGGAGTAAAAGTGCTTGCACAGATATTTGAAAACTTAGGTTGTACTGTGGCAGCAAGTGGATTTTGACAGGAGAAATGGCACTGGCAGCTTTGAGATGGCTGATATCTGAGCCTTGAGAAGGTTCAGTCCGGTTTTGGACTTTTGTGATAGCAGCCTGAAATCTGTCCAGTAAACTCAAACCATTCTGGAGAGACTTCAGAAAAATTTAGACCAATGTAATTTTATGCTTGTATGAATCATCCCAGTGTTTTGTTAAGTCTTAACTTAGTTTACATTTTAGTTGTTCACTGAGACACCAATAAGAAAGAAATATCCTTAAAGAAAAAACAGCTGGTGACTCAAAATCAAATCCTGCTAATATTTCTCTCCCAATAAAATTGGTATCACTGATATGAAGGCAAATTCTTCACATTATATATAATATGATATACTATAATACATAATAGAATATATATGCACACATAAAACCCTAATGCTTTAAGAGCTAGGATTTAGAAAATATATGGGGAAACAAAATTACATTCACTGCTGGCACCCTATTACCAAAAAGGATCTAGATAAACTGGAAGGACTTCAAAGAGGAGATGTTATAGTGACGGGGAATCCAGGGGAATTGAATTATGTGGAAGGATTAAAGCATCTAAAACCTGTATCTAGGAATTATTGAGGAGGTGACTCAGGGCTCTGACTCGCCTCAGAACCGGCATTGTTTTCAGCTGTCATATGAAGGTAAATTGAAGCCGGGGCTGGTTTACACTGGGCTGTAAACTGCCATGGTTTTGATACGGCTTCACAGGCAGCTGAGTCGTCTCTGCAGCGGGGCTGGAAACCTCGAAACGCGGGGCTGGAAGGGGCAGCCGGGGACCGAAATGCCGTCGCACTGCCCAGAAGGGCTTCTCCGTCCTGAGAGGGAGATCAGCGATTCCCAAGCAAAGCACTGGCACCTAGGTTAGGAAACTGCACCCAACCACGTAGTCAGCAGGAGCTTTGCTTTTCAAAGGTACTGGTGGCTGCRAGGCTGGACCCCGAAGGGCTGCCGTGCCTTGAACTGCTGACAAGGTCCAGGAGCCACTTTCTAGACACTGTTGCCCCCGCATGTGGCAGCGGCGTTACCCCAGGGGCTGTGCTCCAGCTGGGAAGCGCAGGGATGCAGCAGGAAAATACAAGTATCCTGCAAATGGCTCACTGACACATGGGAGGAATGGAGTCATCTGCTCATGGACATACAGGCAGTTTCCAACAGAGGCAGGGATCCAGCCCAGACCCTGAGGTCCATATACGTAATCAAACCAAAAAGTTCCCTTCCCTTGTAGCACAGCCAAGTTAGAGGGAATGCCAGGAACGTATACACATGAAATCAGAAAAGTAGGAACCGCATCAAGAAAAATTCTTAATGGTAAGACATCACCTTGTGCATGGACCGCTTGCTCTTTTCCCTATTTTCAATTTTTTTTTTTTTAAGCAGACTTTTTTCRCAACAACATATTTATAAACTTTCTCCATGCACCCTTGGGAAGGTTCTTGTGAGACCCAAAGGACATGGTTCCTGTTACGTGAGATTTTTACATTTAGATGTAGCAAAATCATGTTACAGGAAATAACACTGCTCGCTATGTTTATCTTTGTCCTCTCAGACAGTTTGGTTGATTTAACACACCTCTTTCACTCCAAACCAGAATTATTTCCTTTCAGGTATTATCTGACAAATTAGGCTATATTTTCATAATGAAATCCTACCCTTTATTTTGATCAGTCACAAAATGAGATCTACTCCTGCAAGAACATAAAAAAATGACTTAAAGGTCAAGATATTGATATTATATTGCCATTTTAGGTGTGAGAAGATCCATTTCATGACTGGAGCTCTATTAATAGGAACTCTGACTTGCATATCCAGGCACATAAGACACAGCACATCAGGTGCTGATAACACTTCACTCCAATGTGGTTTTTATAGGGACTGACTGATAAACTTTTCAAAAAGTAACGGACTCTGTGTATAAATTCTTACCGAATCAGATCACCAATTACTTCTGTTTCCCCCATATTTGGAACTTCCTCTTCTTATTTTGTTTAGAAAAAAGTGTACTTATCCCACTTAAAACTATTTCCTTTTTCCTCTTCGCAAAGTGAAAAAGCAGAGATGTGAATTAGTAAACATAAAAGAGCTATACATCTGCTGCAACAACTTATTGTTGGAAATCTTGAATCCTAATTAAGGGAAAGAAGAGAAGCTGACCTTTGGAAAGCGATAATGTTGTAATATTTTACGTATATGAGCATTTGGAGAACTGCAACCGCCTTTGTGTTTGAATTTATAAGTGAAAGGTAAAATATTATTAATGTAAGTGAAACATGCTTCAAGCAAAGAATAAAGCAATGAATCATGTTAAATGAATTTTTAAAGAACGTGCAAAGGATGTGTTCCTATTCCTGAATGGTTAGTTTCTTGCAAACAGGCTGTTAGGTTGAAACCGTATCTGTGGTTTGCTGTTTAATGAAAGAGCAAGATAAACTGGGGAGACTACAACAATAATGAAAAAACAGAAATCCATGAGACAGGTTTTGTAGAGCACTTCCTCAGGGAGAGGAAAGGCAGGAGGGATGGATTGCTAATGACTAGAAGTAAAACGTTTGATGGCATTACCAGGCAATGTAAATACAGGCTAATGGCCTCATCCTGCAACACCTCTTCTGAGGTGCTGAGTGAGCAGCCTCAAAACTGACCACAGCCAGCAGAAGCCTAGACTTTTTTAGGATGAGACCTGAAGTTACTGGGAATACGGAGCGGCATTTCAGTCCCTGCTAGCACTGCTGGTGGGAACACGGGATCTGGTCCCCAGAACACACAAACTCCGGGAGTCATAGTCTCCTTCACGTTTCTGTCTAGGGTAGCCTGAATTTCATGGGCTTCTGTACTGATTTCTGCTTTAAAAAACTCCTATCCTTACAGTTACTTAGGGAGACATTCAGGTCCCTAAACATAGGTGGCTTCGAGCCACCACTCCATAAGGGCACGAGTTTCTTGTAGGGGTCCTCTGTCATCTCTGCTGGCCTTGTGCTAATGTCCTAGGTACCCTCAGAGGTCCAGGACAGCACTCAATACCTACAGCTAGGCACTGGCACTGCTTCCTTAGTTCCAACAGGAATATCTGGATGAAAGAGGCAGGTTTTAATTTATTGCAATAATTTCTCTCTAATGTTCCCACTGCATTATTCACGTGAAATGTTCCTGGCTTAGTCTTCTGGAGGCTGCAATTCCCCCTGGATAAGAATCGGTTTGGATGTAGCAACTTTTTACACAAGTATAACGGATCTTAGATGCTGCAAGTCTATGAAGAGAAGAGTACATATGGTTACTGTGCTTGTCGAAAAAACCAAAACTGCCAATGTGCATCGGAAAAGAAAAGCAGTAGTTCTGACACTGGAACAATATTCTACAAAAGTCTTCTTTATGGGTCTTGGGCCAAATTCAGCTGTTGTTTATACTCATGCACTCCTTTTGAGCAGCTGGTGCTCTTCCCATGGATATGAGAACACATTGCCTCTTGCCATTTTCCCTTCAGCTGCACAACTCCTTCTTCAGGTATGGCAGCTTTAAAACAACAAAAAAGTACTCTTTAACCCGACTGACCTTTAAGCACATGGCCTGTGAAAACATCGTCTTCTTTATATCTACCGTACTCTGTATATCCAAGCACACATTTGACATTTATGTTTTCCTGAGGCAGTAAATTTTCCTTCTGCTGACACTGAAGTAAATGCTTTAATCAGAATAAATCTGACTCTTTAAATCAGCTAACTACATCTATAGCAAATTAATTACTAAAAATGTCTGTGTTTAAGGAGGCTGGAGGTTTCTAGTATTTATTAAGAGCATGACTTCTTTTTTCTACAGTTTCTCAAGAGATTTAATCTCTGCACAAGTGACTAATCCCAGTTCACTTCAATGGGACTAGTATGTGGGTTAGGTGTTACTAGTTTGAGCCCTAAAATTAATGTGAAAGCTACTGCAGGCAGCAAACTTCTGTGCTCCTGAGGGAAAAACAGGACCGGAGAAGGATGAAGGAAGTCATCTTTAAGTCACATTGTCTACAAAATGGATATTCCTGGGAGCAGGTGACATTTGAGCCCTTGGAGAAAGGGCCCTGGGCTTTGTGGTCAGCCTGGGGCTGGAGGTGGGATATCTCTGTGCCGAGCATGGAGCTCGAGGCACGGGCTATGCTTGAGCATCTCTCTCTGCTACCAGCCTTGCACCAGCCTTGGCTCTAGGCAGGCACTGGACTTGGCCCTGGGTCTGACGTGCTCCTAAAATACTCTGCAGGTACAGCCATTAAACACAAACAGAAACCTATATAAAACTTTCCTGCAATTTTTAACAGCAAATGCATCTGGTCTCCATAACAACAATAACAGTCAAAATTACAGACATTTTTTAAAATTTCRTTTTGTTGAGAAAGGAAGCTTTGGCTGTTTGGAAAAAATGTCAGTTCAAACCCTTCTTGTGAAAGGAGCCTTTAATGACTTTCAAAACCTGCTGTAACTGTCTAGGATAACTCAGAAATCCAAACTTCGGAAGATCTCTTTTCTTCCATGTAGATGATCAAAGCAAACTCCCTCTTTTTCTGTTTTTCATGTCTTTCACAAATTTCTGTCAATTATATTGAAAGCCAGGCAAGCCCTTTAGTTCATACTTTGTTATGAAAGAATGTATTTTTCAATTTTTCCAGAGTTTTCACAATATCTTTCCCCTAAGTATGACTGCAGTTGCTCAGAAAGCAGTGAGTTTGGCCAAACCTCTTTCATAGATGAAAACTATAATGGGAAATAAAAATAAGAGCTTCCACCACCCTGATGGACTCCCATTATTTAGCCCTTTGTTTCTTTCCCAAAACACTTTAAGAGCAAACCCGTCTGCCCCGGCACCGCCTGCGGCTTGGCGTCGGGCTGTTTCCCAAGACACTATTGAACATCCAATTTGTGGTGGAAGCATCTTCCCCTCAGATCTCCCACTCCCTTGGTTAAAATGATGACCCTCAATGGCGGTGGGTGTGGGGACATATATCCGTGATGCCCTGCAGCCCTGCAAGGGTGCGAGGGGCCAGCATGGTGTGGCAGAGCTGGCTGTGGGGCACACAGGAGGGAGAGAGGGATCCCACCGCCCTAACATCACACAAACGCCATGAGAGGCTCTTCTGGCTTTCCCAACTGGCATGTCTGTTAGAGGCAATACCAACCAAAATTTTAGGGCATTCACCAGAAAGCTGGCATTTGCCATATGGAAAAAAACAATTTTTCCAAGTCACCGCTTGTATGGTGCAAAGGTGGAAAGGTAGCATCACGAGGCCTTTCTCTTTGCCAGATTTTATATGGGAAAAGCGAGATGTGTCTGAACCCATGCCAGGGTGTCCCATGCTTGCTTYTGGTTAAGTCTGAAAGGCGTGGACAGCATCACTGGAGGAGCAATGTGCACAGTAACTCTAGGGGTCCGCTTCCCTGTTCAAACCTGTGCAAATCTGAACTCTTCCTGCTAAAGTCAGTGACGTGACTTATATTTCAAATGGACATCGTTCAACTGAAAGTGCTGGCCCTGGGGATTTCAGTTCTTGTGAAATCTGGCTAAGGGTGTGTTTCTGGGGTAAAAGTACCATTCTCTCAGAATTCACGGGGACCCTGAGCAATTCCTCACTCCACCCACAACAAAAAAAAAAAAAAAAGAAAAAAAAAATCAGAAGCTAACTAGATAAAGAACAGACCTTAACTGGATAAAAACAACAGCAGTTGCAGACTCTAAGTCTGATAAATGAGTGATTTGACACTTGCTTGCAAAATCCTGCAAAATTATTGAGGTTTTCCTCTCACTGTTACAATGAAAAGCAAGTCAGAGATTAAGCCACTGATCCACCAAAGAGTTCAAACTCTGCTGAAGGGTGGAAGCCAGCAGAGCTGCCAGATTCATGAGGTCATGTTCAGAGTGAGATAACTCTGTCCAAATCTCATTCTGAACATGAGTTTGCTTTCTGGTATGCATATGAAACCTTTCAGTTTCTCCATTGACTTTAATTTTCAGTTGTTCTAAGCTTGCTAGACCGGTAACTTGGACAAAGATGTTAAATAAATAAATAAATGAATAAAAGAGCTTGTTTGCCAAAAAGATAGTTTTCTGAATTTCTCTGCTCGGACAAAAACCACTAAAAAAAAAGCAATACTGAGCCAGCCAATATTGCAATGATGTGATTAAAAAAGATGTAACCGAACTAATGTTCTGGATTTAACATCTGTGGGTGCAGGAGGATCCACAAGCCACCGTGAATTGCATCACTAGCTTGTTTCCTTTTCTTAAAAGTTTCATCCACACCCTCAAATAAAAGCAAATTTTGGGTAATTTTGGTCCTGAACTCTTTAAACTGGCATCTAGCCTATAGACTAACACTAAGCCACAAAATAATGCAAGAAAGTGAGAATTTGAATGAATAAATATCGTGAATTCCTGAGGATGTCAGAAATGGAGCAAATAGTAATCATAGCTACCGATGGAATGATAATTAATAAATTCACAGATTTTTCCCACGGTGTGCTGCTGGACTGATTCCAGCTAGTTTTTTTCACCTGTGGATCTCACACTACGTAGTGAAATACCTACATTTCATCATGCCCATTTTATAGGCGATGAGGTTGAGGCACTGAGAGGATCCCATGCCCAGGGTGATCACTCGAAAACAACTCAACAAAAAGCCCCAAGTGGTCCAAGGCGTGTCCCTGTGCTGGRTCACGGGGGGCACTGGCTGCATCCAGCTCTTCCTGCAGGTGACCGAGGCCAGCGGAGGGGCCGGGCGAGGGGCAGGCGCCGGGTGCTGGGTCACGGCGCGGACGTCCCCACTCAGCCCTGCCCCAGTGCACAGCTAGACGGGCTAATGTTTTTCTAGAGAGCAGGATTTTGTATGTGGTCTGTGACACTGCTCCTGGACAGGCCACTGCCCCAACACCGTCCTCGGGGACTGCGCTGGGGTGTCCCCGAGCAAAGGGAAAGAGAAAAGGGTAAACATGGTAACAGAGACACAGGAATTGGTGAAGGGTATCTGAGTAGCACCTGAGACGACGGCTGGTTTTAACTTTTAATTAACTGGATATCAGGTTAATTGAACTTCTGGGTGCAGAGGCAGGCTGTTCTCAGTATATAATTCGAGGTGTTTGCATTCTCCAGCAGGTTGCAATAGCGCAGATTTGGCAGCTGACTTTGCAAGTGACCCCTGCTAAAGCAGAATATGCAGCAAGTCTCTCCTGCTAGATTAAAGCAGGGTGAGAGTCATGCAGTTATAGCTCCAGTGAGGTCTGAAACACTTCCAACTTAAAAGATTCACTGAGTAATCCTGAGGACATCTCTTGGCATATTTAACCCTGAAAGATACTGAGATACTATAACACACTGATGTAGTTCTTCTGTACCAGACAGGCCCAGACCAAGGTATTCAAGTATCAAACATCTACTGAAAACATGTAAATCTGGAATTTAAATATCTTAGAAGATCTTAATCTGAATCCTAAAGACCTTCCACTGACTGCAACAGAAGTTTTGTCAGAGTAAGGACCAAAGTGTTTAGTCTTAAATTAGAAGGCAAGTAGTTGGTAACTGGATGAAACTGCTTGTTTGGGAAACTCAGAGCTGCTTTAGTATAGCAGTAGCAGAAATGCTAATGGCATTTTTTCTTGCAGATCAGTGACAGAAACAGAAGTATTAAAAAATCAGTTTTTGAATAAGTTATCTATGACTTTAATATCTCAGTGTAGATTTGTGGGCACGCTGAATTTGCCTGTCTGTAATCATTATTAGATAAAAAAAGACTTTAAGGTAACTATTTGGGTTAAAAATGATAACTTTCCAGTGATCATCTGCACCCTGTCATTTTGACTTCTTAAGCCTGAAGTTTGCAGTGCCTCAAGCGAAAACATTACTGTTACCGTACCTCAGATAAGATGCGGCCTGGCTTTTTTTATATATAATATTTATTGTATATTGGGCATTGCTAAAGGGGATCTTATTTTAACTGAAGCCAGATTTTCTGTAGTTAATAGAGTTAGGAATGGTGTATTATTTTCCAACTTGGACAGGTTATTAATACTTATAAGTTGTGAACATGGAAAGAATTCCCATAAATCTGCGCAGTGCACTGCAGTTTACAGCAGAAGAGATAAAGATGTATGAAAAGCTGCTGAGCGCCTGCACGTTACATTCGGCCCCTGTTCAAGGACCCGATTCTGCTCTGTGGCTCTGGGGTGCCCTGGAGGAGAGGATGCCTGCGTGGGGCTGCCAGCGGCTCCCAGGGCTGGCCGGACCCAGGGTCAGCTCTTCTCCTCCCCAGACACTGCTCTCCAGCTCTGCGTGTTTTCCACATGCGTCATGACAGTCCTCTGCCTCCCCAAAGGGTGTGGTTCAGCCAAAAGTGGGAGGATTTAGCAGGACAACACAGAAACGTTACAGGATTGATGACTGATTATTTTTTTCCCCTCTATTTTAACAAGCAGAGTGGGCAATGTATTTCTTCTGTGCTGCTTAAAGGGACAAACATAATTCTCAAGTTGAAAGGCCTCACACCAGTTAATCAGAAATACCGTATTCAGACCGCAGTGTCCTATATCAGGTTTTGGATCTAAAGAAAGTTATATACACCTGTATGTGTAAAGCTGGCCTTTCGCCCCTGCTGTGCCATATGTAATTAGGGGTCATTTTTATTCAGGCTCCTCTTTTCAGTCACGCACATGCCTCCCTTGCACGCACAAGCGTGGCATTCATGCAAACCAGGTGCATGCAGAAAAGAATTTTGCTCTGAATATGTATTTAGGCAGCAGTAACTAAGCTCTCCAAATTCTTCTCCCAACGTGCACAGGGCTTTGTGTAAAACCCGGGACAGACTCTCACTCTTATCTTTAATTTCTTGGTTGTTCTGTTCAAGAATCCAGAGAAGATAGTCTCACATTACAAGCGCTCTGCTGCTGCTTTGCTGCATGACTTTGGGCAATGCAGGGAGTGCAGAGCCCTACGAGGTGCTGAGGGCTCTGGCCCCCTTCCAACAGAACACTTAAGCATGTTATTGAAATCAAAGGGAGGACTCTCTAGCTTCAGTGTAACCAGTGCTTGTGCTTTCCTTGAACAGGGCTGGAGCATTCAGTACCTTATTGGATCCAGTCCTTGATGTTTTTGTTCCAGCTCTCTTTTTCCCTCACTGTCTGTAAAAATGCAGGTAATGGTACTCAACTTGCAAGGATTTCATGAGGTTATGCTTTATGTAAAAGAAAAACTCAGGGAAGTGGATTATAAATGTCAGTATATTATTCTGGGGAAGTGTTAGTAGGAAAACAAATGTGATTTAATCAGTCCACTTGTACAATAGCAGTTACCATCATTCTTTTACATCTTCTGTGCATTTATTCTCACTGCAGTGTGAAAGGTCACACTGGTATCCTCAGCTTCATGGATGTACAGCTAAGGGAAGCTCAGTGCCTTCCATAGGTCACAAAAAAATCGATGGCCATGCGAAGACTCAGGTATCCTACTCATGTTGTAACTTCCGAATTACCTTAACTCATTGTTGCTGAGCTATAAATGGCCCGGGTCCCAACTGTGCTTCCACCTACACTCCTGTAACTCCATCCTATCCATTTACGTGTTGCAGCTCTATGTCTCTTGTAGGAAACCTTACACTTCAACTTCAGGTTCTCTGCTGCAGTATCTCACATTTGGTAAGGAAATGATAGACTAGATCACTAAAGCTGAGGTTAGGTAACTAAAGTAAGGCTTACAGCAGACATAAGTACCGAAGCAAACAGCCCTCTCTCAGAGATTTATGGTTGTGTTCTACACAAATCTAGAAGTGGTCTCATATGTGTCTGTATATGCACTAAGCACTGATCATATCTGACAAAAAAGCAAAAATAGAGACCTCCCTTAAGGCGAGATCCCCAAATGCATAATTAAGGCGCAGAATGTGTGGACGGTCGCATTGCTTACATTGGGTGCCRTGGGACGCACAGCTGCAGTTTTCTTCTTCTCAGCACTGACAGCCTCTAATACATGGTGGTGGTGTAGGGGGGGAAGTTGTACCTTGTGCTTTCTTAGTGTACTCCACAACAAACTGAAAAATCAGTTTTCAATTAAAAAGTGACTTTCTAACTTTTTTGGTTATGAAAAATGTAACTGGCTGGTGTTAAAGACAGGACACAGGTCTGCCTGGACCTTTCGACTTGGTACAGGTACTGTTATGGTCTTTGTAATTGTCACATCCAGCACATGAATGTGGTGAGGGACTATCTATCTGATCTGTCTGACAATGGGATTTCCTTTCTTAAAACTTATTTTAACAGGGTGAAACAGTAGTTTGAAAAATAATGAATGTTTCCACTTTGTACTACATCAAAGATGTAAACACTGGTCTTTCATTTTGTCCTCTCATGAGTCAAAAATACGGTAGCTCTCTGGGAGATGCTGTTGAAATATTTGCTCTCAACCGAGGTGGGGCATCCATACACCTATACAACTCTGATCACTTCGGGGATCTCTGTGTGACAACCTTGTTGACATCAGCTCTGCTGAGCATTCCCTTCCAGGGAAGTCTTAAAGGACACAATTCCCTTCCAGGGCTCCAATTCACAAGCGCTGTTGGGTTAAGCTGTGGTGCCTGAAGAAGTTAGTTGGATAGTGCCTTCACCAGCCAGAACAGCTACTCCCGATGGGGATTTTGAGTTAGTTCACAGACCAGCACAGTAACATAAATTGAAATAGTTGTTGATCTTTTTGTTTGTATACCAGGCTGTGAACATTAAAAGCTTCTGAACAGGCAGGGAGTCTGGTACTCCCACCTTCACATGGGTACCGTAACTTGGGTAGATAGCCTGACCAGGTGGGGAGCAGAAACTTGTCTGTCCATCGCAACTAGAATTGGCAGGACTTGTGAACCACAGATTGCTCCTCTTCTTGTCAAAGCATATCTCATCCACTTGGGTGCAATGGAGGGTGTAAACGACCTCTGCAAGTCTGCAAGTGCATTGTAAAACTGAACTTCAAAGAAAGCAGCATTGTGAACTGAGCATGTTTGGATTAAGGGAAGTCCTTATGAGAGGTTTTCAAAGCATCTGGATGGTTACTTCATTGTTTCAGTGACAAACTGGACTACTCCAAAGGACTGTCCACATGTAGGGCTTTGGAAACTTGCTTTCAATGCACATTTTTGATGGGGTGGATTTAACTTCATTACTGGATGTGGTTTTCTTCCAGAGAATGCTCAGCTATGTGCTCTGGGTGTGGGGTTAATAAGTTTGACAAGGTGAGAGTTAAAAGACGGGTAACAACATAGCTGGGAGGGTACCTGCCAGTGTACTTTGCAGCAGGCTTGGTAAGCTGCAGAGGCATGCCTTGAACTACTGGGAGTAAAAGGCATGGTCTGAGCTTGCCAAAAAGGTTTTAATATCTCACTAGTACTAACAAAAGGAAACACTGAGAATATCTTTATGTGGATGAGTCACTCACTGCAAGCACTGAGATTGTAGGTTAGCATTTTCAAGAGCACGCGGATGACTACAGAGCTTATAATGTCTCAGACGTCTGCAGTTGCCATTGTTTTCTTCTGGAGTTGGAGTCAATTCTTAAAGGTACTGAGCATCTATCTATACAACAAAGTCTTAGGAGTCTAGCTCACATCTGGCAGCAGCTTAAAATCCAACTTCTGCAAGGGGTTGCTGCCACCAGTGCTTACTGCACAGTGCTAAAGGAGGTTGCTGCACTTACTTGAAGGGCAGGTAGAAAGCTCATGAAAAGGCTTGTGAATCTTCTTCCTTTTTGTTCTGGTGTAGGATAGTGTGCTAAGCACTGTTTCAGATGGAAAGTGGAAGGACACCCATTATGCACCCGAAGCAATATCATCTACCCAATGCAATGGACTTCATAGCAAAGCCTGATCGGAAACTGAGCTGGCTGAGCGGAGACGTTCCTTGACCAGAAACACAGGAGCTATAAACCTGGTTTTGAGAAGCTGTCTGTGAGGCAGAGAGAGTGGGAGGTGGGAAGGCAGAGAAAGGAAAGCCAGCAGAAAGTAAGTGAAGGGGTTGTCACTGCGTCCCTGAGGGGGAAGCGACACTGAACTGACTCCAAGGCAAATTTGTAAATTATGAGCAAGGATAGCRCATGCTGTTTGCCTCTCCATTGTTCAGAGAAATGGAAATTTATGTACAGTCACGTAAAGGAACTAGAGTGCGGCAAGAAATATCCCTGAAATTATCTTCCATTTTTTTCTCTAATAATTGCTTCAGGATCTCAAACCCCAGCAGATAAATATATGGTTACCCTTTTGTCCCCAGTGGTTAGACGGTTTTTAAAGAAGGATACGAAATATTGAGAGACTGTTGTGTACACACGTGCATGCCGTCTTGGAGATCTTGTATATGTATGTGCATTTTCCAAGCCYGTTCCCAGAGAGAACAGCGTTACTCCACAAGCCGTACAATGACTTAGTTATTGGGAAAGGCAATCCCATTGTGATTTGAGTTGCGCCTGGAGTTATTAAAAAAAAAATCAAACATGGTTTTAATTGCTACGAAGGTTTTAGTTGCTTATAGCCAGGAATTTAGCTCAAAATGTCTGCACTCCTGAGTTTAATTTGTGCAAACTTTTAATATCTTCATGCAACAAACCACTGAGGTATTTCTGTTTTTAGAACAATATAGTAAACCATTCTGACTTCTCCAGGCAGGATCAGTTTAAAGCTTTGATTACCTAAGCTTTAAATCCTTAATCTGTGCTTGGAAAAGGCAGAGGAGGGCAGTTAGTGGAGAGGGGCAGGATTTGCTGAACATCCAGCCAAATATCTCCTAACGAAACCAAAATAGATTTTCTGTGGCACAGAGACATGTGAATTTGCCTGCGATAAAAACACACGTGTGTGCTAATTTGGCGGGTGCACACACGTGTGGCACACGCGTGATCTCTAAAGCTTGGGACAAGTGCCTGTGCTCCGCAGTCCTTGCCCCTTTTACCCCTCGCAGCCATGTGCGAGTAAATCACGGCTGTCAGTATGGTAGCAGCTTGATTAAAGTTCAGGGGTTTAATAGATCATTTTAAAAACCCCAAATTACTCCCACTCCCTAGTCGATCCACCTGGACCCTTGCCCTAGGTGCATGGCAGTTTTCAACCAGCGCTGGAGAAGCCAAGTCTGGGCCTGAGGTTCCTGCTTATTCCCCGAGGATCCTYGCTGCAGACCTAGACCAACATTCTCAGCTGTATTTAATCTGCTCTGAGACAAGCTGGCTATGAGAAAATGCAAAGGAAAAGGCACATAAGCAAAGACATGGAAAAACTTGGACAGTTGGCCTGCTTTGTTCACTTGGTAAACTGGAGGCCGGCCAGTAACAGCGGAGCTCCCTTGGCAATACAAGTCTGTTCCAATTAATCGTGTTTAACCATTCTAATCACACTTTAGCACATTAATCCTATTTTCAATCCAAAACACATCTGAAAGAGCGGCATGTGGGCCTTTTTATAGCAACCGCAAATCAGATGTAACTGAGAGACATAGGGCCCTAGTTTACTCTGCACTTTCACTGAACTTAAACTTAATAAAATATGTGACTGAGTTGTGGTTGGATTTACTGCATGATGTTGATGCTTCCACATATAAATAGATCCCTTAAGTAACTTAAAAACCTGTCAGAAAGGGCAGTGAAAATTTGATTATAAGGTAACCAGTGCGTGTGTTTTCTAACAATGACATTGCTCCTCTGGTCAGTGGTATTGAGAGAACTATTAAAATTTAATCTGCTTATGGATATAAATGATGCTACACTTGGAATCGCAGGGCTGCGTTTTGTGTCTCAGCCACTCTCAGTTACAAAGAATTTTATGGTTTGCTTTAACCATGAAAACAAGATAAAGCTGTTATCTTCTCCCAAGCATGCTTTCTTCTGGCATTTAAAATAAGTTTTTAAACAGCAAAATTTTTAAGTTTATTGTATTCACTATACACAAAGTGAAATAGTATTTTTTGATTCATACTCCTGAGAAAATTTAACTGCTTTGCATTGCTTCTGTGTTAAAAACCTTCTTTTCAATGAGAGATGATCTCATTAAGGTATAGATCCATGATGCTGCATTTTACTCTACTCTGTGGATTTGCTTTAAACTGAACAACAGCAACAAGCAAAAAAACTCACATCCAGATATGTCTAGCCCCAAACCTCTTGATGCCTTTAGTGCCTGAATCCATGTTTATAGGCAGGCTCAGAAGAGGTGCATTGAACTGTAAATTATGCAGAAGGGTATGTGTTTGAGCCTTGAATTTAGCTGTGGAGTGGGAATGAAGTTATCAATTCATGCTAAATGAAATATTTAGCAATTCAGAATATGGCAAGAAAAGGTATATAAGAAAGTTCAGTCTTAAAAAGAAAAATCTTGGACAATTACCAGGATTACACTCGATGTTTGGTTTTCTAAGTAAACACCTCTAGCTTTTTATGTTACAAATAATAATCTGGAAAGATGCATTAGGGGAACCTAAATGCAAACTAGAAATGAGTTTATCCAGGTAAGTAAGGTTTTATTAAACAATTTAATTCATTCCAGTTCTTTTGGAAGAAATTGCAGGTTATGGTTAATGTAGTGTATCAGACAGAAATAGCATTCACAGAGCCACCTGCATTTAATATACAACTGTCAGAAATCTCTACTCACTACCACTTACCCAGAAAGAAATATGCAACAATTTGATCAACCCAGGACTTTTTAATATTAAAAAAAAAAAAAAAAAGAAATCTTTTTTTCTGAATACAATGAAAATGCAGACTCAATTTATGGGATTTTGCTCTTCAGTAGAATCTATGTGGTTTTTTTGAGCTTATTGAATTAACTGTCATTTTGGCCCCTTCTGTAAGCTTTAGTAGGCACTGGAAAATGCTATCCACTGGGACTGTAACCAAATAGAGAATTAAGACAATACATTCAAGGCAAGTCTTATAAATAAGCTTTTCCAAATATCATTAAATAAGGTCTGAAAAAATAAGTTAGTGCTAGTGATGCCAAAACCTGAAAATCCTTGGGTTAAAGATACCAACTGATGCATGGAATATTACAAAATTCCATGACCTTCTAATGGAAACAGCTTATCTAGCAAGTATTTCTAATATTCTTCAAAAAGGAGTCTGTTACTGGTGAAAAAAATCAATTGGGTGACCTGTTATCTGTGGTGCTAGAGCACAAAATAGTGAGCTGAGAGTTTTGGCTTCTCCCCCATCACTGATGAACAGCATGACATGAAAAAATCTGAACATCTTTTGCTCCCTGCTTGCCCTGCAAAGTGGGGACAACCCGAGGGAGGCCGTGAAGGTCAGTTTTACCAAGGCAGGAGCTTTGAGATGCCTACTAGACCAGGCTGCCTTCACAGGGAGATGAAGAGGGAATACTGCTCTAATGGGAAGTTATGAACAGTGTGAATTATTTAGTTTTCGCTATCATTTGTACTGTTTCCTGCAAAAACTTGGGACAGTGGAGTAAGTGAGTTCACTTCAGATTTTAAGGGGGAACTAGGAGGCAAATGGGCAGAACGGCATGTACTTTTACATACCCTAAAAAATAAACTACAACCAGCAAGAGTTTGTTCATCTGTGCTTCAGGCAAGCTGTGATACTTGTCTTCTGCAAAGCAGAACCACTAAGGGACAAGGAGTTTAATGTATTAATCTTTCCCCTCCTGAAGTTCAGCGAGGTTTTTGCCATCTATTTCAGCAGAGCCAAGATTAAATCAAAACCTACCCACACTCCCATTTCAGTCCCRAACTTTAAAAAGTGCCACGGGACTCTGCTGAACCAGGCAGAAGAGAAGTTAATGGATTTATTCCCTTTCCTTTATTAGGAAACCTTTTCATAATTTATAATAATTCACCTTCTGAAGGGAAGCTCTGCAGCAGACGAGGAGCTGTCCGGCGCGTGCTGGCCAGGTGGCAGCGGGGAAGCCCTGTGGCTCCACACCCCACAGTCCGGCTTTCGGCACCCCCCTTCACCCCTCACCTGCTTATGTACAATATCCCATCCACAGCAGCCTAGAAAACCTCTGAGGCCCAGCAAATCACGTATGCGTTGGCAGTAGGCACCCGCTCATCCCTAATATCAGAGCGTCCTCACTGTGCCAGTGCCTTCTTTTCATTGGCCCCAAAGAGTAAATCCTCCATGGGTTGATCACAGAACTGTTGCTTCTAGTASATCTTAAACCACATCTTGAATTTCAGTCCGAAAGCGTTTGCTTCCTTCAGGTTAGGTTTTGTCATTGTACTAGGGTACAGCAACTCCTCACGTGTTCCCAAAGACTTCGTGTGTTCAGCAGGGAAAGGAGACAGTACAGGTAAGGGTATTGGGAACTGGTATGTGTTTAAGGATTTTGACATTACAGCAAAAATATTTCCCAGAGCACAGGTTAAGAAATCGGAATTTGGCCAGCTTTTTAGAGAGGATATTCCGGTTGCTTAAAAATGTATTTCTTTTTAACCATCATTTCAGATAAAGGCAGGGTCAGAATATAAACAAAGTAACTATGAAAACAGAAGTGATAAAGTAAGAAACAAAGGTGTAAGCATAGTTACTTGGCCACCTCCTGGATTATACAATGCAGTGGATTCCTTAGGCTCAGCACTACACTCCTGGTCTCCATGATTATTTGCTTAGTTTCACTGGTATGAAACTGCAGTAAGTCTATTAGTTCAGATTTGGATCCCAATTACAGTAGTTTAAATCCTGTAGCAACATTATTATCCTCTAGGCAGCCTCTGGAGCTTATCCTGATTAATACTCATGTAAATAAGATCACAGCCTAACTCCCAGAATCAGTTCGGAATCTTTTTGTAATGCTAGTTTTAATTCAGATTTAGTTGGTCTCTAATCTCCTCCAACCTCCTGTCTTAGCAGTAGGTGCAGATGCAGCCAGTGGTGTAAGAGCTGCTGTGGAAGCTCCCTAATTCTCCTTCAGAAAGTGCATAATCCCTTTGCCCCAGGTTCTTCAAGAAGGGATGCTTTTATCTTTGTCCTGGGATAAGACTTTTGTACCCAAGCCAGTTCTATTCTCTGGAACAGAAAAAAGCTTGAATGCATATCTAACCTCTTGGAATGGCTTGGAAACTCTTGTTTCAGATGCAGTCATGTATTCCACAGACGAATGAAGGGGATACCATGTCATGGTCCTGTTGACTAAATGCTTCTGTGAAGATTTTGTGTTGAATGCACTCATGTGACTCAGCTTGCTGCTATTCCTGTTCATTTGTACTGAAGAAGCAGTCAGCAACCAGCTCTGCTGTGTTGGGCACAACAGACRCTCCCAGTGAAAAGATGGCCCCAGTCCCCCCAGAGCTTACAGCTCGACCTTAATGCATGGTTGCTCTTTACGTTAGATGGGTTTTAGCCCTCTTTCTTTCCAAAACTTTTGGATCAACAGACCACTATCAATCCTCAACACATCTCACAGCCCATAATTACAGTAAAACTTTTAACTGAAACATGATTAAATCCACTGCTTAGTGCAGCCCAGCCATGGATCACTTACCATGGCCTCATGATGTCCTCAAATGAAACAAGGAAAATGGTGACATTTATGACTAGCTTTTCAATAGGCATGACAGAGAGGAAGATCCCATTAAAACTGCTGATTGTGTTCCTACCATTTCCTTTAAAAAAAAAATTCTTATATATATTGTTTGTTTTTTCACTAGGGAATGTAAGTTCTAGATGACCTAAAGGCCAGTCTATATGATGGATAATGCCTGTTGGCTTGGACTGAGATGAGTATGTAGTATGTGTCAAACACTARCAGGAGTGCACAGAGCACCTAGAAAAAAGGCTGTAGCCTTTATCTTAAGATGAAACAGTACACAACTTGTATGTATGGAAGTACATACAGGTACCACCTGGTGTCAGGACACCACATCTTAAGATATGAGACTGAATTTCCCAAGCGTGGAGGTGCACGAGACCTCAGTCCAGGACAATTCTCAGTTTGTCTACAATATTATAAACTTGGCAAGAAAACTCATTTCCTGACACAATACTTATTCTGTGTGACTGCTGAAGCCCCAGGGAGTAAAGAGGACAAGGCTTGTAGGTTTTAGGCATGAGAACTTCAAATCAGCCAGGCAGTGGCTGTAGGGAGAGGTCAGTGCAGTATTAAAGGAAACTGAGGCCAGTTTCAGGACTTTGCTTGTGGCAGTGCTTTACATTTGAGCAAATTATGTATTTTAGTTGTAGTAGAGTCACACAGTTTTGCAGGTTGGGTGGTACTACTACGTGCTTTTCGAACTAGGTGAGTATCTGTGTTTATATTGCTCAGTAACAGTATTGTAGTTCAATCATTCAATATTGTGCAATAACAATACTGCAGTGCTTAGGCATCCCAGGGGTGGACAAGAACTACAAGGTGCTGAAAAAATATAGAACAAAGAGATGGCCCCTGCCCTAAAGAAGATAAGAGACAATTGATGTGAGAAAATTTAGGAGGTCAATCAGGCCATATTAGCCTGAGTGGTTATTGGACAGTACATCATTAGTAAATTCACTTTATATTTACTTTATGTTGAGCTGTATAGAAATAGATCATATTTCTTATTCAGGATTGGGATTTCTTTTTACAAATATTTTAGCTCGTTTTATAAATTGCTGGGAGGTGCCTTGGCAAAGTCTCTGTAACTCTTTGCACAGGACAATATGAGGAATACAGAGCTCTTTGTAGTTTCTTGTGCACGTCAAATGTTTTTAATGCATACATGTGCATTAAAAAAAGAAAATAATGTAAATAATTTGTTACAGATTTGTATTTAGACCAAACCAAAGAGACAGGCTTTATAGTCAGACAATCATTATAGGTGCAAGCTTGCAGCCTTAGGGGTTTAGGATATGGGGAACTATCATCATCCCATCCCCAGAAGGGATGTTCCCTTATGCTTGTTTCTTTAGTGATGCTGTGTGTTGGCCACACAGATCTCAGCATACTCGAATTTTGTGGTACCCTTAACGAACTGCTGCTGCCCTGGGTGCTCCTCTCTGATCAAACTTTGGCAGAATGACAGCCTAAAGAGAAATGCAACAGGCTGTTGGACTGCCAGCCCTGTGTCAAAGTCACTGTGTCACTGAAACGTCACATAGTGTTTTCACTTTGGGCGAGAATTTCAGCCAGCTGCATTTGGCCTTTTCACCYCTGTCTGCAGAGACATAAATACGTTGGTGTGCTTGCACATTAACTCCAACACCACCGAGGCTGTCTGTGGAGCTGAGAGCCCTGTTATTTTAAAAAAAGGGAAAACAAACCCTAAATGTTATTATGGATGTAGTTAAAATTAGAAATAGATCCAAGTGGAAATATGGGGAATGTATCCAAGTTGAAATACAGAGGCTGAACCTGTATTTTCACCCTGCTTACATCTGCAGCTCTGAAAAGAAAGTCTGGGGTGTGTTTGAACTGCACAGAAGAGGTTTGGGGCAGGCCCATCCCTGACTGCAGTCAGCCATGGTCCCCACAGGGCAAAGCGCAGACTCACAACTAAGATCTATGTTTTTGGCCTTCTTTGGTTTGGTTTAGGCATTATCAAAAGAAGGGTGCAGTGCATTTGATGGCAGGGCCATCTGTTTGAGATTAGAAAAGAGAGGACTCCATGCCCTACTGCACGGATATAAAGATGTGGCCTCCAGCTCTGTACCTCAGTCCTTCTCACCTGGCTGTGAACCAGCGGGGTGTTTGCAGCAGATTTAGAGCTATGCAGACTTCGTCCAACATCRCTGCACTTCCCACAAGCGCGGCATCCCGAGGGGGCCGTAAGGGCAGCCACATGCCCTCTCCTAAACTGCTTCCAAAGTACATTTTTAACAAAGCTGCAGCAAGTTTGTTTTTTTTTTTTCTTTTCAGCCCAGCTACGCCTGATGAACAAGACTGAGAAACCGAGGTCAAACTCACTGTTGATTTACAGAGTTCAGGGGAGTGAGGATACTTCTTGTCTATGCTACAGCCTCTGGGCTTTGGGGAGCAGTTCAGCAGCTGAGCTCCACCACGAAGCTCTCCTCTGAGCAGCAGACGTTCGCTGCTGGTGCCTGAGCAAGCTGAGGTGCACCTCTGCCATGCTTCAGTGCATCCTCCACCTGCAACCGCAGCCTGGGCAGTGCTGGTCTCTGGAAAGCAAAATGATGCCCACAATCACTTCCCTCCATCCCATCCAGTCTCTGTGCAAGCAGGCATTTGGATAAGGGGCCTACTCTGCGTTTTCAGAGGGACGTGAGGAACGCGGGGCTTTTCGAAGGCGGGGGATGGGCTCAGAGCTCGCTGCTGAGGTGTGTTTGTTTGGGTTTGACAAATTTAGGTTTTCCTTTGCAAGCCCAAACCTTCCTTTTGAAAGTCTTTGAATTCCAGCTTTGAATTCCAGCTGCCTCGATTTCAGGCAGGCAGATTTTGAGTCAGATCCCTGTGGTTTTGGTTTAGGGTTATATCCACAACTGAAATGGCCCTTAATTTAGCCAGTTCCTTTTGGGAAGAGGGCCAAAATATTGAGGTTTCTGCCATCTTGAGCACAACCTTCATAAGAAATGCTCCTGAAGTTTCTTTGCTGTCAAATTCAAGCCCTTCACGCTGCTTCAGCATGACATCCCAGGTTAAAATCTAAGAAGAACAGATCACAGCCTGAATCCTTGAACTTTTGTGGGTATTGGGCAGGCAGGGATTATAGCAAACTACGTTCACCCTGCACTTTGCTTCCTCATCACTAGTTGAGATTTGAGACTGCTGCAGTTCTCACTCCTTCCCGCTGTTCTGGCATTGGAGATTTTGATTAGGAAAAGAAATAGAAATGCCAGCAAAATGAGTGGAGAGAAGAGGAAATTGCCAAAACCAAGCTGCCTTGGGACATATCCTAACTGAAGTGGTACAAGAGAAGAAAAACTGTGGCCCTGTTTTGTTCATATTTTTGGTCTCACACCTCCCCAGTAGAAACGGGGATGTGCCATAGGCAGCGGAACACATACTTTCATCTCACATTTGATTTTGTTTGTCCTGGTAGATGAGCAAACTGCCTCACGCACTGTTGTGAAGTCCTGCTTCGTGTCTATGTGATAGCACCTGTCCTACTGACCACAGGGACTGATTCAGGGACTCCAGAGCTAAAAGCTGTGTGCTCCTGGAGCTGCCGTGTGGCTCTTGGGCCCTGGGTGGAAATCAAGATCTTGCCAGAGAGTACTTGTGGGGCACAGAAAGGTTCTGAATGAAGGATATGAAACTCTCAGGGCTGGCACAGGACAGGGGTGGGAGAGTGCCACTGGTGATGTATGACAGTATAATCTCTGTAGCACTCTGCCTCCAAAATTTAGGAGCTGTTCCTTCAGACTGTGTTGCTTGGAGGAAGTTTTTCAAAAAGTTTGACAAGATAAATCTGCTGGGGTTCATCGCCGGATATATTATTACATAGAAGCAGCCCTTGCGCTTGAAATAGATTCCCAAGGCCTCCTTCCCCTGATGAATAGCGACATCCTCTAGTGCAGGAGTGCCTGGGAGAGAGGAATGTTTTCCCAAAATGCTGTTCTGGCCATTGGCTCTTTAAATATAGCAAAGAGTAGCTGCAGCAGCCCAGAAGCAACTGCAAGCCATTTTAGGTCCTGTCATCACTCGCTCTGTCTCCTCTTCCAGCTGGTAGCTCGTGTCACGTCTTTCTTTCCTTGTTCCAGAGGAATCTCCGGGTGTTCATAACTATTCCTTATTGCTTCTAATTATTCAATCAGTCCTAACATTTTCTACCCTTTCTCCTGCATGTGACCGGGATGGGTTGCTGCTTTTTCTCTAGCGAACTCAAGAGGGGAGCACCTCAGGAGGGCAGTGGGAGAAATATCTATATTTAGCAGTGTTGACTGCAAAATTCCTGCTGTCCTTGTGTTGGGAAACCTGTGCAGAGATGCATTTTGGTGTGAACCTGGGGTGACTTTCTCTCCCGTGCTTTATAGCTTTACCTGCCTGCAGGGGACAAACCTCCTAGTGCACTCTGGATCAGCTGCAGGCTGAGAGAGGGACCAGGGGAGGAAAGGGGATCGCCTCACCTTTGGACTACACTTTTGTTATTGTTTCATTTTAATTGTCCCTAGTAATTCTAGACTTCAAGCTGCTCTGTGTGTCTGGGGAAGTATGACTGTACAAAAGCTTCTTTTTTCTATTTGAAGCATTTTTCCTTTCATTCATTCTTCAGCTTCTATTTTTCTTGAAGCTTCATATTTTTTTTATCTTTACAAAAAACATTACTTTTTTCTTCTAAGCTATCATTTACTTCTTGTTGAAATGGGGAGCACAAGAAATGGTAATTATTACTACTTTTCACATTACATAAGGATACTGCTCTGTCACAGCTGCTGGCCATATGACCAACCTTTCTTTGGTGAAACCCTGCTTGGTTTCACTGTGTAATTCTGCACTCATCCAAAAACTGCCCTTGTGCTGTTATGAGCTCTTGCAAAATGGGCATTTCATTATGAATTAGGTGTAGATGTTGCAGAGAAGTTTAAAAATATTGAAGATCCTGATATCAAGGTATAGAAAAAAAAAATGGGTATTTTCTGACTGGACTGTAGAGGTAATGATTTTAGTGGGTAGCATCTTTCAGTGTTTTAAACACT
Source organism: Oceanodroma leucorhoa (assembly GCA_030449065.1). Classification (NCBI taxonomy): domain Eukaryota; kingdom Metazoa; phylum Chordata; class Aves; order Procellariiformes; genus Oceanodroma; species Oceanodroma leucorhoa. The sequence continues at coordinate 5,780,543 of JASVER010000027.1, read as the reverse complement.
TGAACTAAGCCGAAAAACAGCATTAAATTTGGAGTCCCATTCTTTAAGTGGAAATGGGATATGTTTTATTTTAAGGAGAGATACAGGCTTTGGGTTGTGACATTGCCTCTATACCCACAAAACTGTGAGCCCCTTTATAATAATCTGCTAATGGACTGTTGCACAGAGAAAGTTAGTGGAATATGGGGATTATGGAGATATGGGGATTTTTACGTCTTCACATACCCCTTTGATATCTTCTGAAGCTCCTAGAGAAGCGGGTGGAGTTGCATATTCACATCACTTACAGCTCTGTTGCAGAAATACCTGCCATGTGGAGAGGACATTCTGGGGAGCAGGGGAGCTGCGGGTGAGGCTGGGATGGGGCAGCCTGCCCCAGCAATGTGGCCGCAGCGCAGGCAGCCGTTCCAGTCCCCAGGCCAAGTGAGCGTCGCAAGCAAGAGGACGGCCAGCACCAGTGAGGGGGAAACCACCAACAGTTCTAGAGTTCTGCATCTTSTCCTGCTCTGCTTGTACAGCCAGAAACCAGGTCTACTGTTTCTCCAGGGCTCAGCCCAAAGCACCACATTGTTGGTGGTTTGGGCTGTTCTGATGTAAGATGAGGGAGGTGGGTCCTTCCCTTCAGCTTGGGAAGGACTCCAGAGCAGGTGTCCTGCTTCATGAGTGGGTTTCGTAGCCTCTGAGTCATTTTGGGGAGCCTGGCTTCTACTGCTCCAGCCCTGTTTTTGACTGAGAGTAGCCATTGACTGCCATGCCCTCACCTTGGTGCTGCCAGTGTGAGCTGAACCTGCCAGCTGGAGGTACTCATCAGGGAAGGAACTGCTGATTTGTTTACCCCAAGTGGATTTGTCTTTTCCAGGTGTTAAAAATTCAACTTAGCCTTGATTGATGTGCATCTGGGCTTATTGGGTAGCTTTGGTCTCCTGAAAGTTGTGGTTAAAATGAAGGTTTCTTCAAGCCCCACAGCACTCAAGCAGATAGACTGGCTTTCTGAGCTCACCTGGTTGGGTTGCCAAAATACACCCAAGGAACACAGGTCTTTATTTCTTTTGCATGGTTTCTCTTCCACCCCTGCACTTGCCCCTCTCTTCTGACACCACCCGTAGAAAACCCAAGGGAATCCCTTCTGAGAGTGAGGGTTATCCAACATGGTCCTCCCATGGCATGACAGGCAGCATGGCTGTGCATGCAGATGTGAGGAGGACATGTCAGCTGTGGAGCTGCAGGGGCACCAAGCAGCTGTACAGAAGCAGGAACACCATCCAAGGTTGCGGTAGGCAGGAGCTTCTTCAACTGCCATAGAGAAAATTTTTGTCTGCTTTAGTCCTCTGATGAATCAGCCTTGATGTCTGTCAAACAGCGTTGTCTATTTGTCAGCGGGCAGTTGTTTCTCCTTGGCTGATGGACAGACAAATGCCTGTGGGTAGGCAGGCACGTGACATCCTGGATACCAGAGTCATTTTTTTCCCTTTTCCAAGAAATGAAGGAATCGCCTCTCTTTGTACTGGGAGCAATAAACCACTTGCTGAATGCAGGTCTCCAGGCCTGAATTACAAATGGCTCTGCTGCCATTATCAAGCTTTCTTTTTTTTTTTTTTTTTTTTCTTCAGGGCAACATTTGAAGAATATTCAAGAAAATGTAAAATGTGAGGAAAAGCGTAAGGCTCAGTTTTTGTCTCACTGGACACAGAGCTCCTGCTGACTTACTTACATTATACCCCAAAAGCAAATGTGGGATCAGACTGGGGATGTTAAGGGGTGTTATAGAAGGTATACCAAGGTGGGGAGGGGGGAGAAATGCGTGAGTTTACCTTAAATGTAAAATTTGCTGTTAGGCTAATAAAACAGTACAATACATCTGGGTTGATTTTCTCCTTGGTGATAGAGGGTTGGTCTAACATCTAAGCCTTGGTCATGGCTGACTTGGACATACTTTAAACTCTTTGATAGGGTTCTCATATCTCTTTCTCTTTTTCTAAAATCATGACAAGAGGAAAGCATTTATTACCAGGAAGGSTGCACCCCTAGGCAAGAACTAGTCATCTTTGATTTAACTTTCAACTGAAGTTGCTGAATTAAATGTAGTTTTGTTTTTATCTGTTTGCATGGAAGGCTTCCAGATAAAACAACTGTTTTAGTGACCTGTGCACTTGTATCATATTAATTAGGTTTGAAAACTCATATATTGTTTTCATAAGGCTATTACATTTTCTGTAATTAAATTAAGCAAAAAATAAGGATGCATGGCAATAGTATTTATTATTAATACCAGACTCGAAAGGCTTACAACATGTGAATTGAAGGTAAGGGCCTTGAAGACAGCCTGAACTTCAAAACAATGTCAAATAGTCTAGTTTTTCAGCAAGTCGTTACTACATGTATTTAAAGAAAGCATTGATAGAGTGAGAAATAGCCCACTGAACAGACAGGCTTCTGGTCCCATTTGAAACTGGGCAATTTCTGGGATCTTTACTGCCTGAATGGGAACAAAGATTTAACCCCAGTTAAACAGATGATAGGGGTGTGATCTTGTGCTGTGTYGTGTGTCTGAGCCGGGGGTAAGGCCCGGGAGGCTGCCTGAGTGGTCACCTTTCCCGGGAGTCGGGGAGGAAGGGGGACGGCATGGGAGCACATGAAGGGGCACTTCAGCGGTAGGGGCAATTCAGGTGGCCTGACTGCATGAATCCTGCATGTTGGCTTAGCATAGGAACAGCCATACTATGTCAGACCAATGCTAGGTACCTATCCCACTTGGTATCCCATCTTTGGTGGTAGCCAACCATAGGTGTCTAGTAAGGAGTACATGTATACAAACAAGGCAAAGATATTCCCCAGAATACAATCTCCTCTTCCAGAGACATTTGGTTTAGGGATTTTCTGAGACAGAGGCTGTCTCAAATGATATCTGTGAATGTGTTTTCTCTTTTATCCAGTTGCTGTCTGAACATGAGTTAACTTTTGGCAGTTACTTACCTGCAGGTTGCATGAAGCACGATTTCCTTTGGTTTGCTCTGAATCTGGAACCTGCTTCTTTCTTCTCTTGGTCTGCACCTCTGGGAAATGCATGCTGCTCCTGGTGAAAAGCATCTTAGTGTGTGTCCAGTCCTGCACAGGCAGGGTGGCAGGAGATGAGCATGTGTCAGTCCCCTTCCCAGCCTCTGCCAAGTGGTTAGGGCAAAATTTTGCCTTCAAAATACATTTAAAATAAGTAGACATTAAAATAGACCCATGCTGTAGCTCTGACCACAGAGATGAGAGCCAGCCTAGCTAACACACTGTTTGGGAACAGATGTCCTGTATCGCTCTTGGTGTGCTGGAAAGCCACTGGGCTCTGGCTGCAGCTTAGCACAGCTGGACTATCCCACATGGCCAGGCTCTGACACCAGCACCAGGGTGGCCAGTGGCTTGTATTTCATAAGGTTCCATTTCAATCAAGGGCAAATGCAAAGCGCTGCCCCCGGGAAGGCAGACCCCCGACAGTGATCCGGGCTGGCACTGCCTGGCTGGGCAGCTCTGTGGGAAAGGCCCTGCCTGCAGGGGCGGCGGGCAGCGAGCTGGGCACAGACCCACTGAGGAGAGGCTGTGGGACCAGGGTTTGTTCAACCAAGAGGAGAGACAGCTTCGGGGGGACCGCACAGCAGCCCCCTGGTACCTACAGGGAGGTCATGGAGAAGATGGAACCAGGCTCTGCTCAGCATTGCATGGTGGGAGGACAAGAGGCGACAGGCGTACACTGAAACTGGAGGGGTTCAGACTGGGTACACGGAAACACTTTCTCCCTCTGAGGACAGTAAGCAGCGGGACAGGTTGTCTGGAGAGGTTGTGCAGCCTCCATCCTTGGAGGTTCTCCAGACCTGTCTGGACAAAGCCCTGAGCAACCTGGTCTGGCCTCATGGCTTCGCTCAGGGTGTTGGACAAGAGTCCTTCTGGGGCGCCTGCCAACATGAAATACCCTGTGGTCCTATGAAATATTTCTTGTGACTGAGGGTCTTTAAATTATCTTTCTTATGTAGGTTTTCTGGTGTCTAATAAGGCAGCTTCTCTTACGGTGGGGAAAATACTAGAGTTTCTCTTCTCCAGAAGATCGCCTGTTTGCAGGAAACACAGGAAAGTAGTATCTTAGAGACCTTCCACCTCTGTCAAGTTCAGCTGACCTTTGCAAAGGGGTTCAAAAGTTCCAAGGCAGGGACACGCAGATGGACAGACACAGATATACTCGGAAAGAGTATGACTGCAGAAGCCTCATTTTCTTAGGTAAGTAGGCTAATAACCACCGTAGTTCATTTCTAAAAATGGACAAAGGTTTGAGTGAAATGTAGTAATTGCTAAACCAGTTCCCCTGGCACTAAAATGTAAAGATAATTGAAACAGGTAGTCCTTCCCTGAAAATAAATTCATGGCAGCTAATTGTGGCTGAGGTATGCTACAGTACAAGCAGACTGCATGCCTTGTAAGCAGACTTATTTTGAATTGGCTTGAGTGCATGTACATCAATCAACCAGAACTAATCTCATGGTAAACATATACTGTGCAACAGCAAAAACCATCACTTGGATTCTCTAAAGTTTAATTAAAAACCTATGAGAGATTTTTAAACACTAAATGAGATTGATTATCAAATGTGGTCATAGCTGTGGCAATGTTATTTGTAATCTTGGGCTGTGTCCTTTAGTGCTGTGTGTCTTGTAACAGTATAATTCTGGAGGCTCATACATTTGTTATTTTACGGGGTACTTTTAACTGGTTCTTACAACCGTGTCTTTAATACTTGGGCAAAGGCTATTGGTGGAACTATATTGCTTGAAGTATATTACTTTGCATGCTTACAACTGAATTTGGATAGATATGTTGAGCAGCTGCATTTTAAAGCCTCTCAAAACAATAGCTGTTCCGCAGTATTACTGTTTAAGGCAGGTTTGTGATGCAGAGTTAGAGGTTCCTCATAAAGAGAGGTCTGGCTTTTACCTTAACTCTGAAAGTCTTTGCTATCTCTTGACCAAGTTATTCTCTCCAGTTGTCCTGCAAAATTCCTCCCTTCTCCCTCAGCTRCTGGTCCCCGGCCCCACAGGCTCCTATCCACCCCACCGCAGGCTGCCATCCCTCTGTGCCGTGTGGCCGTGCAGTCCCACGCAGCAGGACCACCTGCACTGCTCCCAGAACCTCTCCCTGGCCATTATTGAGCTGACTCTCCAAAGCTCTTTCGGTGGTGACTGCCATGCCCTGCTCAGATGCGTGGTTTTAGCAAATGCACTGTTGCCATCCCCTTCCCTGTTGCCTTTGCCTAAGGACAAGCCACCAGCAGGAGAAGGAACCAAAATTCGCTCCCACTTCGCTCCTGTCTTACATAATGAATAAGCAGTAGTCACAAGATCAGTGTCTGTGGTTTTGTTTTCATGTCCATAAAAAGAACAAAATTATTTCAGTAAAATTCTTTAAATTCATTTTCTTACACTGCTGAAGTTGTGCTTTGAAAGGTTTCTGAATAAAGCAATCAGTGGCCTCACTTGGGACAGATGATGGCTCTCTGGAAATTGTTTTGGTGTAAGGATGGCACATAAACAAAGCTTTTTTTTTTCTTTTGGGCATCAACTGCTGGCAGAAGTAGATGAAAACAGCTTCTCACACCATACCGCCTATTTACATTTTCCATATGCTGGATTTTAAGATTATAGGGTTTTAGATTCTGAGTTTGCATGTTGTATTTTACATAATAATGAGTTTGTGTTTGAGGCTGAGTTGATACATGAGAAAGCAGAACCACCACCACCACCACCCAGAAAGCAGGGAAGCAACAACACACATCTTGGAAAGAAGCTCTCAGGGAGCTCTTCACATTTTTTCCAGGAAGCATCTTCAAGTTCTGTTTTCTGCCACGCAAATGCTATCCGCTTTTGGGCTGCACGGAAGGAATCTGTCTTCCTGCTTTGTAGATCTGTTTTCAGAAACCTCCTAGTAAAGAGTTTCTGAAGTTACAGCAGTCAGATTTTTCATCAAAAATTCCTTACTCTATTACAAATCATTCACCCCAATAAATTCTTGTTTCAGTCCTTAACTACAGCACTTTTGCTCCTCCTTGTCATCACAGAGAGGCCTTTTACTGCCTGTTTTAACTGTAGAAACATCACTCCAGCAAAAGGGAGTCCCTGAGTAATGCTATGCTTTTAACCATTTGTTCCCCATTACAAGGAGTTTCTCTGTGTAAAAGGGGGTACATGTGTCTGTGTAGTAGGGATGTTACTAGGAGACTGGATTAGATGACTTCCTGAGGTCTCTTCCAAACTGAATTATCTTACGATCCTACATGCATTTTGAAAAAATCTCCCTGATGTCCTTCTGAAAATGAACTCAAGACTAGAATTTCTTCTGGTTCTTCCCATTTTACTTTTTTTGTCACTAAGCACTTCTAGATGAGATGTCTGCCAAGATGTCACATAGCTGAGGGCCATGCTGGGCATTGCAGTACCCAGGTGTGCATGGGGAAGCATCTGTGAAGCGTGGCAATGTTCTGCAACCTTTTGTTTCCTCTGCCTTTCCCGACTTTCACTTTTAGCAAAATTGACGTAAACGGTCTTTGCCACAGCCAAGAGCCAGTTTGTGGATGGATCCAGAAACTGAAGTCCTTTCTCTCTCTCAGAAGTGCCTTAATGTCTTCAGAGACACTTTCAGGTCATTTCTGCAGTCACAATGCAGTTGGCATCAAACACTTCCTTGAACATAGTGGTGTATAGAACCATCACAACCTGCCTGCTTGATCCTAACCTCCTCTCATCCCAGTACATCTCCCTAGCCTTGTGTAGCAGAGGCCTTGCAAAGGTCACTGTTACACTGAGCGGACAATGTGAAACTCATATGTGGAGGAATCCACATTTTACACCTCAGACTCAGTGATCAGTTGTGCTCAAGTTGGATTTGCACATTTTTGCTGCTTGTAAATAGAGTTTGTCAGTTGACCTAGGAGGAAGACTTATTTCAATGCATATTCTCAAAGGAAAGAGAATTATAAGAATTTCCCAAGCTTTTCATACTAGAAAAAGAACTTAATATTTATATTTATGATGTGTTAATAATAAGACAAAACATCTCTAAATAGCAATCTCTGGCACATTAAAAGACCCTGAGCTTAAGATAGGTATCTGTAGACAGATCTTGCACAGATTCCTGGTCACTTGGACTGAACGGACAAGTCCAAACACCTTCAGTAACACTGGTTTCACCAATTTTTGGCGTTAGAAAAAGGGGATTATAACAGTACAGGATACTGCAGAACATCTTATTACTACCGTGGCTTTGACTGAGAATGAACATGGATCTCCTGCTACAAAGAGCTACAGTAAAACTTTGGAGACATGAAATATGTCTGAATTCTTCAGCTTGAGGACAGCTGTAATTATAATGAGCCTGCAGAAATAAGGTTGCAAGAGTAGCCTGTTCTCTTCCCCTATCTGGGATTAAACATAAATGACTCATAGTGAGGCGTAACACTACCTTTCCATTGAGAGGAATGCCAGTTCTCCAGCTATATGATAAATCATTACATGTTTATTAGGGAATGGAGTATGAGAGAAACGGTCTTCCATTATACGTTCACCCAATTTGTGTCCAGCTGCTTTAAGAACACCCTATTCCTATTTAGTATCTTAGCAGGCTTTCCTAAATCCATCTGTTCTAAAGCAGTATTGTGTTAAGCACAAAATAAAGAACCCAAAGCAGGCAGCAGCTGCAGTTACCAACAAGAAGGCTATTGAAATCCACTTACTCTAGCTTACTAGACACTTATGAAATAGAAAGACCATTCTAATATATTTAAGGCTAGAACAAGCTTGTGTCTCCTCAGCTAAGACAAGCAGCTCTGATGATCATAGCTGGTGGTCTGGATGGCAAGAAAAGGCAGGACTGTCTAGTAAAAGCTCCTTTGACTTCAATGGCAATATGCATTTGGCCCCGTGCAAACAATGGGAGTATGTGAAACTAATTATCCACCCATTGAGGTTTTCTCCTCCACCTTCCCCCTTTCTAATTTCTAATGAATGTAGAGAATCACTGTGTTCCCACTAACACGCAGATTAGGCCTCTGGGATTAGGCTATGTGATTGAGTAGCTAATACTAAGGGTAAACGGCTCTGGTGTTCCTGCTAAATGCATTCTTGCTAGTAAGTTAAATAATCACTCTACTAAAGCATTACTAAAAGATTTAAATACTTGTTTTGGAGACTTCTAGTAGATTTCAATAGTTTCTGACGTACTGTGACATGCTTCAGAATGTTCATTTATATACAGTTTGATTTCTTTTGATGATTGTCAACTTAAGTTACTAAAAAAGGAGAGTATTTTGTACAGAGAAGGGAAGGGGGTGGAGGGAAAGCAATATATTAGAAACATGAGTAGGTGCCCTGGCTTGTCCATCAGTCTTGGCATCATTTTATTTATACATTTTCTAAAGGATTAGAAGTAATCAGTTCCAGAGGATGTGTTCTGGAGTATTGGCAGCGTCTACTTTCTTGGCAATCATTGCAAATATTTTATACAGTTTCATATTGTCTTGTGTAGTACTGAGCACTGGCGGTTTGACGTAAACAGTGTTAATGTTTTAACTTCTATGGCAGCGACGTTTTTCCCCCGGCAGCGCCCTGCGCTTTCCGAAGGCTCAGCGTCGGCGCGGCCCGTTCGGCACGGCGGGAGCGCTCGCCTGGCGGGAGCGGCAGGAGCCCGTCCTCGGAGGTGAGGCACTACGCGGCTCTGCCCATCACGGCAGCACAGCTGAGCCCTCGGAGCCTCTCCTTCCCACCTCCTGGCAGGAGGTGTCTGCAGGCAGCAGGGCTGGAGCATTCCTCCTGCAGGATGTGCTCATTATGCTCATGTTTACGGCTCTGCTTTATGCACCAGGTGAGAAATAGCAAAGCTCCCCAACCCCTTTGTTTTAACATTTGCAGGTAAATATCTCCCCAGGCGCAGACTTCACCGTGCAGTTACGGATGGTCCAGGCAGATCTCACCTCCGCTGATCCATCGTGGTTACGACTGGAAGCAAGTTTAGGGACCAAGCTTGACTGACTGATTCTCCATAAAGAATGCCTGAGAACTGATTGAGCCCAACGCGAGTACCTGTCCTCATCTACAGAGGCTGGAGGGACTGGGTTTTCCTGATGTAACTCTGTTGACTTCAGTGAGATACTTAGGAGAAGAGGAGTAAGCCAGGGCGTTAATGCAATAACTAGCAGCAGAGAAGGTGAGAGAGGAAGATGACTTAGAGTCACTCAGATGAGAAGTACAACATTAATAAAAAGAAAGCTGTGTATTCCTGGAGGGTTAACTCTGTACTATTGGCAGAACATGTTGGAATATCAGCAAATGGTTTTCAGAAATGACCAGCAAAGTTCTGGCATTTAATAAAATCTAGGTAACATTGTGAAAAGAAACACAAGAAATAATTGTTTCTTAATATGGCATTTGCCTAAAGTAACATTGATGTTGATTGAAGTAATGTAATTTTCATATCTAAAATGTTGCAGAGGAGAGTATGTCTATTTCATTTATGTTTGCAGAAACTTAATCTGCAGGAAAAGATTTTATAACAGAATTGGAGGTTAAATTTCATTTGCTGATTTAATAAAAGCTAACAGGATGGATTTGGGGATATTTCATTAATCTTTCTTTCCTTTCAGTGAAAAGGAAATTAAGTTCAATCTAGTTCAAACTTTGCTTCACTATTATACAATAGACTGCCAATGTCCATGTTCTCTCTGGCAAGTTAAAACCTAATTAGTCACAGAAAATTCTTCCCTGATCCTGTCACTGTGAGGCAGGAAAAGCCTGGGCTGCAGACAAAGAATTCAGATGCACTCGATGCTTTGCTGTGGCTCTTTGTTAATGTCTGCGCTTTCCTACATAGCATGCAGTGACATAACTGAAAGCGGCATATTTTGTTTTTCATGCAACCAGATCTAAACTACCTTTTCAAAATATAAACTACCTTTTCAAAATATAAAGAAAAGCTTTTAACATGAATTAATGCAAAGAGCATGCTGCTATTGACCTCTTCCCCACTTCTGCCCATTTTTTAGAGCGGCAGGAGTGGATGTTTGAGTGCTGGTTTTTACACACAGAGACGATCAGCTGGGCCCAGCTGGGGTGGGTAGAGGCAGAAGCTTGTGCCTGGCTGCGGCTTGTTGAACCTCCCCCTCGGGAGCCACCTCTCAGCTGAGCTGTCCCGCGCCTGGGCCTGCTGCGGAGGTGCCCAGGATGCGCACCAGGGCACGGGTGCCGTGGGAGCAGGAGAGCTAGCCCCGCACCCCCCAGCACCGGCGGCAGCAAGGAAGGTCCACCTGCTCCCACTGTACCTTGTGTCCAAGACCTGCTGTGTTCATTAAATGCAACTTCATATTTCAACCTTTTAGAATTTTGAAGAAAGGAGTCAACTGATAAAATTAATTTAGAAGTAACACTGGCACTTCCCTTACCACTTATATAAAATAACACTCGTTCTTTCAACACTTTGATTACACCTAATAAAAAATAATTAACTATTAAAAATACCTGCCCTTTCTTATTCTAGGCTTATTTCTAACAACTGCCATAGAATTATTCTGGGGCTGCATTTGGCAACTCTGACATCTATGTTGTCTCATAGTATATTGGATTTCCACTRTCTGATGGAATTTTTACGGCATACGTTGAATATCAGCTGGGAAAGGAAAGTTATTTTACCTTTGGAGGTGAGATTATATCACATAATTGGCACAAGCATATCTTGTAAAGGAGAGCTTTTTTTTTCCTGAACTGCTATTTGTAGCTGGGACACAGGCAGAGCGTCAAATTAGTTGGAGGGTTGATCTGTGGCCATTTGCAGTTAGACTGAGATTTTCAAAGGCACTTAGTGGCACCCTCTCATGCAATCCCTCCGAAAATCCCATCTGTCACTGCAACAGGTTCGCAGTGAACTTTATGGGGGCAAAAAGCCCTCTGTGGTGTAGTCCAAATGCAATCAGTAGTAATTCTACTTCTTTCTGAACTTCAACAACTAAGCATGAACCTTAGGGAGAGTTTTAGCTTCCACTTCTAACCCTGTCCTGAGACAGGGTATGTGGAGGCAGCACTTTTTTTTCCAGAATATGTGGGAGGGAAGTAGCTGAGTAAGTCTGCCCTCCYGCTCTTCCAGCAGTTACGCTCCTCAGAACAGCAGGTGACTAAAGCAATGCAGGTACACTACCCCAGGCAGAGGATTATTGCGAGGAAATCCTGTAGGATTTGTTTTATGAAGACTTTTTTTTTTTTTTGCCTTTCACTCCAGTGGTGTGGCTTTATGGAGTTGGGAAGTGACCCAGCCCCTGTGATTTCCCTTGTGGGGTGAGGGTGGGATGAACTTGAACATCCCCAGTGGCTGCTSCCCTCCCCCAGCATGCCCTGGCTCTTGCTCTCTGCCTTTAGGGGTCCTTGGGGGAGATGTCCTTGTGAGGAGGGGAGGCAGGTGTCCTGGGGTTAGGGGAAGACTAGCCCTGTGGTGCTCCTGCCAGAGAAGGAAAAACCCCTGGTATCCAGCTGTGTTTACAGCCTCAGCCCATGTTCTCTCAGTTTCTATGAAAGCCACAAGTGGAGCAAACCTCAGGCTCAGCCCAGGATCTGTGTGCAGTTTTTGCATGAAGCCTGCCTGTGGACTGACCGAGAAGCCACCCCAGAGGTCTGTTCAAGCACCTTCAGGCTGTGCAGCGCTTTGCTCTGCTCTGAACTGCTCCTGCCTTTCGGTGCTGGTGCTTTTGAGTAGCTCCTAATTGGAAGAATTAATCCACCCCTGGACTGTAAGCAGAGGTTCACCCTGTCCCCAGGCAGGACTTTGACAGGCCAGGGTGATCTGGGCGCTGGAGAGTTGTCCTCTCCGTTTCAGCATGGATGTCCTGGCTAGCACTGGGAGAGATTTCTCCAGAGCTGTTGTGTTAGGCATCTGCACTCCACAGGCTTGTGAATAATTCAGTATATTGAGCCGTGGCTTACTTACAACATTAAACTGTTGAAACAGACAAATGGAAATAAAATAATAACTTCAGCTTAAACACATAGGCTGCAGCAACTCAAGAATTCATTATGCTATTTATCTGCTACTGTGGAGCAGAATTTTAAATGGATATGTCATGTCAGAGCTTTCTTTTTTAATGACTGTTTAAGAACATACTACTGTGGAAGATATCATCATTCCAGGCTTTTCTTATATTTGATTATAGCTGATAGCAATCAAAGTAATTTTACTGCCAATAATAACGCTGGCAGCAGCTTAATTTAATAGCACGGAGGTTAGATCTTATTTATGTCATTCCTCAAATGTTGATAACTTTGAATGTAACTACAAAATATTTTTGCAATGAAAACTTAAAATATGGGATATTTAATTTAGTGCCCTGGCCTCGCTGCTTAAAAATGTTCAGACTACACAAACACATTCTTATACCAGTTGTTTTGAATATGACTTTTCCATGGAACATAGGCCTTTTTCATTACATTCTGAGAAACGCTGATCACTTTATCACTGTGAGGCATGCCAATACTTGAAAAATCAATCTTCTTGAATAACTCTGCAGTTTGCCAAAAGTAAATAAATAATCATTGGAAAAATAAATCCATTAACCAATTTTTTTTCCACATCCTGTCTGCTTTCCTTACCTTGGTAGGCTTAGAATTACATTATTGCCACATCAGTTTACTACGACCAGCTTTGATAGTTACGTCAGAGTTACACCACTAGAAAGGAGCAGATTTTCATCTCATTGTAATTATGGGATTTTTGCCACTGCCTCAAATGGAGTAGACTGGCTTATAGAAAACAGCAGGGTTTCACCCATGGACTGTGCCATCAGTGAGATGAATGCTGTAGCTGCTAGCAACATGGTGCATGGCTGCTAGTTTTGTTCAGCCCCTTATTTAAAAATATTTATGCACATATATATTCGCAACCCAGTATCCTTTGCCATGGACCTCTTACTGACATGACTGTTGCTGTGTTCGGCTCTTGCAAGGCTGGAACAGGCAATGCGGGGTATGGGTGGGAGCTGCCATAGTCTGCTGTGCTTTCCTCTTCGTCTGCTAGAGTCTCCTGAGGGCTGATCAGAGCAGCCTGAAATGGCCTCCTGTCTCCCGTAGTTTCTCAACCTCTAAAAGCTAATTTTCTGGAAAGTTTTGTTCACAGAGTGGCATCAGGTTTAAATGTTGAAGGGGAAAACGTGATGTTTTCGTGCTTTCAGACACAGCTGGTTAATTCTGTGATAGGGAAGTAATGTTATCCCCTATTACAGAAGCAGGAGCAAAGTCAGAGACGTTGCAAGTGAACTGTTCAGGGAGAAACTGAGCTCCAGTCGACTCTGGGACTCCAGCCTGCCCTTGGGTTTGACGCCGTGTTCAGGCAGCCAAACCAGGCTTCCTCTCTTGGGGGGAGAAAAGCCCAGGGAAAAGAGCAGCCATGCTTCCTGCTGTGGGGTCAGGAGAGTCTCACAGGGTATGTAACACAGTGAGATGTCCACRGCTGCCACTGCTTGCCAATATGAGGATGCTGAAAGCAGTACCAGCCCAGAGAATCACCATCCCTCTGTTCCATCCATTTCTGCTCACCTTGTTGCGAGGRGATGCGATAAACCAGATAAAGGAAAAGGTTCTTTTTTTTTTTAACCTGCTCCTCCACCATCCTCTTCCCTCAGTATTTGTTTTGAGATGACATTTTTAAGGTGACCTGCCTATAATGCCACCTGACAAACATGCAGACAGTCAGTGGTAGAACTGGGCAAAGCAAAGGAGAGGGACGGGTCTGGGACTGGGATGGGGGGGAGGAGTTCCTTAAACCGGTGTTGCCAACAGCCCGGGCAGGAATTGTCTGAGGAGTGGTTTGGCAGCCTCTAGCCAGGACCTGAATGTTAGCTCCTTGTGCTAAAACCACTTCGGCTGCTAAAAACAGCCAAAGGATCTCCAAAAATTGACAGGGGTGGGTCAGGGAGCACAGGGAATCATGAACCAGGAACAAAGAGGCTGGAAACCTCAGTGCACGCACGGCGCCTTTCCACAGGGAGTCATCTCCCCTCCYATCAGCTCCAGGAGAAGACAGGGACAAAGCGCACCCAGGTCTGCACTCCCTGCTCAGGGGAGAGGTTCCCACCCGTGCCCATCTCCCCACCAGGATGATACACGCAAGGCAGGGTGGTCAGCGTGTCCCAGCTCTCTTGCTCTGACGAAGCCCTGCTGAACACACCTAAATACTGTAGTTAAAAGCTCCCACCAGATTAAGTTAAAAACAAGTAATGAAAAAATCAGTCTTCTCACTGTGGAGTGAATTGCCTCTCCACTTTAACAGACTTTGTGCTAAAAGACAGAAATAATTGTGTATTTATTTCCAAGATTATTAAATTACATATAGAATATGCTTCCTGAGTATTAGCAGAGTTTATAACTGAATTCATCCTATCCATGCTCTGGTTACGTCTAATGAGGATAATTATTACATGGCTTAACTATAATTCGGTATTGACTCTTTCGCGCATGAAAAGCTTTTGTTGGCAAGCATCAGTGGAGAGCTTCAACAAAAGACATCTTTAGCTTGTGTAAACATTGTTATTTCAAGGTCTTACCCTAACCTGCTTTAGGCTAAGTACTTTCTCCTCAATTGAGTTAATATAACCAAAATGATATAAGGATGGGATTAGATACTGGCTTACACCACAGGGAAAAAATGAAAGTTGGAAAGGGAAAAATGCAGTTAATTCCATCCTGTCAGCAGTGGATATTAAAGATTATTAGTTGGCACACTCAATTATGTGTGAATCACAATAGTGGTACTGTTACTTTTTTATTCAATTTTGAAGGGGCAGGTAAAAGCGTAGGTTTAGTATCATCTGCAGTGCTTATTTGTTGCTTGTAGGGATTTGAGGTTTTATTAAAGTGTCTGACAGGTTCAGAGGAAACATCTCTGTGTAATAAAATGTCCCACTTTTACATGGTCTTAGTCGCTGGGTAGAAATTAACAAATCTGCCTGTCAGGAGTTTGGCTGTAGCTGCCTTTTATGAATATATTTCTTTAGGCAGTAACTAGTTATTCTATTTAGTGATTGTTAAAATGATAAAACAACAAATATAGCTCTCTTTTTGCTGCTTCCCTCTGCTGGATAGAGCCAGTAGTGCTTAGTTGTGTGTCACAGGCTCGTTAACACCAACAACCACAAAAGACTTCTCTACCACCTCAGGATCTGGGCTTTCAGGTCACAGAGAATAAATCTGAATCTTCTTCTGACTCTCACAGTGAATTTTTCAGTCTTCAGGTTAACCAGCAATCACAGAATTCACAACAATATAAAATCCTTGGCCCAAGTAAATGGCCCCAGTCTGAGGCTTTGAAGCTGGAAGCTCTTATATCGAGATGGGAATGTGTGCTGGGCTGGAGCAGGATGCTGTACATGCCAGCCTCTCTGTCCCTGGCGCTAGGGTAGACTGACAGGAGGGCAAGGAGGTGTACTACAGAAGAAGTCAAATTAATTATTGGATGTATATATTGAAATTGTTGGGTTTTAACAAAATAAGTCTCTGGAGTGTTGTTTGTGTTTTGCTTGTTTTTGTAGATTTCTATAGCCAAAAGAGACCGCTGTGATAATGCACTTTGACTGCTTGACTGCTGTTCCAAGACCAGTAACAATGCTAGTTGAGCTAGAGCATATATTTTAGGAAGGAAACCCAAACCCAACCTTCTAATCTTGGTTTCCCGTTTCCAGTGTCAGAGGGCCTCCCACAGCATGGTGACGTTCCCATGGCCGAGTCCCCTTGCATAGTTTACATCCCCTCACAAGGCGAATGGGTCTCATTTGAAGATTTAAATGTCAGGATTCATCTTTCACCCACTGGACCTTGTACATTTTTTCTCTCCAAAAGTGACAAAGCCTGTATGGGTACTTGACAAGAAGTAGCTTGGGCAGCTTTGTAGCTGTCTGAGTGCCCAGGCGTAGGACTTTACAACCTCTCATTCAGTTGTCCCATCAGTACCCACTCCAGGAAAGGACTAGCCCTTTAGAGCCAGTGGTGGTGATGATGTTCATCTGAATATCCACAAAGGTCCCCAAGTCCCTTCAGAGATACCATTTCCCAGGCACAGAAATGTGACCTATGTGCTTTGCGCTTAGATGTCTAACTTTTCAAGCTGACTGTACTGAAACGTGTCATTTAGGCTAAATTTACCAAGAAATTTAGACTACCGCTCTATGCTCTTTTAAGAAATGTTTGTGTTAGGGTTCACAGTCTGAGCAAAAAATTCCAAAACAATCTTATTGTACATTATTGTTGCACGCTGTCTGTCAACCAATAGTTTATTATGGCTGCAGTCATCTTTAGCAGTTGCTTCTTCTACTAGTGCTAATGCCCAAACAGGAGTCTAGATCCTCTGGAAAAAAAGAGTTCTTTTCTATTGAGCATGTTAACCCAGTGTCTTTAGCCTAGCTGTGCAGAGCACCCCCTGGATCATTGAGTCAAGGCCCCCAACTACAGCCAGCTTTCTGATCTACAGAGCTTCTGCTCAACGTGAGCTGCAAAGCAACAAGCTTCTCTACCCTGTAATAAATTTGAGACCTACTGTATAGAAGGAAAGAAAATCAAAGTTAGAAGACCATCCCAGATAGCTTTGGTCCCTGTCATTATACGAGAACTGAAGCTCCTGGATGCTCCTGGGAAGTGGACCATGCTTCAGAGGAACATTGGGCAAAACAAATTTTCCATTAGTCCTACAGTATTGATCCCAGGAAGAAATGGCCTTTGATTTAATGCTCATATGAACACTAGTGCTCTTTGCTTGTATGTTGTCCCTAGCTATCACTATACTCAGTGCTTCAAAGGTAGGGAAAAAAACCAACAATCCAGAAACAACTTGTCCAACAGAAGAATGGGAAAAAATATTTCCTGGTCTCCCAAGTAATCAGTGAAAGTTCTGAAATATTGGTTCAATATTGCATAAATGTATAAATGCATTAAGTACTTACTATCACTCAATCCCCTTTCAATAACCCCTTAGTAACTGGACATCCAGAGAGTCCTGCTGTAAGTTTAATTCTCTATTTCCAGGAATTATTCGGTTCTGTCCCTTGGTGGGGTTATCACACTTCTTCTTAAAACTTCTAATGTAATTTTTCCTTAATACCTTGTTTGCAAAACTTATATCAAGACTGAAGTCTGCAGTTGGTTAGGAAGGAACTTTTTTTAGGTTGAACATCCTCAAGTTTTTTTGCCTCACTATTCTCCCCAGGCTCTGGACGGTCTCCAGTCTCATAGCCAGGTGTGCCACATTGTCGCTGTGCCAGTCAGGGTACCGTTTCAAGATAAAGGGACATTGTTGTTGACATCGCCTGCAGGGAGGACAAAGACCACACCAGGGCAGCTTGGACCCTAGTGGAGCAAGTGAAGAGCTTTGAGCAAATGGACCACACACTTTGTGTCATGTTCACACTGTGATTCAGGGTCCAAATGGATCAGGTTTACCATGTTGTTGTGTAGACTAGATGAATAAGAATATACTCTTGAAATTTAAATAATTGACCAGAAAATCCCAACCCACTATCTCCTGGGTAGCTCTATACATGATTTTAAGTGTCTGGTGTTGCTCTCCCAGCAGTGTGCAGAGTGCTTCGGT
This sequence comes from Oceanodroma leucorhoa, assembly GCA_030449065.1. Taxonomy (NCBI): domain Eukaryota; kingdom Metazoa; phylum Chordata; class Aves; order Procellariiformes; genus Oceanodroma; species Oceanodroma leucorhoa. Next base: position 5,762,912 of record JASVER010000027.1, on the reverse strand, counting down.
TTTCAGAAGGGCTGTGGTGCTTGCTGATCAGGCAAGACAACCGAGAGCTTCTGTGTCCCAACAAGAGCTTTTGCAAAGATCAGGCACTGAGAAGGGAGATTTTCTCAGCAGGTGCGGGGTATTGCTTTCTGTCGGCACAGCAGTTTTGGCTTGGCTAAAATGTATATTTACTTTATGTAACTCTGAGTGTAGTAAGAATGCTAGCAAAAACCACTTGGAAAAGGAAAAAAGGAAATGTTAAACCTTAACTCTGCATTCTCAATTAAATGATTACTCCTTCAGGATGAAATTGTTCTTGATTCTTATTGTAAACCTTTCAATTTCTTACATAAATAGCATGATTATATTTACATAAATAGTTGCACCCTGGAGTACAACAATCCTATTGTACACAAAAATCCTATTAAAATTTCCTGAGAGAAGAACACAGCTTGAGCAACGGTCTGTTGTGCATAAAACCAGACCTCCTCACTTTTTTCTTTATTCAGAGCCAAACTGTGCCTTTAGATGTATGCACCCAAGTGCAGAATTGATCCCTTAGAATTCAATCCTAGTCTCCAATATAGGAAAGCACATTCTAATTGAACGGATATTTCAAAGCAATATAATGTACTAGTAGGTTTTCTGCAAGCTGATTATGTGCATTTAAAGGTGAGACAGCAAGCATACCCAGAGGTATCTGATTCATCCTTGAAAGTAACAGCTGCAATCTTGTCTTCTACCCAAAGCAACTATAATCCCAATATCTAAGCACGAAGGAGCCTGTGTCTTCATGTCTCTTTGGCTTTTTGCTATTTTAAATTCAACAAATTCTAGATGTACATTTTTCCCCCCTCTGCAGAGTAATGCCAGCATATAAAGCTTGAGTTTTCAAAATGTATTTTTCAAAAGCAATAAGTGGCCCGGTATGCTCTCTCAGCCGCTTGGATCAACAGGCAGGCATCCGTGTTTGACCCTAATTGCAAAGCAAAACTTTACATAAATAGTTTTAAATAAGCAAATATCTTTGGACCAGCAGCTGTTTATTGAATCAGAGTATCCACAGTGTAGGAAGCACATGGACACCGATTGAAACTATGACTGCGCTGAGATGGCCATTGACCCTGCTACTGCTGTAGCTTGTGCACATTTCTGATATGAGCTGGCAATCAAACAATTATGGTTTTGCACAATCAAAGATTAGCTGAAGGATATAAATAAGTGATATGAGTTCAGAAGTAATTGATAACAGGTTTGATTGCTGAAGTAAAAAAATAAATGAAAACAAAAAAAAAATTGAGGGTTTGACTCAAAAAGACCAACCCTTTCTAATTCCCTGTGTATGAACATGTGCACGCCTGCATAAAACCCACCACTTTTGTTTCAAAATAAGATAAAAAAGTCATTTAATAGGAAGCAAACGTATTCTTTGTTTTCAATTTTTTCTTTTAAAAACTCTATTTAGCTAATACCCCCTGAAAACATTGTTTTTAAAAAAGAAGTCAAAATGTTTAGAAAGTACAAAAATGAGCTGTGTCTACTACATTATCCATTAACATATTAAAAAAAAAAAGAACCAAAAAGAAAGAAGACCACCCTTCCAATTTTACCTGAATCTCTGATAATTTTTCATTTTGCTAAAATTACAAATTTGTCAATGAGTATCCAATCTAGAAATGTAATCCAAACCTCTAGCAAATGATCTTCCTGGTATTGTCAAGTAGCTACTCAGGAAAGATGCCTCGGGGTAGATTCAGTGATGATGGAGAGTGCTCATAATAGCCCTAAAGAATTCTGCAATATTTTGAARCCAAGCAGTTGTGTGCACAGGAAGAAAAAATAAATGAAGCAAAGGTGGTAAGAAACATTTGTAACCTGAAATGCAGGGAACGAGATGTGCTGCATCAATAAGCAGAGCAGGTGAACAGAGCTAATATCCCATGCTACTGTAGGCTGGACACGCCATCCAAATAATTTTGTTGAGAGCTGACAAATCTTTCATTTTGAGAGCAATGGCTAGTGACAATATATTTTGTATTTCCTGACGCAGCATGAATTTAAGAATGTTTCTTATTTCATATGGGAATGATTTCAGGATGCTAGCGACATAACATTCAGGGAATGAACAGTCTAAAATTTCTATAAACACCAGAATCAAGGCATTTATGAGTTTTAGTAAAAATTTTATTGAAGTCTGGTCATGTTGGCATATTGTGCATTTTAAATGTAAATTAGATTACTGGCAGTAGATTCAATTTAGTGGTAAAAATGTAAAGAAAACAGTTGGGCTACAGATGAAACAATAATGTAGCTGTTCTTTAGTTAAGAGAACAGTGAAATCCAGAAACAAATGGTGTTTGGGAATATTTATGGTAGAGGAAACATGCTGCATACGATTAACTTTGTCAATTTTATGCAGCACAGTAGTTTTTGTTCAGCTTTGAAGAGCAGTTTCTGATAGTGAACATATGATAGGGTGAATGGATGGCTCTGAGGATTTCCAATGGGAACAGAAAACCTTTCATCTTTAGCTCACTTGCTAAAATGCAGCCCAGGCTGTGAGTGATCAATGCTGATGGCTTTGTGTGTACAACTTGTTTGACATGACACCAGGTCTCCTCTCCTCCTCCTTCCCCCATTATACTGTTTCATGTCCAAAGCCTGTGTGACTAAAAAGGACCATACAGCTTGGCACTGCACTGGCAGCTGTAGGGGAAAATCCACCGCTGGGTTGCGGACATTTGTCTGCTTCTTACGCTGGTTTGTCCCAGGGTCCTGGTGGTATAAGCAGTTGACCCACAYTGCGTTGCCCTCCAGATACAATATGCTTGCTCTTGTCAGGCTTGTCATCAGGCACCTTTCAAGAGCTTTCAAAACCGCTGAAAAACACCAAGTATTTAAATAAAAAATTCTGATAAAAGATTTAGTTACTCATAGAAATATTTAAAATTAAAACAAATTTAGGGTCTGGAGAGGTAGCGAGCTGTTTTATTGAACTATCAGTAAGCTTCAGAACATGTTGGAAAGCAAAACTCATTTGCCTCGGCAATGCGGCTGTACTGAAGTGTGATGATTTTCCATGTACAGCAATCACTGCAGCTTGCAAGCGGCTAGATTGGTGCAGAGAAGTGAAAGTTATAATACAGTTATTTAATTAAGCCAAATCTGTTCTGGATATAAAGCTATTAAAACAGATACCATTCTTTACATACACTTAGGACATGCCCCATCATTGCCCCAGTGTTACTTCTGTTCTTAATTATGAAAAGATAGGAAAAGAGAAGGGAGTGAAATTGGTGAGAAGTCACCCTCCCATACCAAACAACCAGGAGCTCAGGCTAAGGGCAAGCATCAGAGTATCATCTTGCAGGTAACAGACATCGGGGTTAAAATCCTGTTCTGTGATGAACTCTGCTTCATATGCTACTGCCGCAGCAGTGTACGTTAAGTTCTCTTCAGAAATGAATGTGGTCAAAGGTTGCGGAAACAATGCTTGGGCAAGGAGGGGACATGGCCCAGGGTACTGACAGTTGGTTGTGTGTTTGGGAAGAAGCAGCAGAAAAAATAACCTAAGGCATAAATACCCAGGACTTCGTCAGCCAAAGCGAGTATCAGGGTCAGGTCTGTGAGAAGCTGAGAAGATGGACAAGGTTTTTAGCTAAGTGTTAGCTGGGCAATAGTCTTGAAAGCTGGTTCCTGCACTGCCAGCCTCCCAAAGTGTGGCTGCTTTACAGGTTCCTCAGGTTGGTGAAGGAAACACCTGATGACTGCTGATTTCTTCTTATGGAAAACTCCACAAGACCGTAACTTTTTAGCTGTTTGGGTCAGAAAGCAAAATATCATCTTGTCTTCTTGACAGCTTTTGTCTTAGTTTTCATAAGCCCTCTGGGGTAGTGCTTGTTTCTATGTGTTGACAGTAGCTAGCACAACCTCTGCTGAACATTTTGTGTAGCAAACTGCCCAGCAGAAAGTTAATAAATGAGAAAATCTTCCAGTTATTTGTGAGGATGGACTGGGGACATGGGGTTGCAAGTGCACCTAGAATGGGAGTTGTTCAGGTAGTGCAATGACTAACAGTGTTAAGAAGCTCAAAGCCATACAGAAGCATAAGTAAAACTGAAATGCAAACAACATGAAATTGCTGGTTGCTGGTTTTCTGATTGGAATAAGAGTAATTGCATGTCGTACTGAACCTCTGAGTTCACAGTGTGACCATAATAAGTGTTCAGAAGATCATAATATTGAATTGTTGGCTAAGTCATCTAGCTGCTGCCAGAACCCCTTGAAGGACATGTCTGTAATTCATCTGTGTAGAAATACTTAAAATGAAAAGAAGTTTGTGCTCTGCCCAAGGCCTCAGTGAAGACCTGACCTGACTGACAACAACAAGGGATTTGTCAGTGAGTTCACTAGGGCCAAGGTTTATATCTGTTGTAGATGCTCAACAGCTTTGCATTCTCAAATGTCATTTAAAAGGCATGAGGGAGGAGAAGGAGGGGCCTGAGGAGTGTTATGGCAAGAAGTTATGCAGCATGGTGAGAGCAGGAGACGGTGTGTAGTTAGGAGGCTTTTTTTGAAAGGCTTCTCTTGCCTTCAATAGCCATTAGAAGTGGTTGACATCTTTCTATCGTAACTTTTAAAACAATTGCTTTTTGAATCAGCTGGTTTTGTAATGACAAGTCATGCTTTTATTATTTAAAAGCTGAAAGGCAGTGTAAGAAATCTTTTAAGAAAAGAACATCTCCTCTTAAATTTGTTTAAAACCCTTTTCCCCATCAGACTCAGGGTTCATTGGTGGGAGAACTGTTTCCTGATCAGAATGAGAAACAAATATAAGATATCACAAAAAATGAAAAAAGATGAAAACTTCAAATGAAACAGAAAGTTTTAATACAAATAATATTTGTCTACACTGTTTTATAAGAGTTATTCCTTCATGTACCTCACTGTGAGCTAGCATTGTGCTGTGTTGCAGAACTTCAGAGTATCTTTAGCTTTCACTAGGACTTTGAAGTAGTTGAAAACAATTACTGGTTATTCTTCCTTATTATTTATTTTTAGGGGAAAAATGCATGCTTTTTGACCTTGATCAGGGTAGTGATAGATACACGACGGGAAAAGCTAGGATGGCTGGTCAGCTGGAACTGGTTTTGCTTTTGGATTCCTGCTGTGGGGACCCACGTCTGGGCAGTCCTGCTCCTCCATTTGCAGTGCTCTTCCCTTGGGTGGCTGCAGCCTGTGCGTGCCTGTGGTGCCACTCCTCTTGTGAATTGGTTGGTTTGTGGGGCTTCAAGCTTGGGTATCTCCCTTTTTCTCCCTCCAGCTCCCAACTCTGTACTTATTAGTCGGCACAACTTTCATTGTTTTCTGTCGTGTACCAATTGGAACTGTTTTGGCAAGAGCCTTCGACACCTCCTCTCAAGTGGGAAGTTCAGTTCAGTGGTTAAACACTGGCTAGAGATTTGGGAGGCTGAATTCAGTGTTTTGCTCTCCCATTGTTTTCTGTATGCCTTTGGCTAAGTCACTGGAGGAGGAGGAATTCATCCCATCTGGCTTCAGCTGTTACGAATTAGGCATCTAATCTGAGTTTGTTGTCTATGTTCCCTCTGTGGTCAAGGGAGAGCGACAGACACCTCCAGGGATTGACTCATCCCTTTCAGAGGTGTCTGCTCTCTAGAGTGGCTATAGGAACATCAGGCAACTAGTTGAGGTTAACACACCTTATTTTCAGACGCCTAAAATAAGTGAAATTGAGTCCCACGCTTAGTCTCCGTTTTCTGGCTGTTACACAAAAGTGGAATCCATTAAGTCCATTAAAAACAATGCAAGGCTATGGCTATTCAAATTGCTCAAAAACAAGACCAATTTGGAATGCACTGGCTGATTTTCAGACCAGACCTTTTAAAGATACTTAGAAATCCAAAGGTGTAGAGGGGTGCCTCTTGAGCTTTTAACATCTCCTAACTCCTATAAAAGTCATAGGAGTTTTTGAAAATCTCACTAAATGCCCATCTGTGTTTTGAGGTATATAAACACCTGTAAAACTCTGTCCCTAGTCTTATTAGGGAAAGCACTATACTAAAATGCATCCAAGTCTCCAAATAGCATTTTCCCTGGCTTCTGCCCCCCCGGCCACCCCTGATACCATGCTCCATGGCTCTTGCCCCGGGCAGCAGAGGTACACTTGGATGAGGAGTGTATGTATGTGACACATAACACTCCAGCTCTTCCCTGCTGGTGGATAATTCATCAAGATGAGAGCTGTGGCTGGGCTGGAGAGAGTATCAGTGAATCATAATCTCCCCTCCACTTCAGCTGAACTGTGTAGAAACTTGGCATGGTGGAGAATCTCATATATAAACCATATTTTATTACTTGGAGCTGACAATTCAGCTGTGACCATGGAACTGGCAAGTTATAGACGCAACGCAGAAGATGTAAACTTAATTTGTCCTTTTTTTTGGGCTGCCTTGCGTCTCTCATTCCTTGTTGAGTGTTTCCATCAAGACCAGCATGATAAGAGTTAATGCATGGTCTGGGAATGAAAGTATGTGTGTGTGGTGGGACCCTTCCTCCCCTATGATTCTTCCTTTCCTTTCCTTTATGTGAACAGACTTGCTCGCCATCCCCAAGAGTGCAAGAGGCAAAGGTGAGGGGGAAGCTGACAAACAAGGAAAATAATCCCTTTGCCCACCCCTAGTGGAAACTCTGTTAGCTACAACATGGCCGCTGAGACAGAATGACTTAACCCAACCAAATCTCTTTTATTATGTTCCTGTGTTTATTTTTCCTCTGTATTTATGACTTAGCATGTTGGTTTTGGTGTGGAAAGGACTCTAAAGCTGTAGATATGTGTTGTAATTATACAAATTCCTCTGCATGGAGTCTGTTAAAAAGATTGATCTATTTTTATGAGGACACACACAAATACTCATTTTGATGGACCTCATTGGCATTTATTGCAGGCCTGCCACTACTAAAATTTAAAGCCAACCTTGTAAATTTTATGGAAACTACATGCTGCAATTATTAGCCCGAAGACCTCCTGTCTCGCAGGAATGAGTCAGATTTTGCTTTCCACGTACACTGTGGTTTACACCTGAAAGAGATTAGTGGGGACCACCAGTAGCTTGAAAACCTAATCTCCAGTATTTTGTTTCCAGTTTAACTCTGAAAGATACTCCAGGTGTTCTCATTAATTAGTCATTGTAAGTCACTGTGTCACTATTGTGCATGGAACAGCTGTTTTCCTGGTGCACTTTTTCTGCAGGAGTGTTTTGAATTAGAAGTTGGTTTATACACTTTTTAATGTTTAGAAACAATTCTTGTGACTGGTGAAAATGAACAAAAACAACCTCTAACAAATCAGTTTAGGAGGACAAATACTTGAACCTGAATGTTTCCTATAATGGTGTAACTTTATGGAGTTTTATCTGAGTGTCTTGCTAGCATAGTGGAGGATCCAGCTAAGCATCATGAGCAGATCTTGCCATTTTTTCTGCAGCAAAATTCCCACTAGTATCAGGAACTGTCCATAAGCCTTACAGACCATGCAGTAGGTCATGTTGTTTTCCTCCCCGCATTGTCTTATTTTATAGTCACAGATACTGAGACAGACAGAGATTAAGTGGATTAAACCTACCAATCCAACAAATCAATAGGGAAAGGTGAGAATAAAGATAGATGGATGATAAGTCTTAACATATGCAAAGTATAAATATTAGTTTGTGTGTTGTGTGGCTGTATACTGTCCTGCAGATAAACTTTGCTAAATCTTTATTCATTGCTTGGAAGTGGTAAGTGAGACCTTGTTGCAAAGGACAGTTCAGTCGACAGCAGGCAAAACATTGTTAAAGAGGAGAACTTGGGTGGGATCTAAAAGCCATGAGTTATGTTTATTATGTGGCCCATTATGGTGAGGCTTTAGAAAAAAGGATATTAATATGAAACCTTCTCATCCTTCATTTCAAAATAAGTCTTTGTTCTTGATCAGATCCTTTGGACCCCAAAGGGGAAGGAGGGAAAGATATCTGTGAATTCCTCATCTCGGTGGAATCCTGTCTCTCTCCTTTAGAGAGATCTGGTACAGTCCCAGGAGGGACCTTCCGAACCCAGCCAGCACCCATGCTCTGGAGCTCCTGACAGCGTACCTCCTTGTTCCCAGCATGCCAGCCCTGGGGATGTCTACCACCACATCCTTTACTGCTGGCTATGCCAGCATCTTGGGGTGCTTTGCAACGGCATAACCACCCAGAGGCACAGCTTGACCCTCTCTGAGCTTCAGGTAACTAAATCAAACCTCCGTATTTCAGGGAGTAGACTCAGAACTACTGTGTGCCAGAGGTCTGATTGTGAAACTCCCACCCACAAGGTGCCAAAGAAGGGTGGGCATCTGCAGTTACATTGACTGAGGTTTAAAATAAAAGAGAGTTGATAACTTTAATTTTTCAAGTCACCAGTGAGGAACAAATTGCTCTGAGTACAGTATGAGAGTAATACAAAGTTTACACACTTACTTTGCAGCATCCAGTTTTGGTTGGTCTCAGAAAAAGTATCAGAAGACAAGCCACTTTTGTGACTTGGAAAAGTTATTCCTACCTTCACTCCTCTTGTTAAAGAGATGATCTGGAGTAGTGAGAGAGTGTGCCAGGATTAGAAAAGGGCAAAAGTAATGTCTCTCCACTGTGAGGAGGAATAATAATTCAGCAAAGCTTTAGTCTGCATATCATATCTAGAAAATATATTTGCTGAAGAGCTCACCTCTGGGACACAGGAATGCCAAGACGACAGGCTGTAGTCAGGATGTTACAGTGTCACAAGAGGACATAGACATCCTTACCTGGTATTTAGACTAAAGGAGATAACAAAAGACCTTGAAAAGACATCTTCAGGGTCCCAGGCAAAGGGCAGGTCTATGGATCATTGTGAAAATTCATGAGATTAACTGAAATTACTGCTAAGGAAGTAAAATGTTGAAATGCAGATGAGACCTTGAGAGAACATTATTTACTGTTGTCACAAGATATATAAGGAGCTCATCAAGAAAAAAGGACTTAAAATGATGGACTTTCCTGGCCACTCTGGTTTACAGTAGGGTGACGATAAAGGACATGGCCTCCCAAAAGGAGCAGGTTGGCGCAAATCTACACAAGTATTTCAATCGTTGGTGGGCAGTGAAAGAAGGGGGGACAGTATAGAAGTGACATTATTTTAAGAGGATGAGTTTTGCATCTCCACAGGAAGTCCAGTCCAACACAAGTCTTGCTTTGCAGCCTGAAGAGAGGCGCCAGAGGCCTTGACAGCCATGGGGTTCCAGATACAGCCTGCTCTTGGGTCAGGGTGGGTGGGCAAGGGACGGCTGTCCTCGGCGCTGCAGGGAGAGCTCAGCTGTGGATGTTCCTGGAGTCTGGGTGCCCCATGCCCCACATTTGCCCAGAGCCCTATTCTGAGTCCCCAGAAGTCTTCAACACATACATATGTATATATATATAAAAATATATGCATATATATATATACATGTTGACAGGCATGGCTGTACATGCCTTCCAGTTATTTTTTGACTTTTCTGACTTGTGAGACTGGACTTTAAGGGGAGCTATGTGCTGTTACGTCAATATAGAGAACTCCATAGCATAAAATGATATAATTGCTCTTTTGTTCTCTTCCAGAAGGGGTGAGACTTGCGTTTTTTTGCTCTGTGGTCTCTTGCAGATGGGGTGGGACTAAGGGAACCCGGTGTCCTCTAACCACAATGTGCACGAACCCATGCTGGTTGACCGTGTGGCCCAGTCCATCACTTGATTTTGTTAGTTGCTCCTGTTAGGTCAGTGGGTGCAGGCACCAACTCACTGACACAAGGAGTGTATCCCTCTTTAATCTGTCTCTGTGCTCATGTGTCACTGCACCAACTGCTCGAGACATGCACTTGAGCTTTTCCTCACAGCCACAAGAAGTATAAACCTTTTATTAAATAATGCTGAGCTTTTCACTTTGCAAATGACAACTCAGATGTGGCACCAGACTCATTAAACTTCCTGCACAGTGAAACAGGTAAACAGAAACTGAGCCCTTTTAAATTGAAATGTAAGAAGATATTATGTCTTTCTCATATTTTAATATGAAAGCATACAACAAAAATATTAACTAACTCTGTATACTGTTGCTTGAAAGAGGGGGATACTTTCTACTGGTCTATAGAGAGATATTGTGCTGATCTATGGAGTCCAACGAGTGATATTTGCTTTCTTTTCCTGCTGTAATGATGAACATGTAAAGCCCTCTTTGACACATGGGCAGGACTTCTGTGCATGAATTCTTTCTAAGTGGTTTCAGAGTTTTCATTTCACCTTGAATAGTTTCTGTCTGAGATCTGATAAACCTTTCTTTAATACAGAAAGATTTTAATAAAGGAAGGGACAGGGAATCTGTTTGTAATCATCACTCTTCTAATGTAACAAATGTAACAAGTATCCTGGTTCTAATGGAATATGCCACAGTTGCCTATGAAATGAAACAAGTCCATTGTGCTTTTTCTTTGATTTCAGAAGTAGCTGCATCTAAGTGGAAAGTTGTCTCTTTTGCTCGTAAATAATCAAGGTATTAAAATGTGAAAAATGCAAATAGAATTTGCACCATAATATACTTTAATTTAATTTGACATTAGATTTCAGCTCCTCATCTTTTCATGATAACTCTTGAAAAGATGTAATTTTATTTTGAAGTCTTAAATTTTACCTTTGGCATGTTCCAATACATGGAAATTGATGAGGGAAAAGTTATAGTGCAGAGTTGTGGACACATGCAATTAAGTTTTGACTTTGATTATATTTTTTGCACTTGCTATTTGAGATGTGCACTCATTCTATTTTTCTTTTCGGTGAATATTTATCCTGATGGCTATCACTAAATAATTGCCTGGTGTCTAAAGCTCTTTTCATATGATGGGCAATTCAAAACCTTGATCGAGGTCAATTGTTAAGGTGTCGAAATCTGAAAATTTAATCATCACCAAGAGTAAAATGATACTTAGAATTATGCCTTTAAGAAAAGCCACTATTTACCGAGGAAAGTGTTTTTATATCCAATGATCATAGTAATTTCTAAAGTGGAGCATCTTAGAATCTGCTTTGACTCATTCACTTGAGAAAATGGCTGGCTATTCATTCACTCGGGAAACTCTGGGCAGCTAGTCAGAAAAACAGGCAAAATCCAGTCTGATCAACAGTAACTTAGGTTTTGTCTACAACTTAGAGAAACTTGGTGCACTAACCACAGTTCAGTCTGTCTCATACATTTGCAATACACTGCAAATCCTTGCCCCAAAATTGGCCCCCAACTGAAAACAAGAATACACAATCACTTTTGGTAAGACTGGTGTGAAATTATGCTAGCTGGACTGTGGTCTTCCACAGAGCCAGGCTCCCCTTTTAGATCCAGCATCAGCTCACGTGGGGCTGTAATAGCATCTAAGGATGCCAATAGTTCCTGTACACTAGACACTTTTAGTTGGTTTGTCTGACAATTTTTTGAACCCATCTCTGCAATAGCTCAAGATTTCTGATGGCTACTTGCATGCACAAAATCGGTACATGGGAATCCTGTTTGCAAACACATACAGCAACGAATTTGGATATGTGGGTGACTGACCCAACAGCATGCCACGTGGGCTTGTTAAGCTGGATGACAAGACCCTCTGTTTCCAGCTGGGGAGTTGAACATCATCTGGTAATCATTGTGTTGCACTGGGAGCCGTGCTCTCATCTTTTATGGTGTGGTGCCTCACACAAGAGCTATGACTGCAAAAGGCACAGGAAGGTCAATGTCCTCATACAAAAGTGATGTGTTTGATTGCTTACCCAGGATCTCAAAAGCAGTTCTGACCTCACTTGCTGCAGTTGTTGAGATGCAAAGCCAGTGCTCCATCCAGTGGAAACCCAAGGACTGGCATATCTAGAGGGTGTGTAGTATTTTGGCAATAATAACAACAATTTGATAAATTGGCTGGTCCAGAGCGATCCTCACCACCTTCCTGAAATAATTTCAGCTGCTTAGTGAGTCCATCTGAAGTTCTCCAGGTGCTTTTGTTTATTTTTCTTTGTTATTTTTCTTGATTTTTAAAAGATATTCTTCCTGATAGCCACGTCAAGAACTTAACTAGGGAATGGCACATACTTTGTTTCCCAGTGGATACTGAGTCTTTGCCCACAACTCCTGGGCTTCCCAAGGCTCCTGAGAAGATACCTCTGAAACCTTTTGATACCTCAAAGAAGGCAGGACAGCAGAGTGTCATGATGGTAACTGTTGGGTAAGTACCCAGCATGCATTGCCTCTGCAACTAGTAAGCAAAACTGAAGACTACATAGAAAGACGCTGCACTGCCGGTGCTTTATAACAATAGCACTTATGTATTTGTTCCTAGTGCCTAAGGGCCTGCTTCTGGACAAAGACACAGGGACCCCATTTGCTAGGCACTCCCCATGGGAGATCTTTATTCAGGTTAGTGCCATAACAGTTTTGTTAGCACCTTTCAGTCAAAGGTGTGATTACAACTCATGTAAACATACCCAAAACAGATAGCTTAGATACTATRCATAGTCTTGGTAGCATGAAAACAATCCATTTGCAAAACCTAGCATCGTAAATTACACCAAATATTTGAGGAACAACGTCAATAGCTCTGTGCTGTTGCAACTATTCTGCTAGCAGGTCTTAAGTACGGTAGATTAAAGCTTGCTTATGTATATCTGTAGAAACCACCATCACACCCTGGACTGCAGTGAAGGCAGCACATTAAATTCAGTAGTAACACTTAGAGTAAATACTGTCATGATGCTTCCAAAGGAGAAAAAGTATGGAAATTAGATTGTTCTAATGGCATAGAATTAAAAGACAAAAACCTTAACAAACCACAAACCCCACAAACCTCTATTTTGGGGGTGAAAAGGAGACTTTATTAATCATAATCACATCTGATCTAACTCCCCACTCAAAGTAGGGCCAATTTGGTTGCTCAGTTCTTTGTCAAGTTTTGAAGATCTTCAGGTATGCAGGTGCCACAGTCTCTCTGGACAATACATTTCAGTGTTTTGTGAGGAATTTTTTCTTATATCTAACTGAAATTTCCCTTGCTGAAACTTATGTTTCAGCATAAGTGGTAAATACTAAACCACTTCATAGAATCGTAGAATCATAGAATCATTAAGGTTGGAAAAGACCTCTAAGATCATCGAGTCCAACCATCAACCCAGTACCCATGCCCACTAAACCATGTCCCGAAGCACCTCATCCACATGTTTTTTGAACACCTCCAGGGATGGTGACTCCACCACTTCCCTGGGCAGCCTGTTCCAATGCCTGACTACCCTTTCAGTGAAAAAATTTTTCCTAATATCCAATCTAAACCTCCCCTGGCGCAACTTGAGGCCATTTCCTCTCGTCCTATCACTTGTTACTTGGGAGAAGAGACCAGCACCTGTCTCTCTACAGCCTCCTTTCAGGTAGTTGTAGAGAGCAATAAGGTCTCCCCTCAGCCTCCTCTTCTCTAGGCTAAACAACCCCAGCTCCCTCAGCCGCTCCTCATAAGACCTGTKCTCCAGACCCTTCACCAGCCTCGTTGCCCTTCTCTGGACATGCTCCAGCACCTCAATGTCCTTCTTGTAGTGAGGGGCCCAAAACTGAACACAGTATTTGAGGTGCGGCCTCACCAGTGCCAAGTACAGGGGCACGATCACCTCCCTACTCCTGCTGGTCACACTATTCCTGATACAGGCCAGGATGCCGTTGGCCTTCTTGGCCACCTGGGCACACTGCCGGCTCATGTTCAGCCGGCCGTCGACCAGCACCCCCAGGTCCTTTTCCGCCGGGCAGCTTTCCAGCCACTCTTCCCCAAGCCTATAGCGTTGCCTGGGGTTGTYGTGACCGAAGTGCAGGACCCGGCACTTGGCCTTGTTGAACCTCATGCAATTGGCCTCGGCCCATCAATCCAGCCTGTCCAGATCCCTCTGCAGAGCCTTCCTACCCTCAGGCAGATCAACACTCGCGCCCAGCTTGGTGTCATCTGCGAACTTACTGAGGGTGCACTCGATCCCCTCGTCCAGATCATTGATAAAGATGTTGAACAAGACTGGCCCCAAAACTGAGCCCTGGGGAACACCGCTCGTGACCGGCCGCCAACCGGATTTGACTCCATTCACCACAAAGTCTTGCCCAAAGTCACAAAAGTCAAAGACTTGCCCAAAGTCACAAAAGAAATTTATCAAACTGAGAGCCCCAATTACCTTGTTCAGTTCTCAGTTTAGACTACTACTACTTTTGTCCTTTTCTGTGCACCTCTGAGAAGAGTCTGGCTCCATCTCCTTTATAACCACCCACTATGAAGCTGAAGAAAGTAATTAGATCTCCTCTTAGCCTTCTTTTCTCCAGGTTAAATAAATCCATTTCTTTAACCTCTCCTTGTACATCATGTGCTCCAGCTCCCTAACCATCTTGGAGGCCCTCCGTTGGACTAGTTCCAACGTCTCGCTTGTACTAAGGAGCATCAAATTGGACACAGCACTCTGTGCAATCACACTTGTGCCTAAGGGAGAGGAGTAATCATACCCATTGACTTGCATGCAGCACTCGTTAACACAGCCCAGTATGTGGTTATCATTTGTTGCCCCAAAAGTTCCCTATATCTCAAATACACCACTTAGGATCTTTTCCTTCCTGCAACATCCCATTAAATATGTATCAATGGGAGAGGGGAGAAAAAGGAAGGACAGGGAAATACAAGATGTTTTTCACAGTACATCTTCCTCTAAGGACACAAAGGCAATGCTAGAAAAGAAAGCTGGGTGCACTTCTGAAAACATCAGACCTCTTCTCTACACAGAAGTATGTTATCTCTGTTTGCAAATGTGGGTTTTAAAAAATGATAAATACTAATCTACTTGACTTGCCCAAAGTCACAAAAGAAATTTATCAAACTGAGAACCCTAATTACCTTGTTCAGTTCTCAGTTTAGACTACAAAGTCACCCTTCATTTAAAAGTAATTCAGGTCAGACTATTTGAAATGTTTCTGTGACTGTTTTTTCTTATTGTCCCACTACTGAAATGTTGCTACAAATACTTTTAGCTTGGAATCTAAAAACACATCAACAGCCATGAAAGCCTTTCTTCTGAAAAAAAGTGTTTCATTTTCTTTTGGGTTATTTGTTTTTTTTCCCTTTGGTAGGCCTTCAGCCATTTTTACTAGGTCTCTTCTTGCCACCTTAAATTAAATTCATAAAAATGTCAGAACACAAGTGATTAAAATTATTTTCTCATCCACACTGTGGTTCTATTGGGAATTTTTCCCCAGATGATGCTATTTGAATCTGACTATTGACAATAAATTTACTGCCCGTAGAGCTCCAAATGTGTGATGTCTTTTCCTTCACTTTCCTGACTTGATGCTTGCAACTTTTTCCCTTTCTGGGAAAACATTGCCACCCACAAAGCACTTTTCTCCATTTAGAAGTTCTGTGGTCCCTAGCGTAAAAGGGTCATGTAAGGTAAGGCTTCAAGATGAAAAGTCAGATCAAATCCATAGTAAGAAGGAACAAGAATCATATTTAAGAAAAATAGTCCATTTCCCTTCCTCAGTCTTTGGTTTATATTTAGTTTTTAGCAACTGAAGTTTGTTGTCATGGCCCTGTAAATTGCTGTGGTATGAAAAAAAAGCCATATGACCCTCAACCTACCAGTGTAAGTACCAAATGTAGAGGTATTAATATGAAAAAAATTGGGTTAGCATGCACTATTTTGTGTTTTACAAGAATTGTTTTATTCTGAAAGCAAGACTGTAACAGTACTTCCAACACTCATGATTTTATTACAAGTCTCATGATGTTTAGTGTTTTTCCTTAAAACGCCAACTCCTGGAGACATCTCATTACCTGTGATTCTCAGCTTTCATTGAAAAGCAATGCTTTTAGCCCTTGTGGTTGCAGAGAAAAACATGTAAGTCTGAGCCCTAAAGACTTAAAAATTAGAAGGCAAAGGTAAAGGCCAAAAATTTCTAAAATTCCAGTTTTTAAGTTAAAGTTAACTGTCTGACCCAGAAATTCTGAGTGTTTGAGGCTGACAGTAGATTTCCTATAAAGTTCATGGATTAAAAAAATTTAAATTAATTTAAATATATTAACTATATATACATAGCTATATGTAGTTATAACTACAAAACACAGATTTTTAGATCTTTAGGTTTGCTGCTACAGATTTAAGTCCTATACTGTTGACTTCAAAGGTGGAAACCTCCACAAAAACAGAGGTGAGCTAGGGGGACAGGATATTCATATGTTTAATATATATTTATGCCCTGGACTATTTCTGTATCTAAGAATATAACACATGAAAATATTAGCAGAATATTGCATAAGATTACTTTGATAATTTGAACATAATCTGTGTTTGCAGCACCTATTTTTTAAAATAGGAAAATTCTGAAGTCATACATCAGGATAAGAAAATATTTTAATTTTGGCTCTATGTTCAGAGCTGCATAGGAATGGTGAAGGAATGGATGGGGAAATGAGATGGGTATAGTAGAATCACCTGAAGGATATTTTGAAATGTTTTAATTCCTTTTCTGTGAAAAGTGATTAGGATCATTTGTGTTAATGAGAGGACTTACAAAAAAATGAATATGTTAAAAATCTAATTAGCTGTTCCTGCAGGACTCGTTTTCTGTTCTCCAATAAGAGAATAAAACCAATACCATGTGCCCAAGGTGGTTTGTCATGCGGCATGAATGACAACCAACAAGAAACACAGAAAAGCACACAGCTTGCAAATGATAAACATACAGGAATGCATTTGTCTTCAAATACAAAAATAGTTCGGAAATAACTTTTGATTGGAAAAATCATAAATTACTACAGTGTGTTATTATTTTAACATTTATTCATCTGTACATGTTTATATTTTACCAATCAATATTTAACTCAGCTCATGATCCTGCCACATTCTATTTATACTTACGTATCTGAATCAGATAAAGTTTTTACAACTATGCGGTAAATTCCAGTCATGCAGTTCTGACTTTTTTGTGATTTGCTTGAAGAAATAAGCAAGCCAAGCAGATGAACTGGAAAAAAAAAAGGTCTAAGGACAATTTCTTGCTAGAAAATGAGAAATTCAAATGTCTGAGTAGAAATGGCTCTGAGTAGAAATGGCTCCAAGTCAAATGCATTTCTTCTTTTCTACTAGGGTTTTTCTATCAATATAATTATAGCTTGTTTTTAAAATTGGAGTTGTAGTGTAGGCAATGCCAAACCAAACAGAGCTGGCTACAGGGTTTTGATGATTTTCTCTGGCCCACACAAAGGCTTACCTACTGTATTTATTACAATAGTTCCTTGGGGCGAGTCAGAAAGGCTGTGTTCATTGTGCTGGTCATTAAGTTTCACAAACATCAATTAGGAGGCAAGCTTTTGCTTCTCACCACCCTCTACCTCCTCCCCCTCTGAGTTTTGCATCTTAAGTAAAATGATTAAGGGAAAAACAGTAGGAGAAAACTTCCTCATACCTATGTATCTATATCTATATCTGTCTATCTATACATATAGACATACATGTCCCTGTATGTAAATACATTTCAGAAAAATTATGTTGCATTTCTGTATCCGCACTCTCTCCTGTATACAAAGATGTTGCAAGACGTGTCRGGGAGTCTCAGCATCGCTGGCCGCTGGTGACAATGACGATGTGCCGTGTGTCAGGCTGCCACCACGGCTCTGCTTATGCTGGTCAGACCAACTCCTGCAGCRATGGCAGACAAAACCTTTTAATACTATCTGTTTGGTGTGACCAAAAGGAAGCTCTTCCCGATGTTGGGATTCAACCACGGAGCCTCAGGTTGTCCTGGCTCTCCCTCGCAGGGGGGTCAGGTGCTCCAGCACCCTGGGGCCCTTTTTGGGTCCTGCCTGCAGGCTCTGTGTGGAGCATGGCTTGCACACTTCAGGATCAAATTCTTACACAGCCACTTGCATCCAGGTGCAAAAATTGCTTCTCTGTTTCTTTGCTATTTCTATTCTATCTTTGTGTCTATTGCTTCTCTATTTCTCTGCTTTCCATTTCCCCTTACTTTGTTTTACATTCTTAATATATTAACATACTGGGTTTTGCTCTATTAAACTAAAATTTTCAACTAAATTTCCAAGAAGTTAATCCCATTAAGTTTTTTATTGGATTTGAAATGGATTTGTCGAGGAAACAATATTGCTGCAATTTATGAATGCGTTGCAGCGCCTTTAGGAGACAACTGTCTCTGTGTTTGGAACAAGAAATGTTAAATGGAAATTGAGAGAGAATTTGTAAGATTTATTTTCCACTACTGCAAGCCTTCAAGAGCTTGATCTGAAAAATAGATTATTCCTTTTCTCCTTGTGTCCAGGAGACAGTGCTATAATTTTTTAATAAAGATCATATAGCCTTGGAAAGCCATTTAACAAGCTTCCTTGGGATATTACAGTGCAAGCAAAGTTCATCTATGAAAAATTCTTAAATGTGGAAAATAATTTTAAATTTTGGACAAGCCATGGCTCACTTATTTGATTCTTTTTTATGAAGTTACAAAATAGATGTTGTCCCCAAATACCCTGATCTGCAATGATTAAACTCAGTCTTGTGTGGAGGCCTGGCACAAATCCTTTGCATCACAGCTTAATGATTTATTTTGCTTGGAAAGTAGCTGTGGTCCTGAACTTGTCCCTATTTAAGTCCAAATTACTTCCATGGGAGTTGGTTTGGGTGCTGTAGTTTGTGTGTGATAAAAAAATTAAACCTGCTTTGAATAAATGGTGCTGGGTCCAGGGCGCGGTAGGGCATGGCCGTGTGGGTGTGATGTGAAATAAATACATTTTTGTTCTCAGATAGGGTAGCTGGAAGATGCCTTGAGGTAGACTCCAGCCCTATCGCCTGCTGCCAGAGGACTGCAAAACCAGGCAGAAAGCAGCCTGGCCAGTCCTAGGCGAATGCTCCTCGTTTCCACCCATTTGCGTAGAAATCCCTCGTGGGGGAGCTCTGTGGGGTGGCTGCTGGGGAGGGCAGAAGGGAGGAGAGGGGGTGGCCAGGTGAAACCCCAATAGTGCTGTGGCTGCGCGGCAGAGCAGACTCCAGGCGGGCAGGCACACGGGGTGCTGGGAAGGACCTGTATGGCCCCCCACGTGAGAGCCAAGAGCTGTTTAAGGGACCTTCAGGGGGGATCCAACCTCTGAGGTCTCCTGATCCCCTCCATGGGCTCCAAAAGGGCTGTGTGCAATGCTCTGATTTACCATCGGTAACGTGTTTCTTCATTCCCTGTCCCTTGGGTTGGATTATGTCATCATGCCAGGGCATTAACCTAGGGTTTGTGCATCTAAATTTATTTTGCTTTGGGTTTTCTTCTCTTCTAATATTACAGCTTTGCTTCTAGTTTATAAATATTCCATTTAAGGAGCTATTTAGCAGTAACAACATTCCTGAGCTCAATCCAAGAATTAAGCTAATTATGGCTCCCCTTCAAAAATCCATCTCCACTCCCCCTCCCATGGCCTTCTCTCCCCTGTGGTCAAAAAGACTGAAGATAATAAAGTGCAAAAAACTCCTACCTAAATAAACAGATGAATTAATTGGACACACTGTCTCTGACAGATTAGTAAATCCCAGTCTTGCAATCCTTATTTATGTGAGTCATCCTGCTGAGTGGAAATATTTGTGTAAGTAATACCCTGATTTTTAAGAATTATATTCAAAACCCATAAAAGACAGGAGTTTTTTTCAGCATCTTCCATAAATGGGAAAAGGAAAAGTGGCAAGTAATCTGTTTTAGCTACTCATTAGCTAATTAAAGCAACTAGTGATAAAGATACTAAAGAAAGTTTCTTCTCTTGCAACTACATAACTGTTGCATTAATTTTTCAGTTTTGCATCCAAGAAAAAGCATGTCTTAAAGTATCCTTGGAAAAAAAAGCCTTCTCTGTTTATAGGCAGAGCAGTTCCACATTCTTGGTATATGGAACACCAAATGTCCTGGGATAGCCAGCGTCCTGGCAGAGCGCCATGCATCTTATTATATGGTAGGAGAGCCAAATTTCCTCCTGCACAGTATGTCTATAAATAAAGTGCTTCTTCCACAAGCAATTAAATGGAAGCATTTTTCCAACCAGCATGCAAATACAGTTTTTGTTTCTTACTGCAAGTAATAGCCAATTTGCGATATTAGTTTAAGGTCAGAATTATTTTAATGATGATATTAAAATGCCTTCTCCCGGGCTTGCACAGGGATGTAAAAAACTACAGTGAAAACTTTTCCTTAAAGGACATTTCTTGACTTTTAAAGGATCTGGCACGAAGAAGGCAACCTTCAACTGTGCGAGACTAAAGTGTTATATGTACGCCTCAGTAGGAATTTAGAGTTAATTGTTAAGGGTTGCCATTCTAGCCTTGAGACTCTGTTTGCAGCCAGCCTGAAATTTCTCTGGGGCATTTGTGCAGTTTTTTTGCACAGCACCTAGCAAAATAATCTCATAATTTTTGCTGATGCCCCTAAGGAGATACTAGAAAAGAAATTAATATTATATGACTCTTAATCTAAAATCTGGATATCAGCAAACTGTTATTGACCTGCTCTTACCAATCACTCTTATTCAGAACATATGATTGTATATTTATGGGATTGAGTAATGAGGTTGATGAAGTAATGCAGAGAAAAGGTTAGGACATCTTCATCTGATTGCTTTGGTAGCTTAAATTTAGTGTTAACAGTATGTCTTAGAAGGTGTCTCTGCTTTTCAGTCAGACTGATATTGTGCCACATCACCTCTTTCATGAGTGAGAACTAAAAGGAAACTAGAATGGCACTCTCCTGTTGAACTTCAAATATTGACAAAATTAGAATAGCCCAACATGCAAAATCTATCTTATTACATGAAAGACTTTATTACAAATGGAATGGCTTAGAAACCATCAGGAGACAAGGGCTCTCTTCCGTTCCTTCCAAATCTCCAGTCGTCACCTCGAATAATTAGATGATGCATCTGCAACTTTTTTGCTTCTTCCTGCACCATAGCTTCACAACAGAGAAATTGCTATTGTACTTTTTTTTTTGAGAAGGAACCACTTCAAGCTACTTTTTTTCCTGTCTATCCTAGAACAAAATTTGTGTGGCTTTTCTCTTCAACTACCTTTCCATTACGAAAGCTCTTTGCGTGCAAATAGTATATCCCATACAGAACTACTTCCAGAAGGAAATGCTTGCTGCAGTGGCATCCCATTTGGTAAGAAGGATGAAGAAGTTATGATATTTAATCAGAAATGGAAATTAGATTTCTCGCATTACAACTAGAGGCAGTATTAGAAACAAGAGCTTTGTAAAAATGCTGACTATATCATTGAACAATGGAAGGAGTTAATATTTTTCTTGTGATTACTTTCTGATTAAAACCAGTATTTTTTAAATGAATTTTGATCTAGTGTGTGTGGAATGGTTTCTCTGTAGCTTCGTCTGTGCCTCCCACTTTGAATGACAGCCAGAAAGGTGTCATACATAGACCTAAGTGGGGCCATCTTTTCTTAAGACAAAGTGTGTTCTTAAATAATAAATGATCCTGGCAAGTTGTTTATTACCAGCAGTTAATGATCTGTTTATTAGTTAAAGTCTGTGGCTGTTAACACTCTAACAAATCAGTTCACTCTGTTAAACATCAATTTTGAGTACATTATTGGTATTAACCATACAACAAACTAAAACTGTTGCAGACAGTTGATTTTATTGCTATGGCAGAATTGTATAATAGGAGGCAAAGGTGTTTGGTAGGATACCAGTGTTCTTGAAAAGAAAAATAGATTAGGTTACATTTGTTTGTGTTGGTTAACAACTCACTTTTATTCATAGTGAATGTGTATTCTTTTTTCCCAAATGTCTTTCAAGCAGGCTCAGTTTAAAGTCCTACATTCTGTAATTTCCATGTTTTCAAGAGTGTAAGGATTACTTTTGTTTGCCTGCATATAGTTTGGGGAAAAAGAAATTGATGGGCTTAAAAATTAACTTCTAGAAGGTGTGTGGGCTGAATAGTTTGCTTAAAACAAAATGCTCAGAAACCAAATGCTCCTAACACCTCTTGTTTGCCTGAGCAATTGGCACTACATCAACTGGTTTTCCAGACTAGTTGCAGCTACTGAGAGGAATAGGGAGAGACAGAGTTTGAAGATTCTGGTGTTGGCACTGCATGAAGCTGTGCTTCACTTACATCATGTTAAAATCCCACAAGTGTCTTCAACAAAATGAAGTTCCAAATGGAAGATCTGGGATATTAGGTGATCTTGATGAGAATACTTGGTCTTGAACGGAATGGTGCTCTACAAGGCTTTGGCTCTGCCTAGTCCTAAACCATAAAATACATGTATTGCAATTTTGCATCTGATCAGGAAACAAAGCTGTAAAAGTAGGTTCACTCCTAGGGCTCAAGTAGTGGTAATAAGTCTGGCATGGCTGGATAAATAGGTGTGAGAATTACATTCCAACCCACAAATTCGAGAGTCCAGATCTGTTCTTTCAATTTTGCCCCACTTCTCATAAAAGGTAGCTCTGATACTTTCAGCATTTAGAAATAATCCAYTGATACATTAGCAGAAAATAATCCCCAAAAGCTTTTCTCTGAAATGTATCAAAAATACTTTTTTTCAATCTGCTCGACAACTAAAACATTCTTATCTTTTTCCTAAGTTGGATTAATTGAATTGATGCAAATCCTTACACGGGCCCAGTGTTATTTCTCTCAGTTCTAGAATGGCTTGTTCTGATTTAATTTGAATCTTTCTTAATTCAGTTTAAATCAGCTAAAATAAACATAGTTAAAACAGCAGTCAGTGGTTCATAGTGCTCAGCTAGTGCAAAGGCTATCTCAAAAGAACACTCTAAATTAAATCATGCTGACTTTATATTGATAATCTGCAACTTGCTTGAGGTAGAACAAATTACTGGGAAACGTGTTGTACCACCACAACTGTAGCTGTAGTCTAAAAGGTCAGTACAGAACAAGAATTCAGTAACAAAAGTGACACTTTGGACCCTGAACAGTAGGGTGTCTAACAGAGCTTTCTGCAATGGTATTAAAGTGTTTGGCTCTTTTCATGTTTGCCAACCTATTTACTGCCCTGTTGAAGGAGGAATAGGAGGACCTGTGGTTTACACCCAGTGTCAACAAGAAGATAATTTCCCTAAGAGTAAGTACTGCTTTCTCGAAAGTTTTAATTACCCCAGAGGTCCTGTAGTTTTCATCTATCCCTGCAATTAGCCAGTTATCCCATGGGAAGGTATTTGCAATGTAATCTGAATTAAAACCTAATCCAACTCCTGTTAAAAACGAAGGTGCTGAAGATTTGCTGAAATTCTCTTGCTGTCAGTTTGGTGACAGTGTAGCCTGTTTAGGGGCTTGAGCTTCTCCCCCATGCAGCTTACCTGTCATGCAGGGGTCATCTAACCTGGTTCAGAGCAGTCCTAGAAAATGAAGTGACAAAAGAGGGCAAGGAGATGAGCTGAGCTCTCACCTTTGCTAAGCAGTGGCACAAACTTCCCTGCTTGCCTCTGGGAGCACTGAATCACATTTTAATCTTGCAAAGCATGCAGGGTTTATAGACCAATGATATGGAAGCGATCTTAGCTGAAGTCACATCGCTCGCTGTAGCCCTTGAGGGTTACTGACTGCATCTGAAAGTTTCTGCAGTTGGCATTCCGAATTGCTTAATTCACAGGGTGCATTATAAGCACAGCATGATTACACAAAGTCAGAATCATCCCAGAAAAAAATTTGTGGTGGTTGCTGTTTGAGCTGATTGTTAGTGCTATAAATTTGAATGCACTGACACGTGCCTCTTGCCTGAAATGTAATGATCTCTTCTCTATGTATGTTTATATGTGTTTATATATTAAAGCCCTATGTTGGATGGCATGAATGTTAAATGTGTTTTTCTTCCCTGACCTGAACAGCTTTTACTGCCCCTTGCTCTACCCTGTTTATACAATGCCACATAGCAATGAGTGTTTTTAATAGAAAAACCTCAGAGTTGGTTTTGGTAGTACATATTTTTTCTTATCAATGCATGCATCACTATCCAACATGCAGCCAAGTGCCGAAACAATAGACTCTTCCTGTATTTTTCTTTTCCTTCAAGCTGTAAGAGCGAGGCTCCATTTAAATCCCACTAAATGAACATTGTAGATTACACATCAGAGAAAAGCATGTGTTTTACCAGTCAGGCTTGAGAGTGTTTGAAATCAGCCCTCCGTTTGAAGTGATAGGTACACAGCGGCCAGGCTGGCAGAGCAGAGGGAAGGGTGAGAGGGGAGTTGTATAGGCTGGAGGGGTTACTGTGCCTTGAGCAATCCACAGGATGAGGAAATACAAAAATTATGTGACTTTGTGTCCTATGTTTTTTTTCTCTTTATGAATAGCATCTTTACTATAGCAGTCACTCTCAGCACAGAATTGTTCCATATTCAGTAAACAGACCAAAAATTCAGCTGCAGGTTCAGAATTAATGATGTTAAATTTCTAATTGCTAGATTTTCTCTTCTGTATTTTCACAGAGAAATTACACCAGTTCAATCAAGAATTCTTTCAGAATAAATGTATTGGTGGAATTGCTGTGCATAGACTAACTCCTGGATTGCCTGAGAAGAGTGAATGCTTCGGTTTTCCTCCTTGAGACTTCTTCTTTGAGACTTCACAATATGCAACACAACTAAGTGTGGTATATAGTCCAGAAAATTTAAGATACAATCTGAAGACTGTATATCACACTCTCTTTGAGAACAGAGCAAGCAAAAGGCATGTTAAGCCAACGTTTGTGTTAACCATAGCCAGTTCTGAAGTCAAGGCATTCTGTGTACAAAAAAGTCAGATTTCTTTCAACATAGCTCTTTGAGAGCTTGATGTTCATGTTTAAATCATCTTAGAATTAAGAATCCAGTTGTTGGGGCCAGAGTATAGGCTAGGGAATATTTGTACAAAACATTTAAAGTTATCCTCTGGTTTCCCTGGATCTGCTAATGTTTCAACATGGGCCAGTCTCCTTTTGCTGAATTAGGGCAGGCTGAGGTTAGGAAAACCTAAAATTAGTGGGATTTAAACTCTAATAGTTAGACTAAAGCATTAGTCGTCTGGTGACTGATGCCTTAAGAGGTTTTCGTAAAGAAAATATTTTACAATCAAAGGAAACCAAAACAGTGCACTACCTGCTTTGGACAGACTGAGAATATGTATATTGGAACTTTTTTTTTGGGTTACAAAGGTTCTGAAAGTTCGCCCAGACTTTTTAAAGTTTTGTCTAATGTATATTACAAAATGTATATGCACTGGAACTTCACATGACACCCATCATGGGTTTTGCAATGCTTTAAGGTATGCACACAGATAACTTTCAGATAGATGCCCAAATTAGCAATGAAAACAGGTAGACATTGCTGTCACCAACTGCTGTTTCAAATTTGTCTTCATGCCCTGTTCAAAACAGCAAATTTTGTGACCAACATGAAGTTCCAAGGTCTGGAGCAGCAAAACTTAAGTATACACAGTGACCGTGACAGCTGTTACTGGGCTAAAAGTTGGAGTTCTGAAAGGACCTGGAGTCTCAGTAAGACCTTTGCTGCTAAATTGCATACCTTTCCTTATCTTTAGGTCACTTCTGAACATGAAGTGGTAAAAACCCACAGCTTACTTTAAGGTAAGCCTGCTCTGTGAAACTACGGGCTTTCTTTAGGAGCATGCAGTAACGTAGGGTACAGGTCTGCAACTCACTGTCTTCTTCAAGCTAGCTGTGCACGTGCTCATGGTACACGTGATGTGATGGCTGAAAGGCTCAAAGTACTCTCAATACAAAAAGCTTTTCCATGTGCAGATTTATGGAATAGAGCACATATAAATTCACATTCTTTGTGCACTAACTTTCTTGGCTAGATCTGTCCCAAAATGCCTTGTGCCCTTGGATTTTCTCAATGTGGAAGCTAATGCATATTTACTACCCTGAGGTTAAAGCACAGTGAAGAATTGGCCCAAGAAATGCAGACATCCAGCCGTAAAAGTTTTGAGCATATTTAATCCTCAAATTGCTGGTGTATGTTGATGTATCCACTGCAAGAGGTAGAGTGGGGAAAGAGTCATTATTCCCTCTCTCTGAGAATACTTTACCAATGGCAAAAGTCATGTAACAATTCATCGTCACTCCCAAAAGCATGTTATGCCATGTCAGCACATAAACAAAGAAGATGTCATTGATAAAACTTCTGAAAAAGGAACTATCCCTGACTTTTGGCTGCTGTATCACATTCTCAGCTCAGTTCCTGGTCCAGAATTATATCTAAATGCACACCACACTGACCTCCTGAAACAGGCATTGGGCCCAGACCATGATCTTGCATATCTTACTAAAACTTTGGAACAAATCCATCAAGAAAACTCAGAATTTACATTATCATAAAAGAACAGAGTTTCCTTCCAAACCAAAAGGTTGAAGACTGGACTGCACAGAAGCAGTGCATAAGAATCAGAAAGAAAGATGAAATCAAAGGGCAAAGTGTCTTATCTTAAAGACAGCTGCAAATAGATAAATACTGGCATAATATTCCTGATTCATGGGAGTAGATGACACAGTTGTTGCCCCAGAATATTATATAATCACAAATTATAAAAATTCCTTATCTCATTAGGTGAGATTCAAAGTATAAAAAGTATAAGCTGCAAATTATCAACTATAGGTGAACATATATTGCAGGACTTTAAAAATCTAGTCTTGGTTTGCAGATGGTTAGTTAGGAAGGGAATAGCCATAAATTAATCTAGACTTCAAGATAATCATATCTAATTTTAAAGTTTTCTGATGACTTTCAGAAAGGTATCAAAACTCTTAAATGTACCAACATTACAAATTAAAATGGTTCTAGAAATGGTAAAAAGAAACAAACTCAAGCTTTATAATGTCATATAAACATAACTTTTTACTTCTGTCCTCTAGTGGTTTGGGTCTTGCGTTCAATCCCACAAATGACCTTTGCTGTAAATAGGCTGTTGTTTTTTCCCCATAATGCATAAATTAGAACTCAAATGAGGGTATAGTTGACTGACAGCAGTGTGGTTTAATCTGGAGACCTAGATTAAGGTTGAGAGCATTAGTAGGTAATTATAATAATGAGTAGGTAAGTAGGTAAGTATAATAATTCTTCCACCTCAGTTGCTTCACTGGATGATCCTGTTTTATCTGTCTAGTGTAACCACTGGTCACTGAAACTGATTATAGTGATATTATTTATTTCATTAGTTCAAAATGTTATCTAACCAGGGTAGTAATTTTGTAATTCCTTCTGGCATATTTGCCTTGCTTTCTTTAAATCTATTACCCTTCATTATATATTTCTCTACTATAATTATCCAGGTTTTTTTTACTTTTGACCTTCATTTTTAATATAATTTCCCGTATTTTTAAAAAACTGTAAACCTTCATGATATGTATCTGGCACACTTCACTCAAAAAAAGTCTATTAGGTTTCAATCATGGTGTTTGGGAATGATAACGTGACTTTAAGCTGGAAGATCCATCTCTCTGTTTCAGTTCTGATTCAAAATCACTAGCATTTACCAAGTAGATGTCCATAGGTGTGGGATTGGGCCCCAGTTCTAGTTCCACTAGAGTAAAAACTGTTAGATTATACTACAGTGATAGTCATAAACTTTAAAGCTCCTAAAAAACCATAGAAGTTTAAAAAATACATTATGTGTATGTTACAGAGAACAATGTAATAGCTGTCTTTTGTACAGCTGGCTTATTTATTTTTAAAGCTGACTGTTACTCTAACTCCCTAGAAAAGCCTTTTAAGGCTCTCTGCATTACAAATAAAGGGCTATTTTGGGTGTAATCTTGCAGGGTCTTTTCAGAGAGAGGAGAGGCTCTGGTGGCATTAAGTATGTACAGTTTATACTACAAAGAACAGCTTTAGCCAATGTAATAATAGTTGTGCAGAATGATAAGTGCTGACCACACACAATTTCTGTTGACTTGATTTGTAGCGGTGTGTGCTCAGGATCTCTTGTGGTTTAAAATCCAGTGTGCTACATGATGATCCAAAAACTTAGTTCAGTCATTGGAAAAAGGCAAATCAACAACAGAGGTCTCATGTTTGCTTTATGTTTGTCGATCAAGAAAGCAGCCTTTTGGCTTTTTTTTTTAATTACTGTACTTATATTAGTATAAATCCTGGCATAGACAGATATCTAATAACATAATGATGCTTAAAATGAGCACAGTTTATGCACATTATATGTAGGGATTAGATACACATACATATCTACCTGTGCACTGTTATATGTGACTGTGTGTATAAGATGAGGAATGAGAATTRTTCACCCTTACAGAGAAAAATTAAAGTACTAAAAGGTTAGAGTGGAGCCACCTTGCCTTAGAAGCTTGTAAGCTTACTGTTACGGTATGGTTCAATTTGCAGGAGAAATCTTGGCTGTTGGCTGTACTGCGATAGAGAGCCAATTGTAAAACGTGGGTTGGTCACGTGTGTGCAGCAGACTCCTGTTATGTCAGCCTCTACGGCACATCCCTTGGCATGAAACTTTTTTTTAATGTAGATGTCCAGATCATCCCACTTTACTGAGCTTAAACGTATTTGATCACAACGTCTTTGAGTGAAGTATCTCACTCAAACTGCATTTGATGGAAAGCAAAATTACCAAGTAGCAGGGCATCCTCCTGTTGACTCCTGCAACTA